>JAJGRX010001190.1:0-235912 GCA_025461125.1 Carex kokanica | reverse complement strand
GTCAGAATCCAATGACTGGTCACCCTTTGAAGAGCTTCCAACTATAAATTTCTTCCCATTTTCGATTGTTGCATTAGTGGTATTTGGGTCAGCAGAGGAATTGTCCGAGGTTTGATCCATCCACTCCTTGAATTCCCTTAGCCAATACACAGACTTCTCTTTCTTCATGTACTCAGCCTTGTTTATTAAGCTTGTTACTTTTGATTCGTAATCACAGACAGGTGTATTTCCGTCTTTTCTTAAGCTGGTGTCGGTGTCACTTGCTAGTAATGGTTCCAGCTCTGTGGTCTCATCATCGCTTGTGTGTTCCTCTATGCAGGCAACTCGTGAGTTCTTTTTCTGTAAACAAGGAAACAAATATATCTATAAGCTTATCATTAAGTTTAGGCTCTTCAATTCAAATTGAATTTATCCAAATAATAAGTGGCACAAACTTGGCTATTATGCTTTATGCTAGGGCCAACGCACCCCCCCCCCCCCCCAACTAAAGAAAAACCACTGGCAATTAGTGAGATAAAGTCATACAGGCACAGCAATTTCGTTGGTGCAATCTTGGAATTTCCTGGTTTGGCGGAACTTAACTCAAAGGTTTCACACATTAATCTAGAAAAGGCTCATGTTAAACCAGTGGGTCTAAAGACCCCAAATTCTGGCCAGGTTAATTTAATCCAATTTTTTTAACAGCCCCATCATGCAAGCTATATGACAAAAATGGATCTGAAATAGATTGAACTCGTACTGACTAGGCATGTCACTGTCTGCTATAACAAAAAATGGGATGTTTAATAACCCTTCGTGCAAGGACAAAAACTAAACAATAAAGAACAATAATAATCATGAACCTTGTTATAACTCTGACTACTCTCATCTTCAGGGTCATCTTTTGCTGGAAAATAAAATCCATAACCGGCTGGCTTTTTGTGCCTGTTTGCAAATATCACATGCCTCTCCCAGGCTTCTCTCGCAGTGATATTCTTATCATCAAACTTCAACTGAAAAAAGTGTAAATCATCAGGATATTATCTCCAGCTTATATTCTGAAAGGACTCTCAGGAAAGTAATTATCAGAAAAGATGGAGAAAGCTACTCTCTACTAGATTGTATTTAATTTTTTCTATTATTACTTCATCGCTTATTTTTGTAAGTCAAGAATGGCATTCCAATCTCCTATTGCTCCAGTACCAAACAAACTTTGGAGGAACCAGACATGCTGGTACAATGCCGAACATGCCAGAATGACATTCCTTTTCCATAAGTAACGAGTATTTAACTTTATATGTTTCTCAAAAAGGAACTATAGATGCTTGAGTGTGATCTTAACATGTATTATTGGAACTGGTCTGAGGTTGGTGACAGCATTGGTTGAAGTTCCTCCCAACAACTGAATCCACAACACGGTTATTGGTGTGTTGAAAAACACTCAACACTAATTAGTAGGCCAAAAGAATTGTAAAGAATTTTATTTTATTTCAAACAGGAATAAAAGATGCACAAATAGAAAAGATTGAAAAATGATGAGCAAATACATACTTTAATAGGGTCAGATAAAAAGCTGAAGATGTGAGCTCTGTACCACCGTGCATAGCAAATGGGGTTCCCTTCCAGCCAGAGGCTCTCTAGCGACAAAAGACTGCCTAATACTTCCAATTCTGAAAAACTGGAGATGATGTTACAGGAGAGATCAAGGTCTACAAGCGACTTCATATACTCTAGCCCACGCAACGAAGAGAGTGCATTATTTCTCAAGTTGAGTTTAACAATCCGAGTAGAAACCTACAAGTTCATAGGAAATGTAAGGGCTATGGTATTTTGAAGGAAAGAAGTATCAGTCTTTGCACTGACGATCTGAAATCATGCTTGCTGTAAATTTTTAACTTTAAGATATGTTTTAAGAAATATCTTCCTAGAAAAAATGGTTGAAAAACTTCTCTCTAGTGTTTAATTGCATTTAATAGAGAGAATTCAACAATATTAATTGCTAATTGAAACATGTTAAAAAATAAAAGAAAGAATTCAGCCCCTTGATAAATTCTCTGTCAAATTAACAACGCACGTCTCTTTTTCATTGTCACCCAAAAAAATTCCATAACCTTAATAAGTATCTTGCAACATTAACTTTACCTCACTTAGCATTGTTATAGATCGAAGTTGATTGAACCCGAGATCCAAATGCCGCAATTTTACGCACTTCTTTAAATTGTCAACCTTTGTGAACCGGTTGCGGCTCAGATCTAGGGTCTCAACAGACGGAAGAAGTTGTAATGAATCATCCATCAAAGCCAAACTGTTGCACGCACATGAAACCAAGGAGAGCTTCTTCCATTTTGGTGAATCCTTTATGTCAATAATTCTGCTGGCCAATACATGCCTAAGAGAATCCTAAAAAAACAAAAATTTAAAGAAAAAGCCTGTTAGATGCATGTACAATAGCCCATGTTCATGCTTATTTCAATTTTGTGTGTTCAATGTAGCTATTTATTACTGTTGAAACCTTAAAGAGATTTTGACTTAAAAAGATTCAGTATCAGAACATGAATAACATGGTGTCCTTTAATATTAGAAACTGCAATCAGTCGTTAGATACAGAACTGCTTGTTTAATTAACCCTAGTGGTTGAATATTACCTCACTCTTTGTTATATTGCAAACTGTGATCTGTAATTTGGCATTTATAATCAGTAGGGAACATAATGAGCCATGGTAATAGCACCACCTAAACAATACAAACGGGGCCACATAATGAGCTTTTTGCGCAGGTTTTAATATTTTGGTTATTATCCAATACTAAAGTTGTTTATATCAGCTACCATCTGGTAGCTGATAATATTAATCGTTTGGTCATTATCCAGTGCTCAAGTTGTTCAGGTAAGTGACCATCATCCACTGATAATAGATCCAATCTGCCTGGTATAACTGTATAAGAGTCATCCTGGGTTGGATTATAGGATTCAAGCACTAACATCTCAATACCAAAATGAAGGAGACCACATAGAGATTGTTTGAGAAAATTACCCGGCTTGTTTTTATCTAAAAATTTTCTTTATCAGAACTAAAGAATGCTTGAGCTATATGCATATGTATCCTAACTCGGAAAAACTAAGTACAGCTTGCACATTATATGTAAAAAACAAAAAAAATGACGTGTCATTGAATACATATTTTAGGAATAAGTAGAAAGAAAGGCTTTACTTGTGATTTGTTATTTTCTTATGTTGTTTGTAATACTTAAAATACAAAATAATTTTCCAAAAGGTGTTCTCCTCAGGTTGAAAAAATTAAAAAAAAATTGACACCAGAAAATCAGAGGATTTAAGATAAGCTCTGTAAAGCTAGACTCTTCATGGAGAATTCTGTAACTTCTCGATTTCAATAAAGGTCAAAAGTTACTTAAGGGCAACATAATTGAGTACCAGAGTAAAATGAAAAGAAAAAGTTAACAGGAGAGATATTCCACGAGAAGACATCGGCTTTGCAACCCAAAAGAGTTTCGAAAATGGCAATGATAAAAATAATGTTCCCATTTAAATTAAACCATATTGAAATATAGTAGCAGAGCAGAGCAAATCAATCCTAAATCGCCCAAAATAAACATTTATCACAATGTAACGACTAGCAGTATTAGGATCGCAATCTTAGACTCTCATTTATAAAGTAAGATAAACTCTTATTCAACTAGCTTATGAAACAACTATACGATATCCCCAATTCTTCCAAATCCAACATGAAAAGATTTCCACAAAATCCACTAACCGTAGAATTATGGCAAACCAGTCTCTCCAAAGTATGCCTGAGCTCAAGAAGCCCTTTCGGTTCAGCCTTCGACAAGTCACAACCCCGCAATTCCAAGACCCGTAATCTGCTGAAAGGCACGAGACAGAGCGGCGAAGGATCCCGCTTGTTATTCCCCAGTCCAGATACAACTTTTAGCGAGGTAAGCAAACCAAGAATCCTTCGCAACTGCTCGAGCGCGCGGTGGTCGCCCAAATCCGCCACATAGGATCGGAGATAGTCGACTGGGGCTACAGAGAGAAGCGTCTCTATCTCTCTCAACGACTCGAGTCGGGAATGAACGTAGTGGAGCCCGAGTGGGTGTAATTTTAGGGTTAGAGTTCCGTCAAGGAGCTGGGCAGCGTGGCTGTCGACGAACCGGACCAGATGGTCGAGGTACCGGTCTCCGGATAGAATTGACATGGTCGAACGTTCTAGGGTTTTGGATTCGAGAAATATTGGGGAAATAGAATCTGCCCAGAGAGAGGGAGGGAGATGGTGTTTGCCGCCATTGGCGAGAGAGAGAGGAGAGGAGAGGAATGGCGAAGACAGAGCGAGACCTGAGATGTAACGGAATGTCTTTTTGGCTCGATGATTGGGTGTTACCGTATAATTACACCCTCCAGTTTTGTCTACTGGAGAGGTCATAGTTTGCGTAACGTTCGTCACTTTCACCACTATTTTTCAAATAGAGACCGAAATTTTTTGTCCCCGTTTTACCGACGTCCGAAATTTTTTTAGTTACCTGAAAATACAAATTAAATCAATACCATCCAAACCTCAATTTTTCCATTCCTAATACCCACACGGCCGACATTTTTAATAATACCCCAAGTTAATTAAAGATTAATAAAAATACCCACGGTTCCGAACAATTTTAAAAATACCCAAACCGGCCATTTAATGGCCGGTCCCCCATTTAATTTTTTTTTTTTTTTTTGTAGATAAATAGATAAAATGCTGAAATCTAAGACTAAAAAATCGTATTATTTTTTTTTTAAAATATTTGTTAGATTACTTTTTTGATAGCATATTTAATTATTTATACTAAATTACTTGAAATTATGTTAATTTATGCTGATTGACACTAAATTACTTTAAATTATGTTAAATTTTTTTAGAGACAAATAGCTAAAATACTGAAATATAACACTAAAAAATCGAATTTATTTTTAAATATTTGCTAGATTACATTTTATATATATAATTAGCATATTTATACTAAAACACGCTAAATTACTTGAAATTATGTTAATTTATGCTGAATTACTCTAAATTACAATAATTATGTAGAATTATGGTAGAATACACTAAATTACGCTAAATTACGTATGAATAGGGATGATATCTTCACTGAGAAAGCGAAAAACGACGGCAAAACTTCAAACGGCTATAAAACGGCGCTTGAGTGTCCGATTTCAGCAAATGACCACTTTTCGGAAAGCCAAATTCAGAATCGCCAAAAAACAAAGGGAAGAGCCTCAAAACTTCAGTTGAAGTTTCCGATTAAGATTTTCATTTCTATTCTCCAATCTACGTAGCTCAGTAAATTAGTTATATAATGAACCTGTAGAATACCAATTTTTATTATTTTTGAAATTTTTTTACTATTTTTTGTGATTTATGAAAGATGGTACAAAATAGGTCATATTCATACGTAATTTATCGTTTTAGCATAACTCTACATAATTATTGTAATTTCAAGTAATTTTGTGTAAATCACCATAAATTAACATAATTTGAAGTAATTTTGCATATTTTAGCACAAAATCGGCCCTATTCATAGTGTAATTTAGTATAAATATGCTATGAAAAAAGTAATCTAACAAATATTTAACAAAATAATTCGATTTTTTATTATTAGATTTTAGTATTTTAGCTATTTTTCTAAAAAAAAAAAAAAAAAAATTTCAGAACCAGCCATTAAATGGCCGGTTGGGCATTTAATTCGGAACCGGCCATTAAATGGCCGGTTTGGGTATTTTTAAAGTTGTTCGGGAACCGTGGGTATTTTTATTAATCTTTAATTAACTTGGGGTATTATTAAAAATGTCGGCAGCCTCAGACGCGCACCAAATTAGTCTGGTGCGCACACAAGGGAGGACACCAATTTGGCTGTCATTTTTATTAGGGACCGACTAACTATCCCCCAGCTCCCATCCCCCATTCATCCCCCAGTCAATAACTGTCTTTGTTGACTGCTAATTAAGAGGGGACCACAAATTTCAGCGCTAAAAGACAAAACAAAACGTGTTATTATCACGGCGAGTGCAAGTATTCATATATAATACATCAAGTATTCATATCTAAGATATCAAGTATTCAAAAAAAAACTGGACACATCACTCACTCATCTTTTACACGTTTTTAGAGGTGGGTTTTTTTCTCCGTTCACTCTAATCAATATTTCTGACAATCTAGTAGGAATTTTGCAAATATAAAACCACGAACGTTTTCTACACAATTTTCTCTTTCAAATGAGATCCATGATGACATACTTTCGAGTTGTTTGTTGCACAAGTATTCATACCTTGTTATTCAAGTATTCACACATCATCGAACAAGTATTCATACCTCATCAGTATTTCACAATAAAAAACTAGACACATAATTCACTCATTTTTTATCGATTAAAATTTCGTTACCACTGAATTACTGGAAGTGTCCAGTACACTCTATCTTAGGTATGAATACTTGCTCGACGTGGGATGAATACTTGTATGACGAGATATAAATAATTTTACGAGGTATGAATACTTGCGCGACGGATAACTCAAAAGTATTTCATCATGGATCTCATTTGAAAGATAAAATTGCGTAGAAGACGTTTGTGATTTTAGATTCGCAAAATTCTTCACAAATTGTAAGAAATATTAGTTAGAGTGAACGGAGAAAAAAAATCACCTCTAAAAATGTGTAAAGGATGGGTGGGTGATGTGTCCAGTTTTTTTTTAAATACTTGATATCTTAGATATGAATACTTAGGCCATGTTTGGTTGTGGAGTAAGAGGTGGAGTAAACCCCTTACTCCACACTTAGGTAGCCAAACGAGAAGTAAAAGAAGAGGAGTAAGGTGGAGTAAGCGGTGAGTTAATCCGGAGTAAGTTACTCCACCACTTCAGGTGGATTAACTTACTCCACACTTACTCCACCTGTAGGGCCCACTATCATAGGAAGAGGCTCAGTTTCCAACACTTTACTCCTCTAGGCGGATTAATTTAAGCTATGAGTTATACTACCAAACAAGGTGTAAAATATGTGGAGTAAGATGGAGTAAGTCATTTAATCCTCATTAACTTTACTCCACAACCAAACATGACCTTAGTGTATTATATATGAATACTTGATGTATTATATATGAATACTTGTGCGCGTCAGTTCTAAAAATTTTCAAATATAAGTGGTCCCCCACGTAATTAATGATTGATACACGTTTTCTTTTGTCTTTTTGTACTTGAAGTTGTGGTCCCCTACATAATTAATGATTGGGGGATGAATGGGGGATAGGAGCCGGGGGAAACAAATCTTTATCCTTTTTATTAATATCCAAACTTAATTACAAAATAATAAAAATATCCAGAGCCGCTTGGTTTTACTAAAAATATTCAAACCGGCCAGAAAATGGCCAGTCTCTTATTTAAATAGAAAACCGGTCATTTTCTGGCTGGTTCCCTATTTTTTTTTTATATAGAAACAAATAGTTAAAATGCTTAAATATAACATTAAAAAATCAAATTGTTTTTTTTAAATATTTGTTAGATTACTTTTTTTAATATATAATTAGCATATTTATACTAAAATACGCTAAATTACTTGAAATTATGTTAATTTACGCTAAATTACGATAAATTACGTATGAATAGGGCCGATTTTGTGCCATCTTTCATAAATCATAAAAAATAGTAAAAAAATTCCAAAAATAATAAAAATTGGTATTCTACAAGTTCATTATATAACTAATTTACTGAGCTACGTAGATTGAATAATAGAAATGAAAATCTTAATCGGAAACTTCAACTGAAGTTTTGAGGCTCTTTCCTTTGTTTTTTAGCAATTCTGAATTTTGAAATTCGGCATTGCTAGCACTGACGCATGCGTATTTTCGCAAGCTTTCTCAAAAGTGATCATTTGCTGAAATCGGACACTCGAGCGTAGGGGTGTAAACAGATCGGATATTATCCGATTTCGTCCGGATCCGAATCCGGAAAATTACTTAAATTATCCTATCCGTATATCCGAAAAATTATAACGGATAAGGATACAGTAAGATTTTTAACTATCCGTATCCGACCGTTTACACCCCTAAACTATAATAAATGTACTTTGTGTTCTTAAATTGATTTATTAAATTGCATATACATACAATGATTTATTAAACTGCATATACATATATATTCTGATTAACAATATCTCCATTCCATTATTAAGCACGTTGAGTGTCCAATCCGCTAACGGCTACGATTGAAAGATTAATTTTTGGATTTAATCTCAGCTCTCCAATTACATAATCTATCTTCTTTTGATTAAATGCATCTGTTTTATGTGTAGAAGTTTAAATTTAGTTACAAACATACTCGCCACACATACCGCCACATGATGCGTTACAATTAAAATTAAACAGACTCTAAAATTTAGCGATATAATTATTCGTTTCCTTATTTATTTGTTTTCTTATTTCTCCATCTCCAATTGATATTTTCTATTTAGCGGATCACAATGCAAATAAATTTTTTGTTCACTTCCTTATTTATCTACTTCCTTATTTCTATACATATTACTGTGATAAATTTAGAATATATTTCTAATTTTGTTTTTTTTTATGAAAATTTGTCATTTTGTATGAGAATTTTTTTTTGTTATCTTATTATATATTCCGTTGCAACGCACGGGCACGATACTAGTAACACTATATATATTCTAATTAACAATATAACACTATGATATGATTAGTAACTAATATTTTGATAATATGATATATGTTTTGTAACCAACAAATTTATTATAAAAAAGATTATATCTAATTTATGAATGAAAAAATTATATTTTAAATGTTATTTTTTACTAAAATGTACATTAGTAATTTATTTTTAATTATCCGAATTATATTCATATCTATATTTGTATCCGTTCGATATCTAATCCGTATCCGTATCTGTTTAATATTCGATCTGTATCCATATTCGAGACTATTCGTATTTGTATCTGTATCCGAAAAATTATAACGGATACGGTTTGACCACTATCCGATCCTTATCTGATCGTTTACACCCCTACTCAAGCGTCATTTTATGGCCGTTTGAAGTTTCGTCGTCGTTTTTCGCTTTCTCAGTGAAGATATCATCCCTATTCATACGTAATTTAGTGTAATTTACCGTATTTTAGCATCATTTTACATAATTATTGTAATTTAGCGTAAATTAACATAATTTCAAGTAATTTAGCGTATTTTAGTATAAATATGCTATTATATATAAAAAAAGTAATCTAACAAATATTTAAAAAAACAATTCGATTTTTCAGTGTTATATTTCAGCATTTTAGCTATTTGTCTCTAAAAAAAAAAAAGTAGGGAATCGGCCAGAAAATGGCCGGTTTCCTATTTAAATAGAACCGGTCATTTTTTTGACCAGTTTGAACATTTTTAATAAAACCAAACGGCTCTAGATATTTTTATTATTTTGTAATTAACTTTGGATAAATAAAAATGTCGGCAAGAAATCAGTCACTCACTGCCACGTATAACTCTTTTAATACAGTCAATTTTATCGTTTGTTGTTTACCAAGAGCATGAAAGATATGCTTAGGTTTTAAAGTCAACAATTCCTCTCCAGTTGTCGTGCGTATATTTTTAATTTTTACTGGCCTCAGGAGCATTCTCATTTTTGGCACTTTCACCAACATTATGCCTGGTCATCCTGCAAATATTCACAAGTACTTTTACTTAAACTACAAAATTATTATGTAAAATTTAATCCAGTATAAATGTGAATTTTGTACGGAAATAATTAAAAAATTCTTACGGAAATAATATTTTCTATGAATAAACAATTCTTTAACCAAGTGTCCCGTAATGGACAATTAGAATCATCAGGTAAGTTAACTGATATAATCTGATTAATTAGAACTGTTTAATATAAATTTGTACAAATTTTAAAGCGAATTGATATTTTTATTTTTTAAATAGAACCGAAATTTTATATCTTAATTGTGACTAATTTTTAAGTTAATGATTTCTAAGTCTTTTTTAAGTGGAAAACCTGGTGCTTCAGGTAAAAAAAAAAAAAAAAAAAAAGGTGAAAGGGGATGGAATAAATAGTTTCCAAAATCAATCCCGGCCCATGTTCTTATTATATTTTTCAACTTCTGTACTCGTGCCTTACAAATTGATAAAAAAAATGTTAAATTTATGAACTTTTTAGTTGTATTACATCATCAAGATATGTTATTTGGCATGTTTAAAATGTTCTTATATTGAATTATTACGTGATTAATTGTGTTGTTTATCAATATAAATATGGTTATTAATGTCATATTAGCAATGCAAATATAGATACTAATGCCATGCTAGTCATAACTTAATAGAAACAGAATATTTCTTAAAGAGAGGGTTCAAATGCATCCACTGTGCCTCCATTTTTAAAAACTTTAATAACTCAAAATTTAAAACTCAAAAGTCAAAATAAAACCGTTGGATATGATCTATATCATTTTATCTATGCACGTATAAAAAATTATGACATATTCATTTTGTTTTGGTTGTTATCAAGAGCTTGTAAAAAACGTGCTAATGTGGATAATTTATAGACGTTGATTTTTCAACTTATTGATTCACATAAAAATAAAATTGAAATGTGATATTTTTTTTATGAGCACATAGAGAAAATAACATAGATCACATTTAACGGCTTTATTTTAATTTTTAAGTTTTAACTTTTGAGTTATTAAATTTTTTAAAAATAGAGGTATAGTGGAGTCACAAAAAATGGAGGCATTTGAATCCTCGTCTTTATTAAATTCCAACTTTTTTGTGAATGGAAAACACATTTTTTACAGAAATCATTTATTTTAAAATTAACACTTTATAGATAATTTTTTTTTCAAAAATAATGAGAAAACCAGTCCTAGCTGACTAACTTTAAAATATCAACTCCAATTTGGTCCACTTCAATAAAAGATGTGTTGTTGAATTTTTTTTCTTTTCGCTCTGTTGGGAAATTAATAAAAACATAATGTAGCCAAAAGAGGAAATGATTTTTTTAAATACTTTTTGATAATATTGATATTGCTGGTGCATAGATTGATTTCTTGATATGGTTTCAATTGGGCGTTACAGAGCTGCGTTTCTTAAGAGTTAAGACTAATACTGTCATTCTTCCTTATTGTCTTTGGAAGATGATGTAATCGTCTGCCATAAATGTGCGCCAGCGCCACACACAGAATTGGGTGCATGCGACCTTACAATTTGGGCACGCGTATATTTGAGAGGAATTCGTATCCTCTGCATTAACTCAAAAGGGAATCTTTTGAGTTAATGAATTTCAACCATTTGATTTGAAACGGAGCCAATTCAGCTCGTGCCTATAAAAAAAATAGGGGGCCCTTTAATATTAGTGCAGATCTAGTTTGCACGAATTTTAAAACAGATCGGACGGTCGAGATTTATTAACTCAAAAGATCCCCTTTTGAGTTAATGCAGAGGATATTAGAACTCCAGGTATAGTGGCCTAACACATCGAGATACTTCTCCCCAGATATTCAACGATAGACAAGTTGAAATTTCTTTGAAACTATCTGGTTGCATCAGCGAGACATGCAGGGACACGTCGTTGCGCGTACATGCATCAAAGCGCCACGTGGGCAGGGGCCAGGGGTGTCGACGAGTACGGTACGGAATTGTCGAAGATATTTTTATACTCATATTTATCTAAAATTAATTTAATTTCGTACTCTATTTTTATTCAATAAATATTAACTTATTCATTAAAAAACTAATAGCTGTAATCATCAAATAAATTAATAGCATATATAACTTAATAAAAAATAACAAATAAGTATATATATTAAATACATCTTGTATTTAATATCACAAAATATAAAAATTATAATTTTTTTATCCAGAAATTATTAATTAAATAAATTGATAAAATATTATATAAATTAATTCTATCATAGATTATTAACTAAAAATAATATAAAAAATTGGATAAATTATTTTTATCCTAAATTACTAAATACAAAATATAGGAGATGTTATATAAATCAAGCGACATAATAATAAAGTTATATACTTATACATATAAATAAAAAATATCAAATATATTTTTTATAGTTATTAATTACTTTATAGTATAACAGATATAAATTAGCTTTTATACATACACTTGCTTAATAAATTAATGAAAAAATTTCTTATCCATACTAATACCTAATAAGTTAATAAAAAAAACTTTACCCATACAAACATGCTTTATTGAATACGATATGTATATGGGTTAGATAAATAATTAAAGGTTATCATTGACGTGCTTAGCCTAAGCAGGGACATTTACAAATAAGGAACGATTTTTGTGAATTGTGGTAGAGTTATTTTTATAGCATGTCACGTGTACAAATATAAAACGACATTGTGTGGTTTAGTTGGCAGATGATTTCAGATCAAAAGTTCTTCGAGATAATTATTAGCAGTTTAGCACCATTCTTTACAAATTACATATTTGAGTCTTTGACTCGGCCTTCATTATGATTGAGAAAATGACTTGGCCTTCACATATCTATTTATTATACAATTATTTATTGTAAGCTTAAAAGTTGCATACTACAAATTTAACGTAGCATTATGATGAATTTGGAAATTTTAAAATATTTTGGACTCTACATGTTTTTTTAGTAAGGCTCCGGTATTTTACAATGTGCATGTAGGTCCGTACTATAAATATATATCTTCGTTTTTAAAGTTCAAACAATCAACCTGATTTTTAAAAGAAAATATATTTGCCGACAAAATTTTACATTTTATAAAAAATTTACAATTTTTGTTAGATAGGTAGAAAAAACCTAGCTCATCTAAAGATTCTGGACTATTTGAAAATATTTATTTCTATCAACTTGAAAAAAATAGTATTTTTTTTAAAATGTAAAATTTGATGTAAGTACGTCTCTATATGAAGATTATGTTTAACGGTTTGAATTAATTGTTTGAATTTTGAAAAGAGATATGAATTCATAACACAGACTGATCTACACATTGCAAATTAAGTATCATAGCCTCATTCTTGATTTTTTTTTAATATTGTAAAAATGTATTTTATTTCATTTAAATAAAGCATACCAGTAATGTAGTGAATGCCAACATATTATGGAGATAATTTATTTTATTTTATGTAGGGGATTTTCTTGCTAAATTTCATAAAGCATGCGAAGATAATTTCACAAAGCTAAATTAAATATGTATCATGAAAGTGTGTTATTACTTTGACTTGGTTTCCACAAATACTGGTTTATCCAAGTACCTTAACTGTAAGATTTGTTTTGGACGACTTCCAAAATTCATCTTACATTGGCAAAATGGATCAATTCAAAGTTTCTTAGTAAAAGCTTTCTTTGAACCAAAAAAAAAAATGTTGGTTTGAAATTGGTCCGATTAGTTAAACAAACCCTCTCAGAATTATTGATAGAAATAAATTACAACAATAGCAATGAGTTAATTTTGCCTATACATGTAATTAATAATTTAATATACAAGAAATGAGTTAATTTTTGCCTATACATATAATTTATCTATCAATGAGTTATTGCTAGAAAGAGTGTTCTGGTTGTATTTTAAATGAGATAAAATTGAAATTTGTTATTATCACAAAATTCGAAACTAATCTTCATTTTCTTAGGTCAATAATAAATGCAAGTTGTGCAAACGGAAAGGGACCTCTCCAGCAGTTGCTAAGAATGGAGAGAAGTTGCATGCCACCTGATAATACTATCAGCCTATCACCAAATTGTGTCTACATAGCTTGATGTATCAATGGGGAATATAATAAACAGAGAAGGGATGTGAGTGCGTATCCTCCGGTGCATATTCGGGGATAGCGCAGGGGCAGTATTATTTGAGCTTTGAGAGTCGTACAGAACGTCTTTGAACGGTTGAGATTTTCCAGAAAGTCACGAAAAATATGAGATATCTTGGAGGATGCGAATTCGGAATGGTAGCCCTGTGGGACCGAATTTTGTCTGGAACCACTTAAGCAATGATTTAATCTGGTCCACCGTATTGTCTTAATTAGCAGCCTACGACAATGGCTGAGAGAGCGACAGTGAGTTGTCTGATAAAAAATACTAACGGGTGAACCAGCTAATCGGGTCGGGCTTGACCATCTCCTGGACCCAATTGGATTTTTTTTTTTTTTTGGTATCTTTAGCTTAAGTTAAGATAATGAAACCCAATACCAGCGAAGGGTAACAAGCATTGTCAAGCTATTAAAAGAAAACAATATTATCAGGAGAGAACACCGCAAATTCCATATACATACTTTCAACTGGGGGGGTTCTATTTTTTCTTTGAGCATGAAGTTGGACTATATTTTCAACATATATAAAAAATAATGAGGATTCAAATGCCTCCATTTTTTGTGTCTCCACTGTGCCTCCATTTTTAAAAACTTTAATAACTCAAAATTTAAAACTTAAAAGTCAAAATAAAACCGTTGGATATGATCTATATCATTTTATCTATGTGCTCATAAAAAATTATCACATTTTGATTTTGTTTTTATGTGAATCAATAAGTTGAAAAATCAATGTCTAGAAATTATCCACATTGGTACGTTTTTTACAAGCTCTTGATGACAACCAAAACAAAATTAAAATGTGATATTTTTTTACATGTGCATAGATAAAATGATGTAGATCATATCCAACGGTTTTATTTTGACTTTTAAATTTAAAATTTAAAATTATTAAAGTTTTTAAAAATAGAGGCATGAAAAATGAAAGCTTTTGAACCCTCCTCAAAAATAATTTATATACTCACATCGACATATTATGGAGGATTGGGGTTATTTTTGCTGTCATTTGAAAGTGTGCATCACATACTGAATGAATTAAGAACTTTCCGGAGAAAGTTCAACAATATACAGATTACAGAGTGTGCTGAGCGGCACATAACAAGGTTCGATCGATCTCTTTTCACATGCAGCATAAGACTTCTGGATAGTTACATCTAGATTCCTAGCAATTATTGCACAGAAATTTTTGTTGTTGTTGTGTTGACTATGACGACTATTACTTAGTACAGAGGCAATCTATAAGCATAATGAATTACTGAAAAATAGTTCAAGAGAAGATTATGTTCCAGATATAATTTAGGACTAATTGGCCGAGAACTTTATTTATTTTCTATTCTAATTTTAAGCTTGCTAGTGGTAAAATAAAATCGTCTAATTTTGTTTTCCTAACTGTTTTACTAATTATGATAACAATCAATTGTTTTCTAAAATGTATGTGTGATGTCGAGCTAGCTAGCAAACATTAACGAGTTATTGTTGCAACATCTGAATTGTTTGAATTCTTTCTTTCAATTTCATAATAATTTCTACCATGATAACAGAACAAGATTCGATGGGCGAACTAGGAAGAAGAAAAAAAAAAGACTGAAACTTCTGCTACTAAAACCACTAGAGAAGCTGGAAAGAAAAAAAAAATAAAAATTAAAAAAAAAACAAAAAAGAGAGTAAGGCTTGATGATTTTACTAACTTTATAACATCCGAATTGATACATTTGAAGTGAGAACATTTTATAGTGCTAGTTTGGTGCCTTGGATTGTTGTTTTGCAATCTTGATTTATAGGGTGCATGAATTTGTGAAGTTGGCTCAGCTAACATGGTCCAATATTAGGTAATGGAACTAATTTAAAAGAGATGTAGTTGTAAAAAAAAAAAATATTACACAACCCCCAAGTTAAAAAAAAAAAAACAGAAAAAAGATAAAAGAGACTGGTTCAGTATTGGATGTTAAATCCTATGTTGGATCAAACTGAATGAAAAAATGTTGCCATGTTAAATATTTGTCGACTAACACTTGATTTAGATTGATGCTCAATATCAGGAGAACTCTAGCATAGAATTTGAACAAAAGACAAATGCGGCTATTTTGCAATACTCTCTGAGCTAAAAGGAAACCTGTGTTTGGATAATTGATTTATTTCTGTGGTTGCTGCGGTTTGCCTACGTAGTGTAGATAAATAGCTATTGAAACAATCCTGCAAGCAAGTATTATGAAAGATGTCAGCATATTGCCATAATTATTAATTCTGTTTATATAAAACAAGAAATGAACACTGCAAAACAGCTTGAGTCTGTACTATGAATAAATATCTCAGTTTTTAAAGTCCAAACAGTCGATCTAAATCATTCAACATGAACACCATATGAAAATGTACTTGTAAATAATATTTTACATTTTTTAGAATTATATTTACTATTTTTTAGATAGGTAGATAATCACTTGATCTAAAAATTCTAGACCGTTCAGAAGTAGTGATTTTCTACCTATCTAAAAAAATAGTAAAAAAATTATAAAAAATGTAAAATATTGATCCATAGTACATTTTCATATGGAGATCATGTTGAACGGTTCATATTAACTGTTTGAATTTTGAAAATGAAAATATTGATCCATAGTACGGTCCAATCCGCGCTATGCATAGTACCATAGCCTCACTCAAATAGCTTTGTTAACATTATATGTATAAAAATGTGAAAAAAATAGAAAGATACTTACATGGTACCAATGTAAAAGGTCGGGGTTAATGTGAAACCAAACATATGAACAGAGACGAAAGCCGTCAGAAATATTGCCACCGAGGTGGAATAAACCTGGATTGGTTTATAATATAGACAAAATACAACATGTCAAAAATAAACTGCAAAAGTGCTTTGTGGTTTCAAAGAATACATGGGGGTGATTTAGGAGTTAGTAATATTATACTTCCTGCTGGGTTTCTTTGAAAAGACAAAATGAGGTCATTTTAATTAAAATTTTACAAGTTTCAAAGTTGTCACAATAATTATGTACAAACAAAATAATTAAATAAAGCAGCAATACTATTTTGTTGTTTTACATACAATATAATTATTAAGGAATCTTACCTTGACAATATTGTCACCATATTTAATGACAGCTGATACAGCAAGCCCACTACAAATAAAAAAATATCATGATTTTAAAACTAATTAGCATTTATTAACATTTGATTTCAATGAAATGACTATATTGAAAAAGTAAAACAAGAATAGTATATTAAAAGGAAAACATTTCTTAGGAGTTTTCACTTAGCTGTCCCCATGAAGCCAATGAGACCGCATCCTCTGAGGTAACAGAATTTTTTAGTTTCAATCCGGACTATCGGATCAGAATCCGGGTCAATCCGGCCCAAGCCTGTAATGAATGGACCGGATTCAAACTAAAAAATTCTTTTACCTCAGGTGATATGAATTCGAAGCCAATGAATTTTCCTTTTATAGATAGGAAGGGGCAATGGAGAAGTCGGAAGTAGATAGAAATGAGGAAAGAAGCACTTGAATTTCGGGATAAATCAGTTGAGGCATGACTGTACGAGTAATGTCATTAGGTATAGTTCACTGAGTCCGGATCCTTTGAAGTAACTCAAATTTTGAGTTTAGATTCGGACTGCCCAATAAGAAGCCAAGCCAATCTGGCCCGAGATGGAATGCACAGGGCCCCTTTAATATTCGTGCTAAAGCAGATCAGACGGTCCGGATCTAAACTCAAAATTTGAGTTAACTCAGGTGATATGAATTTTTGTTCACTGACCTCCCATGAAATTTTAAACAAAGAAAAGTAACCTGAATGCTTGGTTCATGATCATGGCAACGGTGATAAGTGAATAGCCATGTAAGAAGCCTCTGCTTACAATTAAGAGAAAGGTTATGTAAATAAGATGAAAGTAGATAGTGATTCGTAAAACAAATGCAGTTATATATCAATATCTAAGATATTTACTTCTCCAGAATGTCATCAAAATCATGAATCCAAATCCAGATAAAATTGAACGCCATTCCAAAGATATACAGCCAGAAATTCTGCACATTTATATTTCTCGAAAGCCGCTTCTTCATAATTGCCTGTATGTAAGATAAACACCAAAAGCTGGTTGCTAGTGAAAATGAGAAACTAAAAACTCACATTTATATCTGCTAGTTGGTCAGGGTCAAGATTTAACTTGACATTTTGTGCTTGATTATAATTCTTTGTGAAGTAAAGAGCATAAATTTCTTAATTAATCCATTAGATATAGTATACATATTAATGCATACGAAAGCCTATTATCTAAATTGTATCCTAAAAATCAAGTGGTTCGAATCAACACAATATTATTTTCAAATGAAAAGGGTCAAGCAGAAGAGTTGGCCCTGGGCAAGGAAATTTTTTATATATAGAAATTATTATTACATAAAGAGTACTGGGGTTTTTCAAGGGCATAGATGGATCCAAAAAAAAAAATTTCGGATCCAAACTTTGGAGCCGAAATTTGTTTTGGATCCAAAGTGTATTTTTTTTTCAGCCACTCTTGCTGTTTCAGAAAAAATTCCAGCCACTTTCTGTTTAAAAAAATAAACCCAGCCACTCTTTCAGAGAAAAAAAAAAAAAAACTTTGGATACGAAACTTATTTTTGGATCCATTTATGCCATAAAAAAACCCCAGCACTCTTTCTGTTTCCCTTTACTATTTAATAATAATTTCTATAAATAAAATATTCTCCCAGGCAATTTATGACCTGCTGCAGGTCAGGCCAATCCCTGTCTAATTTTTTTTATTTAAAAAAAATAATAATAGCCCAACCTGAACCCTATCCCTACGCAGTGTTAGACAAGTAGACTATAGTAGAAGAACAAACCTCAGTGTATACCCCAGCAAGGCCACTTAGGAGTGCCATAATCTGATAAATTGAAAATTGAGGTGGAAATTAGGTTATCCGGGCATAATTGTAATAATAGACAAAAAGTATAATCAAGGAATAGTTAGGAAGCTCACAATTGCATAAGCCCAACCATATATATTTGACATATCCTCCTTGGCACTGCATTTGATGCAACAATTAAATTTAAGTTGCTCATATAGCATAGAAAAAAATTTATACAAAATTGCAATTTTGTATCATTTAGAAATATTTGAAAAAGAAAAGAAAAAAAATACACCAATTTTTTTGGTTGTGCTGAAAAAGGGATATTTCCATTAAAATTTGGCAATATTGGCTTGAATTCCTTGTGTTGGCTTACAAGGTAGGGGCAATTTAGTCATAACCGAACAAATATAAGGCATTATTTTAACAATTTCAGACTTTCTACAAAAGAGTCGACATGAACATGATTCTGGTGGTGATTTTTCGAGTTGAGAGAGCTCATCATTGCTACTAAATTTTTTAGAAATATTTGCAAAAATAATACACTAATTTTTTGACTGTGCTGAAAAAGGGATATTTCCATTAAAATTGGCAATATTGGCTTGAATTCCTTGTGTCAGCTTACAAGTAGGGGCAATTTAGTCATAACCAAACAAATATAAGGCATTATTTTTACAATTTCAGACTTGCCAGAAAAGAGTCGACATGAAATATGATGCCAATAGTGAATTTTCGAGTTGAGAGTGCTTACGTAGGATTAGTCCGGAGTTGGGCATTAGTGCTGCCGAGAAATAAAAGAAGAAAAGCAGCCCATTGAATGTTACTTAACCTGAAATAAGAAACCAGAAAAGGATTATTACTGGTACAGAACCAAACGAAGTGGTTCTTACCAGCACATTTTGGTACCAACCCTAACCTTTTGGTCTGGTCAGATTAGGTTCAGTCATGCCTGGGTTCAAAATGATTTAAATTCAAGCTGCTCCAGGTAGAAATTAGGGGTGTTTATTGAATCCAATTTATTTGGTTTTCAACCAAACTGACAAATTTTGGATTAAATGGTTCGGTTCAATTGAATTAATTCGGTTTTTTTATATTTGGTTCAGTTTAATGTCTCTTATTTTGGTTCAACCAAACAAATCGATATTTACTTGAATTACTTCAGTTTTTTATATATTTGGTTCGATGTAATCTCTCTTATTTGGTTCGACTGATAAATATCTTGATATTTATTTCTATCATTATTAAATGTATTTGTGTATGCATTGAGTTTTGACCTTTTAAACTTTAATCTCTCTTATTTTGGTTCAACCAAACAAACCGAAATTTACTTCACTTTTTAGGTTCGGTTGTTATTCTGCAGACAAAATTAATTTGATTAGTTTAGTTAGATTTTTGAAACCGAATAAAATTTAGATTTGACTATTTTAATTCGGTTTTAACCGAACTGACCAAAAGAACACCCTTATCGATCAGAGCCTGATTGCTGGTCTGTTCAAGACAATGGCTTCCAAATATTTCTCTTTAAATTTAGGCAGGTTATGCTGGACAGTTTAGAATTTTTTAGAAATAAGAAAATCAGGATATAAACTAAGCCAGGTCAGAATGTGGTTGCTTACTTTCTCTTGAGAATTATACGGTATAAGATGCCAGTGCTTATGATGTTAAGGTTCTTCAGAATCTGGTACCCAGGAGCCTCCACATAATAAAATATGTAGTACTGACAAGCAACAAAACATATTATCAAATAACCACTGATATTTTTTAATTGAAACAAAATTAGTAATCCAAGAATAAACTTTCAGTTCTGAAATTGAAGAATACTTGGAAGGTTAAGACCAGATCAATAAAAAAAGAAATGAAACAGTTAAAATTGCACCGGTATTTTACCAGTACAGAACCAGAAGCAGGCATCAATAAACACTGGTAGAAATAAGCACCTGTAATAAATTTTTCGCCATATAGAGAAGTGCAGGAATTGGATACAGCTTTGCTTCATCAAATGTCGTACTTAACTTGTTATCTTCGGAAACACCTTCAGTTTTCCATATTCTGGTAAGAACTGCTAGTGACATGGCACATTTCATTGTCTCTACCTAGATAGAGAGCGAGAGAGAGAGAGAGAGAGGCATCAATACATATATAGCAGTAATTCAAGTATGGTAACAAATATAATGCCTAGCACCAAGCCAAAGTGCCGTTCATGGTAAGAACTCTTAATCATTGAACTGAAATGCAGATATGAAATACAAATTCGAAAGTTACATAAGTAATTATAAATTTACTAACCAAGAAATTTGAGGTGGTGACACTATACTTGTACTTTGCAAGTTTCTCATCCTGTGTAGGATCTTTTGGACTAGTTGTCGATTGCTTCGACCAATATATAAGTATAGCCTGAGAACTCGTCAGAATCGTCAGAGCACATATCACGAATGCCCTGAAAGAATGATAGAATTAACAATTAATAAACATTCAAAATCAATAATTGGATCTCTACTGGTACTGAGCAAGGGCACAGGTCAGAGTTCTTTTGGGCTTCTTTGATATTTGGTTTGGTTTATTGGCTTGAACTACAGTTAAATCCGCACTGGTAGCATAAATAGTTAAATATGATGCACAATATTTGCAAAAAAAGAAAAAACAATTAACATTACTGTAATTGAGCTAATTCATTTTGGTGCCGAGAAAAAAAAAAACTACTATACATGATATTTAAAAAAAAAACTCTTACTTTAACTTCCAGCTGATATTTTTGGGTGAGTTTGTCACTGCAATGGGAGCACCTGCAATACATTTAGATAGATAAGGGAGTGAGAAAATAAGTAAAGAAAAGAAAAAAAACAGGGTAGAGATTTTTAAATCTCTTTAGTTAAAAGTGATTTCTGATAGTGTTATAGAATCCAAATATAGAACTTACTGCCAGAAAGAGGTGCCTGCGCTTCTGCGTCCTCCTACAACAATCAAGTTTCAAAATTCCAATATCAGTAGTAGTTCATAGAGATTACTTGAAATGATGAATGCTGGTACATGTCCTGTACCAGAAAAGCTGCTATGTCTGGTATCTAATCCCTTTTAACACTTTGATTTCAATAGATATCCGTCAGGTTTTTCACCTCACTTCAATAAATAAAAAAAAAAATGGCTTATACCATATCATAACCTTGTCAGATGTCTATTTGCAAAGATTTATATTGGAAGGCAGAAATGCAATACAAGGTTTTGGAGCAACAAGAGCAGGAACTGGTACTTGCCTCACATAACCACAATTTTCACATACAAATCAGTTAAAGCAATGCCATCCTCATTTACATTGCGAATAAACATTCTTTTAGATGAAAGTGAGGTCATTCCTCATCGATTTCCATTGATCGAATATAAAAGGCTAGTACCAAAACACTGGTGTCAATCTTTGATATTTTTACATATAACAGCTACATTACCACAGAATAGTATTGCCTATTGTTCACTACTCACAAAATATCTAAGACATTGCAAATAAACATCAAATAAAATTGTATATACCAGACCACTATCCAACGTTCGCCTCATTCTCCCTTCCGATTCCTCCCTCTTTTACTCTCTTCTCTCTCTCTTGCTTTCTTTTTCTCCGTCGGGGTCTGAGGGCTCGTGCTAGGGCTCCGTTCTGGCCCCGTGAGACGCTTAGTAGAGAGCGACGCGTCGGTTGCTAATCGTGAGTGGCGCAATGCGAGCACCGGTCGGGTGGCAGCGGAGAGCGGGTGCGTCGGATCTCGCCGGTGAGTCGCGGGTTGCAGTGGTCGGGTGGATATTGGGATCGGGAGGAGAAAGCGATGCGAGAGAGAATGAGGCAGTGAGCAAAAGAGTGGTTGATTAAGGTAACAGAAGGTGGTACACTGGTACATAGTAACGGAGATTAATCAAAATATAATCAATAATTCAAATGAGTTCCTCAATTAATCGAATCGAACCAGTACCGCACTGAACCGAACTCAAAACTCATGAAGGGGTGTTCATCGGTTTGGTTCGGTTGAAACCGAACCAAACTAGACAAACCAAAATTTTATTCCGGTTTCAAAAATAGAACCGAACCGAACCGAACCAAAATTTTATTCGGTTTGTTCGGTTTAACCGAAAATTTGACAAATAATTCCAACAAACCAAAAATCATCACAGATGCAAAAAAACAAGAAAAAGTTCTTTTTAACTTCAAATCCGTAGGCATTCTTACTTAAATTAAATCTTAAATTAAATACAAAGATGTTCAAATACAAAGTGCATACTATGAGGATAAGAATAACTTAGAAAAAAAAAACTGAAACAAATACATAGCCATATTATATCAGTACACTACCTAAATCCTATCAATGTTGCTTGACAGCAAAAAGAAATTATGATCCAGAGTTATTGAATTCTTGCCTAAAAGCCCGAATCAGCAAAACAAAACTCAAATCAAGAAACAAACGAGTTCAATCTTGCCTATAAATGTGAAATTTTGTTTTTCCTTTTAATAAACACAAAACCCCAAAATCAAATAATATGAGAAAAAGAACAAACAGTGATGAAATAAAAAACCCAAGAAGATATCCAACTTGATTACCAGCTGAGATGAACAAAATAATTCTAGCGAGACCCATGCCCGTTTGCATCACAATATAGGATTCGACTCTCCAAGAAAACCCTAGATCCTTTCTAGAGAGACACATGAAGCAAGGAAACCTAGAACTGGAAGCGAGGCTGCGAGGGGAGGCGAGTCAGAGTTTCAGAGAAGAAAGGCGACGGAGAAAGGAGGTGTAGAGGCGAGCGGAACGAAGACGAGACAGAAAAAAAGAAAAGAAGAAAGGTTGAGAGAGAGAGGGACCAGTATCCTCTGTAATATTGTACAGAACAGTAAATCACTTTACGGTCCGGATTTACTCTCAGCCGGTGCCTATTCGGGTGATTGGAGAGGGCAGTATTATTTGTGCTTTGAGAGTCATGTAAATTTAAATCTGACGACTGAGACCTCATCGTACTCAGTCGAGTATTACAGAGGATATGAATTCGAGTGGGGGATGCACACGGACCTAGGTTCAGGAAAGAAGAAAGGTTCAGAGATATAGATTTCTTTCGTTTTCCTATGCTGGAAAATGAACCGTCCGGTTTTTCTCCGCTGGAAAATGAACCCGACTTCATCTTCTCAAAGTTCGGTCGGTTCAGTATATTCGGTTTTACAATCTTCCAAACCGAACCGAACCAAAATTTGAAATCGGTTTTAAAAACAAAACCGAACCGAACCATTAAACCGAAAAAACCGAACCGAAACATTAAACCGAAAAAACCGAACCGTTTAGTGCAATCTAATTCGGTCTTTCGGTCTAAAACCAATTAAACCGGACCCGATGAACTAGTCATGAGCTAACAATGAGCCCGCTGGTAAGGGAGCCGAGATTTTTATTTTTATCCAAAAAAAAAATTATTTTAATATAATTAACCAAGTTTTTGAAAAAATTATATTTATACTCAAACCGTAAATATTATTTACGGTTTGAACAATATTTACGGTTTGAATTTTTTTTTTTTTCGAATTGTTTTTTAAAATATTTGTTAGAAAATACGCTACGAATAGAGCCGATTTTGTGCTAAAATACGGTAAATTACAATAATTATGCTAAAATACGGTAAATGTACTAAAATGCTGAAATTATAATAATTATGTAAAATTATGCTAAAATACGGTAAATTATGCTAAATTACGTATAAATCGGGATGATATTTTCACTGAAAAGGCGAAAAACGACGATGAAACTTTAACCGGCCATAAAACGGCGCTCGAGTGTCCGATTTCAGCAAATGACCACTTTTTGGAAAGCTTGTGAAAATGCGCATGCGTCCGTATAGTTTTCCAAATTCAGAATCGCCAAAAAATAAAGAGAAGGGCCTCAAAACTTCAGTTGAAGTTTCCGATTAAGATTTTCATTTCTATTCTTCAATCTACGTAGCTCAGTAAATTAGTTATCTAATGAACTTGTAGAATACCAATTTTTATTATTTTTTGGAATTTTTTTACTACTTTTTATGATTTATGAAAGATGCCACAAAATCGGCCCAATTCATACGTAATTTAGCGTAATTTACCGTATTTTAGCATAATTCTACATAATTGTTGTAATTTCAGCATTTTAGTACATTTACCGTATTTTAGCATAATTATTGTAATTTACCGTATTTTAGCACAAAATTGATCCTATTCGTAGCGTATTTTCTAACAAATATTTTAAAAAACAATTCGATTTTTTTGTGTTATATTTCATTTCAGCATTTTAGCTATTTTTCTCTAAAAAAAAAAAAGTTTCAAACCGTAAATATTATTTACGGTTTGGGTAAAAATTTAATTTTTTTCAAAAACTTGGTTATATTAAAATATATATTTTTTTGGGTAAAAATAAAAATCTCGGGTAAGGGAGTGCGTATTCGGGCATAGCGCAGTGGGCCAGTATTATTAGTGCTTTGAGATTCGTGCATAACATATTTGAACAGTTGAGATTTTCCATAAAAAATACGCAAAATATGAGATATCTCAGAGGATGCGAATTCGGGGGTGTGGGCGTCAAACTCGGGTCTTGATCAGAGCCGTCTGATCCGCATCCAGATCCGTGCGAACATTTTCTGAGCCGATCTCAGACGAAATGCGAATGAGTTGCATAGTAAATGAGCAGTCAGTCTACACTCTACACAGTGTATTTATTTCCGCACGACAAAAAAAATTCTGGGTGATATACAAACGGTTAATGCTTAAGCTAAGCACCGACACAACAATTCCTATGTTCTCTGATATGCATTATAATAGCAAGTTCGTGCAATTTTTAATGTCCATCAGCTGCATCTCCTCTTACAAAAGTTATGATAAATTATAATTTATCATGTGAAATCCATCAAGAAACTAGATTATATTATTTGTGAAAAATCTAATCGGACTGAATTTTATCTTTCACAAAGGAATTATTACATTGCTTTCATTTTTTTACCATTTCGAAAATCACAAAGGAATGACGGTGTTTGCAGATTGAGTGCTTTTGAACTGCAGGGGCAGGAGAAGAAAAAGTTGGATTAATATCATTGCTCAAAATTGGAGTTTGTGGGGTTCATGTCCAAGCCTGAATTATTACATATCCACCACAGGAATGTAGTGACATTGCTTATAATTCATAATTGATGAATAACTAGAAATTGGAGTTTGTAGTGACATTGCTTATTATTGCAGAATATAGAAGTTTGAAAATTACTCAAACACAGTATTCAAATTACATCAGGTAAATAAGTACACCAATTACAAAAAGACAAAACATCAAGATTCAAGAATAATACACACTACATATAATTAATTTCTCCAAGAATATAAGAAAAGATAAAGAACTACATTTATCAAGTAATAAGCAACTCACATTACAACTAAAATTTGATAATTACTCCCATTATATATTATAACTAAAAGCCTTTTTTTGTCAAGAAAAATTTAGACGATGGCTGGGGCTGTTCAATTTCTAATGTGTAGTAATGTACCCTACGTTGCCTCTCCTCCAAACTTTGAGACGTCAGAGGATGTTTTTGCTGTTGGTCGGACCGCCACAAGACATCGAGCTGTACCTCCACTTCCTTCGTTGTTGACCTTTCTTCTCTTCTTCTTTTTTTTTTTTTTGATAAAAGGTATTTTATTGCCCATTTCATTTTCATGAAATCAAGTTAACTTACAGCTGAAAAGAGAGTTTGTAATACAGTGCTAATGCAAGAATATAAAGCCCTGACGCAGAGCAAAACACAAAAGCTCGGAAGCCACTAAAAAACAGTAATGAAAAACCAACAAGTTAAAACTAAGTCATTATTCGAAAAATAAATTCACTAAAATTATTCTGGAATAGTTCACCTACATTGTGTAGATTTTTTTGAGGAAAACCTGCATTCTGTAGATAAAATGAGGAAATGTTTTCTTTCCGATCTATTAATTTAGACTGTCATATTGATTTTCTAATAAATATATTTTGCTCCTTTTGGTGCCAATTGACGGTACAACAACATATAAACTTAATGAAAAATAAACACCGACTTCAGAAAGAAAAATTAATCCAATTGTCATTCTTCCTTGATGTTTTTGGAAGATGTAATCGTCTGCCATAAATGTGTGCCAGATTCTGTGTGCATGCGACCTTACAATTTGGGGACGCCGGACGCGTATATTTAGAACTCCAGGTATAGTGGCCTAATACATGGAGATACTTTTCCCCAAAGATTCAACGGTAGACAAGTTGAAATTTCTTTGAAACTATCTGGTTGCATCAGCGAGACATGCAGGGACCCGTCATTGTGCGTACATGCATCAAAACGCCACGTGGTCTGTAAATGTCTAAAACATGCGCAGCTTGTCGATGATGAGTACGGTACGGAATTGTCGAAGATATTTTTATACTCATACTTATCTAAAATTAATTTAATTTCGTACTCTATTTTTATTCATTAAAAACTAATAGCTGTAATCATCAAAAAAATTAATAGCATATATAACTTAAATACAAAAAATAACAAATAAGTATATATCTTAAAGAGAATGGCTAATATACAAGAGAAAATTGGTTATTTGCAACTCCAAAATCTTCAAATTGTAAAAATGCCATCCGAAATTTGAAATTGAAAAAATGTCACTCTAAACTTCATTAATTCATAATTTTGTCATTTATACTGTAAAAAAAAATTTAGGACTAAAATACCCTTCTCTCTCTCAAATTTTTGGTGCTGGTTCTGTCAGTTCAAGTTCAGTACCAATGGCTACACTGGGCTAGTACCGACTGGTACCAGTAAGCACATACAACACATAACAACAAGGTAAAGGCCAGCACAAAGAAAACCAGCAAGGACTGGTACGGCCAGTGTACCAGTTACGCAAACAAGAGGCAGAAATTCAAGCAACATAGCACCAAAAACCAGCAAAATAGAGCAACACAGCACCGAAAATTTGAGAGAGAGAGAAAGGTATTTTAGTCCTAATTTTTTTTTTATAGTATAAATGGAAAAATTAGAAATTAATGAAGTTTAGAGTGGCATTTTTACAATTTCAAATTTCGGGATGGTATTTTTACAATTTGAAGATTTTGGAGTGGCAAATAACCAATTTTCCCAATATACAAACGTTTGTTCCTAGACTCAGGAACAAACGATTCGGTTCTCTGATTTTCAAAGTTCAAACAGTCAATCCAAACCGTTAGATATTTAATCTATATTAAAATGTGCTTGGAGACCAAATTTTACATTTTTTATAATTTTTTTACTATTTATTAAGATGGTTTGAAAATCGTTGATTTTATTAAAATTCTACACCATTGAAAAACCCGAAATTTTTATTAATCGAAAAAAATAAAAAAAATATCGAAAAAGAGCTGAACTTTTGACAGAATTTGAAATATAGGTAGGCCGGGACGAGTCTAACCGTCCCATAGGACGGGATGGACCTCCCCGTCCTGCTTAAGAATTTGCTAACCACCCCATCGGTAATCCTAATTATTGGACCGTCCGAACTAAAAAAAAAAAATGACAAAAAACCCAGGGACGGGATGGACCTCCCTGTCCGAGGATTGAACAAAAAAAAAAAAAAAACCAGGGCCGGGTAGAACCCCCCCCCCCCCCCCGTCTCAGGCCCTGGATTTTTATTCATATTAGAAAAGTTGAAATTTCTACAATTTGCTCGGATTTATCAAATGTGGGTCCCACAACTAAAATTTGAAATTTCATACTTGTTATTTGAAATATATAACTTTACTAATATGAATACTTTCAACCTTTCTATTTTACTAATAAAACCATTTTTGCAAAACCGGAACTTATACAATTAATATTTTATGTGTTCTTGGAGTACTAAACCATCCTTGATTCAACCTAATATTCAATTAACAAATATCCTGCTCCGGATCCACCCAAGTAGAAATTTCTACCCGGCCCTGGGTTTTTTTTTTTTCTTTCAATCCTCGGACGGGGAGGTCCATCCTGTCCCTGGGTTTTTTTCATTTTTTTTTTAGTTCGGACGGTCCAATAATTAGATTACCGATGGGGGTAGTTAACGAATTCTTAAGCAGGACGGGGAGGTCCATCCCGTCCTATGGGACGGTTAGACTCGTCCCGGCCTACCTATATTTCAAATTCTGTCAAAAGTTCGGCCCTTTTTCGATATTTTTTTTATTTTTTTTCGATTAATAAAAATTTCGGTTGAAAAACAACAACCTTCAAACCAGCTTAATAAATAGTAAAAAAATTCTAAAAAAATGTAAAATTTGGTCTCCAAGCACATTTTAATATAGATTAAATATTTAACGGTTTGGATCGACTGTTTGAACTTTGAAAATTAGACAACCGAATCGTTTGTTCCTGAGTCCAGGAACAAACGTTTGTATATTAGCCATTCTCTATATATTAAATACATATACATCTTGTATTTAATATCACAAAATATAAAAATATAATTTTTTTATCCAAAAATTATTAATTAAATAAATTGATAAACTATTATATAAAATTAAAAAATAATATAAAATGTTGGATAAATCATTTTTATCCTAAATTACTAAATACAAAATGTTATATCAATCAATCTACATAATAAATCACTCATCTAGATGCAGTGAACTTAATTTTTAGGTAAATAAAGGGATTACTTTATAGTATAACAGATATAAATTAGCTTTTATACATACACTTACTTAATAAATTAATGAAAAAATTTCTTATCCATACTTATATCTGATAAACTATAAACAATGAACCGGAAAGAAATTTATAAAATTTAAAAGGCTTCTTTAATCTAAATTTTTCTAAAGTACATGTATTTTTTTCCGCACGTTCTTTTTCAGCGTACGTTCATATAAATGACAGCCCCTCATAATTATCCGAGCTGGTGATGATAAGATCTTCAATTATGTTGAACCCAACCGGTTGATATCATAAAAAAAAAAACTTGGGCCTAACCCAAAATTATGGCCCAATGGGGTACTATGTTATCATCCCAAGGTATGAGGGTACTATGTTATCATCCCAAGGTATGAGGGAACAAGACCTCTTTTGACCCACATCATACTTTATATATACCCCTCTGATCTCCTACTAACAAACTCACGCAGTTCAACCTGGAGAGAGAGTGAGAGACTGAGAGAGGCACCTCATTTGATTCTCTTGCAATCTTAAATCCCCTCCAATACCATTTCCATAATTTTCTCCAACCCACCAACACCATGTCTGAGTCGTCTGACTGGTCGCTCTTCAACCTAATCAAGGTCAGCGCCTCTAGTCAGTTAGATACATACAATTATGCTTTGAATTTACACTAGAAATTAAGATTAATCTGTTGATTATTTTTTTGATTTCATGCAGGAGCAAGAAGTTGTTCAGACAAGCGAAATGTCCACAAATGCCAAAATGGCTGCAGAAGCGGCATCTGATGGGACCGAGGCGACCGAGCAGGTTTTCAACACACCTCCTTTATTACTTCATTGCAAAACTTGTATAGGAGCTCTATGCATATATTTTCTTGGCAACCTTACATATTTGTTTTCATCATCTGATATGTCCATTATTGCAAAACTCAGATAGGAGCTCCATGCATATATTTTCTTGGCAGCCTTTTATATTAGTAATTCCTCATCTGAAATGTTCTTTATTGCAACTACTTGCATAGGAGCTCTATCGTATATTTTCTTGGCAACCTTGCATTTTGGTTTTCATCATCTGAAATGTTCTTTGTCGTGAATCTTAACTATATAGGAGCTCTATATATATATTCTTTGCAACCTTGAATTTCGATTTTTTCTTTTTCATCTGAAATGTTGTTGTAATCTTTGCAATCTTATGGAAGGGACAGATGATGTAGTTTTACAATGCACCTTGTTTATTTCTTTATTGCAGACTTTTCATATTTTCTCTGTTCAATTGTTTCTTTAGACATTCTTGATTCTTGGTTTCCTACTAGCTTGTTGTGGAATCATCTTGGAAACCTTATTAGAGGATTACAAAATATCTCTTCTGAACAGAGATTAGTACTTAATATTGCCTTTTTTCCCCCTTTAATTTACAGAATGAAGAACAATTGAAGTTGGCTATGGTCAGTGACAAGACCATTACCAAAACAACATCAAATTCGACCGAGCTCAGCAAAAGTGAGGCCTCTGGATCCCGTGAGAAGGTGTTCACTTAAACCCTTTTAAATTCTGAATATATACTAACCACTATTGAAGTGGTTAATAAAGCATAAGGTATACAAAACAAATAAAAACAGACACTTTTCTGAGTATAATGCTATATTTACTTTTCTGAGTATAATGCTATATTTCTGAAGGATTGTCTTGTATGGTTGGAAATTTGGAGGCATAAAATTATGTAAAAATAGACTCAAAAACACAAAAATACTCAGGTTGATAGACAACCGGGACAAAATCAGACTTGATCTCTTTGTTCTATTCCTTTTTCCTTGAAAAATGTATCTTTCTGATATCAAGGGTAGACAAAACATTACAGCTTTGGGACATAGTCTTATATATATATATATATTATTTTTTTACCACAGAACACTTGTTAATATTAGCCGTTTTTGTACTGGTCTTGAATGATACGTCACGGACTAAAAGCAGAGAAATGTTTTGAAAAGTATGAAGGAGCATACAAGAAAAATAGTTTCTTGTTTCTAATTTGAGATCATGTTTTTTCTTCTGTTTCTATGAAAATTATGTTTTTCGCATTTTAGACAAGTGAATAGGCCCCTGCAAACACTATGGATACCAAGGACATAGTTGTTATAAAAGAGGAACCGATTGAATTTTAAGATTAATCTGTTGATTATTGTTTTGATTTCATGCAGGAAATGGAAGTGGATCAGACAAGCGAAATGGCCAGAAATGCCAAAATGGCTGTAGAAGTGGCATCTGATGAGACCGAGGCGACCGAGCAGGTTTTCAACACACCCCGTTTATTTCTTCATTGCAAAACTTGTATATGGCATACAAAAGAATTAAAAAGAAAAAAGTTAACAAATATAGTAAAACTCCCCACTCCCTAGCACCAGACACTTTCTGAGTATAATGTTATATTCTAATGGATCCTCTTGTATGGTTGGAAATTTTGTAGACATAAAATTCTGTGAAAATAGACTCAAAAACACAAAAAGACTCAGGTTGGTAGACAACCGGGACAAAAACAGACTCGATCTCTTTATACTATTCCTTTTTCCTTGAAAGATGTATCTTTCTGAGATAGAGGGAAGACAAAACATAACAGCTTCGGGACATAGTTAGATATATATATATATTTTTACCACAGAACACTTACTAATATTAGCCGTTTTTGTACTGGTCTTGAACAAGACATCACAGGCTAAAAGCAGAGAAATGTTTAGAAAAGTATGAAGGCCCATACAAGAAAAATAGAAATTAAGATTAATCTGTTGATTATTGTTTTGATTTCATGTAGGAAATGGAAATGGAAATGGATCAGACAAGCGAAATGGCCAGCAGTGCCAAAATGGCTGCAGAAGTGGCATCTGAAGGGACTGAGGCGACCGAGCAGGTTTTCAACACACCTCCTTTATTACTTCATTGCAAAACTTATATTAGAACTCTATGCATATATTTTCTTGGCAATCTTTTATTTTGGTTTTCATCATCTGATATGTCCATTATTGCAAAACTTATATAGGAGCTCCATGCATATATTTTCTTTATTGGCAGCCTTTTATTTTAGTAATTCCTCATATGTAATGTTCTTTATTGCGACAACTTACATAGGAGCTCTATCATATATTTTCTTGGCAATCTTGCATTTTTTTTTTCATCATCTGAAATGTTCTTTGATGCGAATCTTATACAGGAGCTCTATATATACATATATAATATATTCTCTGCAATTTTGCATTTTGATTTTTTTTTCATCTGAAATGTTGTTGATTCTGGTCACTTTATCATACATTTGCATAATTTCATCCAATTTCAAGAACAGGTTATAAATATATAGTCTTTTTTCTTTGCTCCTTTTTTAACTTCTTGTTACTTCCCCTTGTCAGAAGATACAACACATGCAGTTGGCTGAAGACCCTCATGACATGGCGATGGATGAGCTTATGGAAGGGATGGATGATGTAGGTTTACAATGCACCTTGTTTATTTCTTTATTGCAGACTTTTCATATTTTCTCTGTTCAATTGTTTCTTTAGACATTCTTGATTCTCGGTTTCCAACTAGCTTATGAGCAGAGATTACATATTCATCCTGGTATCCTTATTAGAGGATAACAAAATATCTCTTCTGAGCAGAGATTAGTACTTGATATTGCTCTTTCTTTTTTTCCCCTATAATTTACAGAATGAAGAACAATTGAAGTTGGCTACGGTCAGTGACAAGGCCATTACCAAAACAACATCAAACTCGACCGAGCTCAGCAAAAATGAGGCCTCTGGATCCCGTGAGAAGGTTTTCACTTAACTCTTTTAAATTCTGAATATACTAACCACTATTGAAGTGGTTAATAAAGAATAAAGCATACAAAACAAATAAAAACAGACACTTCTCTGAGTATAATGTTACATTTCTGAAGGATTGTCTTGCATGGTTGGAAATTTTGTAGGAATAAAATTCTGTGAAAATAGACACAAAAACACAAAAAGACTCAGGTCCGGGACAAAACACAACAGCTTCAGGACATAGTTATATATTTTATTTTTACCACAGAACACCTATTAATATTAGCCGTTTTTGTATTGGTCTTGAACGAGATGTCACAGGCTAAAAGCAGAGTTTTTTTTTTTTTTTTTTGAAAAGTATGAAGGAGCATACAAGACAAATATCTTATGTTTTCTAATCTGAGATCATATTAGCCCACAGTAAGCACCTGCTGCTAGCTATGTTTTTTGTTTTTGTTTTCCTGTTTCTAAGAAAATTATATTTTTTTCATTATAGGTAAGTGAAGAGGCCCCTGCAAACGCTATGGATACCAAGAACATAGTAAAAGAGGAACCGATTGAATATGATCTATGAAGTCTCAGAGAGCTGGAGTAAGGAACCTTAATTGTAGAAGTCAAAGTTCAATTAAGGCTATTTTGTTGTAAATTCAATCTCCTTTTCCTTCTTTTCCTGTTCTCTGTGATTACTGGTTTCAGTTTTCTAGTCTTTTTTCTATAAAAGAGTTTGATGAGAAATTAACCTTCAGTTTTATTGATGAACTTGGGAGATTGAATAATTTCGTTAGTTTGATGTTATATAAAGTTTCTTAATTCTGTGATCTACTTAGTTCAGAAATGTGTCTTTGTCTCTCCATGATGTAATCAATTGCTAGTAATCTTTGAACCAATGATGACTCCATAAAGTTAGAATGAGAAATATTAAATTAATTTGGTGTTCTGCCGTTAAATGTTTGCCCATTGGATAAGGGTTTAGGATATGGTAATTCATATCAGCATGTACCGACACCCCTGTATAGATGGTATGTCATCAGCATATGTAAAGCATAGCAACTGTTAAGTCTCAAATTAATATATAGTTGGCATCGATCAGATTTCAGCATAATAATATCTCAGGACTAGACTAAGAAAAGTTACTGGTATAAATGATTCAGTCTACTCATCACATAAAACTTAAACATGCAATGCTTAACACATGCTTAGAAAATTTTCATTAAGTGTATATCTCGACTGCCGTCCACAGGGACCCTGCTTCAGACAGAAAAAACAGCAGAGTAAGCTTTATTTTAAGAGCAAAGAAGGCACATACGGATATAATGCAAACATGCACACTACTCTTAATTCATCAGAAATAGCCAACTCTCAAAGCAATATATATACCAAACAAAGGTTTTGTTGAACAGGGACATGTTACGAGCCATAAGAATTTCAGCAATTTAAAAAATGATAAAAAGTAAATAAAATAAAATAATAAGCATGGAAATATGCTTCGGCCTTTTTGGTCAGGTTCAAACCGTTTCATTTTAATTGAAGGGCATCCATACCAATTTGAAGCAGCATTTACTAGTACATCTGTTGGGAGGTCAAACAATTCCATCTCATTTAAGTGTCAAACACTTATACCCTGAATAAGGAAAAACAATTCTCATCTTAATCTTAAAGACTGTTATATACTAAAGTCGACTCATAAAACATAAATCTTAAGTGCGGAACATAATACCTGATTCCATGGGATGTTTCCATGAAATAACTCGATCCTTTGAGAGATCGCCAACCGTCTCCGTGAGCGCGAGACTAGACTCTAATGGCAAGAAGTCATTCTTGTTGTTTTGTCGTATGATCATAAGAATATATCTTCTACGACAGCAAGACTTGACCCTTGAGAGATCATCTCCAATTTCCTTAATGGATCTCTCATCTCTATTCTTTGATGGTGGAAGAAAAAGAGAAGAGACACAGATATGCATTTCTATAGAGAATAACTTCTTTCTAAATATGTGTTTTTCAGAATTTGTGTTTTTCGTTATATCTTGTTTTTCAGAACCGTTCAACGTGATCCCCACATGAATATGTATTTGCAAGACTTGGCACACAGATCTATGTTTTTTAGAATCTGTGTTTTTCATTATATCTTGTTTTTTAGAACCGTTCAACGTGATCCCCACATGAATATGTACTTGCAAACTAAATTTTTTATTTTTTAGAATTTTTTTACTATTTTTTAGATAGGTAGAAAATCACTTGATCTAAAAATTATGGACCATACAAAAATAATGATTTTCTACCTATCTAAAAAAATAGTAAAAAAAATCTAAAAAATAAAAAATTTAGTTTGCAAGTACATATTCATGTGGGGATCACGTTGAACGGTTCGGATCGACCGTTAGAATTTTGAAAACGAAAATATGGCTCCGTAGTACGGACCAATCCGTGCTATGCATAGTACCATAAACTCACTCAATATTAAATGAATGTTGCCATGCTGGTAATGTTTTTTTGCATCATGACTGAATATTACCTGGATTGGATACAAAAAACAACATTGATTAGCTTGTTCTAAACAGAAAACCACACAATAACTAGGCACAAACAATTAAGTTTGATGGTGTAACGTGCATTAAATTGAATCACCTTGCCAGAATATCTGGCCATCTATATCTACCACAGGAGATCCATCCTACTTGACAACTGAGTTACGGATGCCAGGGCCCACGGGCCTTTAGAAAGACAAAAAAAAAAACAATGTGGTCCTTTCGTCTGCTACAATATTTGATCAAGAGTTGTATGCAAACATTATCTATTTATCTTCTATTCCATGCAAACATTATCTTCCACAAAATGGAAAGATATGTATGTGATGTACCTAGCAAAGAAATTGATAGAAAAAGATATATAATTAATAATTAAAATTCTTGGAGCTACCAATTAAGTTTGGAAAAAGAAATATATGCCTATGAGATGTAGGACCTAGAACTTTTCAGATTACTACTTGTAATTGCCAAAGTGATAAATAATTTTAGAGCAATACTTTTTGTACAAGAAATGCCACAAGCACCTAATTTGAAGTTCCAACACAATTTATCAAAATTTATAATATTGTTATATACTTTCACCTAGACGATTAAACACAAACACACACACACACACACCATAAGAGACCTAGAGAACTCTCAAACCAAGAGTTTGGTAGTGCCAAAAGATGTCATTTCTGAAAATAGTAAAAACAAAATTTTCACATCAAATAATAATAATACGATCAAATTAATAATGATCATCTCTGTACATTCTTGTGGTGTATTGGAGTATTTCTCATCTTTCTAGAAAACTATACGACTCAAACATGAACAGATTTAGTATGGGCAGAGAGTGGATAAGACACCTCTAGGATTTAATTTCTAAAATTTTGATCATATGTATTATATTTAATTGATCTTTCTTTTTTAGCATGTATTGATCTCTCCTATTTCATCATGCGTACATTAGTATTACTTTTAAAAATTTAATTTGAACGATTATAAACTATTTAAAAATAATATTATATATAAAACAATTTTTTGAAATAATATTTAACCCTTCGTTATATATATATTCAAATTCTAATTCTAATTCTAATTCTCACACCGCCTCGTAGTGTGGCATGGCCGCATGGATGTCCATATGAGCAATTAGTGCAGTTTGGACCTAATGTCTATAGAAGCAAATTTAAGTTAGATGGACATTCGAACTGTCCAATGTACTTTAAAATTTGTATATATGAATTTTAAAACAAGAAGTGCATAAATTTTAGGGGGAATTTCATGTATATCCCTCAAAAGTTTTAATATTACGTATTTATTCCTCTAAAATCAATAATTACATATTTATCCTTAAAAATTATAAAAACTCACATATTTATCCAATCTATTATATTTAACATTAATTTTCTATGTATTTCCATTTTACCCTTCTTTTATTTTCCTTTCTAAGGCCACTGTTACAAAACAGTATTAAATCGTACCAGTACCAATATTGAACAGTACCAGTACCAAAATTGAACCGTACCAATACCAGCACAGAACCGTACCAGCACCAGCACAGAACCGTACCAGCACCAGTACTGAACCGTACCGTACCAGTACTAGCATTGAAACCGTACCAGTAGCATTGTTGAACCGTACAGTACCAGTCATTACAATACCAGTACCATTGGAGAGAAGAGGCGGGATGTTTTGGTGCTCTCAAGACTCAACAGATTAAAGGGAGAGAGGAAGAAAGGGTACAGTGGTCATTATAATATTAATTAATATTATAAAATAAATTTTAATGTTTAAAAAAATATTATTTAATTATTTTTGGAGATATTTGATATATAATAGAGTTAAATTGGATAAATATGTAGTTTTTATGATTTTTAAGGATAAATATGTAATTATTGATTTTAGAAGGATAAATATGTAATATTGAAACTTTTGAGGGATATACATGAAATTCCCCCTAAATTTTAAAATGCTTCGGACGGCTCCGATTCCAACTCAAACTTTTCTCGTGAGCAATAGCCAGAAATAAATCTGAATTAATCATTGACAAAGAAAAGTGGTGGGGAAAGGCAAGTAGGGAAGCATGCGTGAGGAGGAAAAGCCGGCGCTGGTTTTGCAAGCTTAACTAACCAACCTAAACCAAGTAACCAACCCATGATATGCGGCGGCTGTGGCGTGAAGGTAATTGGGCCCGGGCTCCGTAATTTGTATTCGGAAAATCCGAAATTCTTTTAGTTACCACAGTAAAAAAAATAGAAATTAAATAATTATTATCCGGCTCAAGCTATCAATCCTACCACTCATGCGGATCTAGTTTGCGTACTATATTGGAGTGGTGCGCGGACTGGGTTGGTGCACCAAAATTGGTGCTCAAATGGAGTGAAACGCACTAAAGAGCAATAAAAATTTCGGAACAATTGGTGCTCTAAAATGGATTGGTACGCAGACTGGGTTGGCGCACCAAAATTAGTGCAAAATTAGTGCTCAAATGGGGTGAAACGCACTGAAGAGCAATACAAATTTCGGAATAGTTGGTACTCTAACCCAGTCTGTGCACTAATATTATGGTGCGCCAACTCAGTCCGCGCACCAATCCATTTTGGTGCGCGAACTGGGTCCGCATGAGTAGTAGGATTAAAAATAACTTGAACAGGATGGTAATCATTTAATTTTGATTTTATACTGTGCTAACTAAAAAAATTTCGGTCGGAAAATGCCAACCAGTGACTTTGCAACTAAAACCTTTTTCATTCATAATGTCTCTTCCTTTCTCCCTTTCTCTCTTTTGACAAGACCATGTGCCATCTAGTGCCTGAGTCAAAAAGTAATTAGGGGGATTATCCCTTAAGAATTTATATAATGTATGCTTCCCGTCTCCACTTTATCACTCCCGTTTGAGTTTAAAATAAAAATTTCAAAATGTTGATTCTTGAGTATGCAAGTGGTTACAAAGCAGAAAAGGTAAGATTCTTGGTAGTGGTTTCATTCAAACAAAAACTGTTTTTTTTTTTTTTAAAGAAATTATGTATATGTATGTAGAAGTCGTGTTGCCTGTGTTGAACTAAGTGGATAAAACCATGCAATTGGCACATGGCCTTAACGGCTAATTATAGATCTCTTCTATAACAATTTAAATGTCTTCAATTTTTGTGTTTTCTTTGTACCTTAACTTTTTAATTTGTTACTAAAATTTTAAAATTTATATGTCAAAATAAAATTATTAGATGTAATCTATATAAATTTTCTCTACATGCACATAAAAAATTATAATTTTTTATTTTGATTTTATATGAATCAATAATTTGAAAAATTGATATCCAGAATTTATTCATATTGGTATATTTTGACAAACTCTTGATACTAATCAAAACAATATTGAAATGCCATGATATTTTGTGTGTGCATAAAAAATAATATATATCATATATAACAGTTTTATTTTAATATTTAAATTTTATAATTTAAGTTGTCGTAGTTTTAAAATTAAAGACACAAAAATAAAGATATTTGAAACCTGAGTTAGAGATGCTTGCAATTTCCACATTCTAGCTAGATTCATTTTCTCTACTTACGCATGCTATTTTGTATTTTTTCTACTGTGAAAAATCTCGATATGCAAATACACCTATGTATTAAATTTAGGTTACGGTGCTAAAAAGTAGCATCAAATGGCTAGGGTTTTATGATCCTAAATTTCGACTTTGGTATTCGATCAGCTAATTCAAATCACTTCATATAATCAACATATTAAAATCTTGTTAAAAAAATCTTGTTTAATTTCTAATTATTATTATATCCGGTATGGCCAAACATGAAGAATACAATTAAAGGAATAAAGGAAAAGGAAAATTCCTTCTCTTCACTGTTGCATGTCTTTACTGATCTGTTTGTGTTTGACTATACTTTTGTAAAATAAAAGTAGCTTTGTGCTATCTCAGAATGTATCGAATAATTTGTATGAAAGAAAACTTTAATATGCATTAAGAAAAAGACAAATTTGACAATATATGACTTTTCTTGTCAGGTTAGGCTAATTGTGAAGGTTTTAACCCAAATTCAACTTTGAAATGACATATCATTGCCTGCATTGTACCTGTGTACTGTTATTGTATCCTCTCGAGGAACTCTGAAAATAAAATATGTACCAGTATTACCAAATATAGTGAACAAGCATCATAAAAAAAGAGATCATGCAATACATGTCAGATTTTAAACTTTCTCAAATAATATATACTGTTTATTTGTATATATTGTACATTAACTTCTTTTATGCATAATAATCAAAATTTACAAATGAAAGAAAAATGAGCATTTGCTGGTGCACAATTGTTAATTGGAGGTTATATGTGAGCAGCTGATATTTTCCAGCATCCAGATACCAGTAAGAATTATGCTGAACTGTCATGTATAAAGGGCATTTTGGTCGTTTGTAACAAATATTATAGTACTCGGCACAACATATGAATTCACACCTTTCATTTTTTTTTCTGAAACAAATTATAACTTTAAGCATATAATGCATGACTAATTAATTGTTTGTAATACTTGTTAGCATTATCTTAACAATATATATTTTGCACATTATAAATATATAAGAATATCTTCGGACATATAGCCAATAATAACAGTTCGTGTATAATTGAGTATTATTTGGTGCTGAATCGAAGATGATTATCTTCATATTGTTGAAATTTTAAATCAGTTGATGAAGTTCCACTCAAAGTTTTAACTTTGTCTGACAATATTAAAAGGAAGCTGATATAAGTACCTACAGTTGAGTATCCGCACTGTACCTGCACTTAAACTGCCATAACTGCTTGTGGAGACCGCAACTGTTCCAAAACTGTAATTTTGTTTTACAAATGTTAATAGTAACATTGTGAAGTACATATCTCAAACGGGACAAGTATTTATACCTATACATTGAACTACATATGATATATGAATTTTCCTAAAATAACTGTACCCGCACCTTTTCTTGAAAAATTCTCGTGTCGTACCCGCATTAGGGGACCACTCAAACGGCATGTGGCGACCACTAAAAATTTTCAACAAAAAAATGTTGATTTAACTAATGTGCGGGTAATAAAGTATTTATATCTACATGCTTGTGGTATTTATACTTACGAAATAAAATATTTATACCTATACATTGAACTACATATGATATATGAATTTTTCTAAAATAACCGTACCTGCACTTTTTCTTGAAAAATTCTCGTGTCGTACCCGCATTAGGGGACCACTAAAAATTTTCACCAAAAAAAAATATTGACTTAGCTTATGTGCGGATAATAAAGTATTTATATCTACATGCTTGTGGTATTTATACTTGCGAAATAAAATATTTATATCTATATTCTAAGCTATGACGCCCAACCAGAAGTAAATAAAGAATTAAAGAAATTGTGCCCCTTTGACTCTAGCACAACGTAACGATATGACCAGCAGTTGAGTACAATGCGGGTACTATAGCGCGTACAGAGCGGGTACAGTGCAGGTACTGTAGCGTGGGTAATGAAATAATTATTCATATTAAAATTGCTAAATAAATCGTTATCAAATGATCTATTTTCTTATTTCTTATCGTAATATCCAGTGATATTTACTTTTACTACTGCTTGGGTGTTGTATTGCTTTGACTACAATAGAAGTGCCCTACCTTTTAAGCTTAAGTTCTTTAACAACAGTTCATGCGGTCAGGATTCAAATCCAATTTGTATTTTCTCATTTATAAATTCACACAGTGTAATTAACAGATGTACTTTTTCTAAGTCAATAGGAGCATATATAGAGAAGAAAAAAAATTAACTTCCCTTTGATTACACAAGTTTGCTCCTGATTTGTAGGAGCAAAATCCTCAACATCGTATTATTATTATTATTATTTTTTAATATTCCTCTTATATCCTCCTCAAATATTTTTAGAAAACCTTACTATTATAACATAGCCATTCATGATCAATGTAATAACAGCGGTTCAACAAAAAATGTTTTTTTTTATTAATATCTAAAAAAATTAAATTTCAAAATCTACACCCTGTTTGACAAGATTTTGAAAACTACCCAAACCGCAGATTTATTTCCCGATTTTAGGTCGTAAATCGGAAATTTATTTCCCAGTTTCCGAATTCCAAAACCTGAAAATAAATTTCCGGTTTTGGTTTTGGAATTCCAAAACCGGGTAATAAATTTATGGTTTTAAACTTTTTATAAACAAAAAATATTATAATTTATTTATTTTTGTATTAAAATATTAGAAATATTTTATATATTTCTTTGAAAATAGATAGAATACTATATAATTTGATTTATTAGAAAGACTGCAACAAATAACCCGGAGCAACATTTTTCTGGCTGGATTTTTCACGGCTGTAAGAAAAATTAAAATATTACTTTGTGTGTTATTGAAAAAAAAATGTTTTGAATCTGAGTTATTGATCCCGGTTCAAAAGACACTTCTAGATGGATACATAAAATCTTTGGATTCTTCTATTTTTGAAAAAAACAAAAAAGTTTGTGAAGAAAAAAATTTCAAACAAAAATTTTGATAGAGATGTCACGAATCTTTTTGTTTTTTCAAAAATAGAAATATATAAAATATTTCAAAGTAATAAATCAAATTATATAGTATTCCATCTATTTTCAAATATTTATATAATATTTCTAATATTTCAATAAAAAAATTATAACATTTTATTCTTTTTTTTGAAAACTTAAAACCGGAAATTTATTTTCCAGTTTTGAAATTCCAAAATCAAAACCGAAAATTTATTTTCCGATTCTGGAATTCCAAAACCAAAACCGCAATTTTTTTTTTGCGGTTTCAGGATTCCAAAACCGGAAAATAAATCTGCGATAATTCGGTCTAAAACCGGTAAATAAATCTGCAGTTTGGGCAGTTTTTGAAATCTTGTCAAACTGGATGTAGATTTTGAAATTTAATAATTTTTTTGGATATTAATAAAAATTTCGGGTAAAAAATGTACGGTTTAGTCTTGACTGGGAATGCCCAATACTCTATTCCGTCTTTCCGAACCCCATGACCCATGTGAACCCCATGATACACAAGCTTATGGCGATGTCGTTATTATAACAAACACTAAGCTCCTTTCCCGTAAATTGGGTTCCACTGCGAACCAATAGCATACACTCCTCTATATAACCGCCACTGCCATTTCCGATTATCCCCAAAATCCCCAACGAAATTGTAAAAAATAAAACAGTTGAAGAGAAAGCCCCGCCATGGCTTCCATTTCTCTCTTCTTCTCCCTCCTCACTTCTCTCCTCTTCTCCTGCTCCATGGCGATGACTTCAGGCCAGAACCGGTCGTCATACATCCGTACGTCCTGCTCACACACCCTTTACCCTGGCCTCTGCTACGCCTCCCTCTCCCCCTACGCGCGTCGGGTCGGGAGCAACCCGGTACTGCTCTCCCGGTTCGCCATGAACGTGACCCTTGCGCGTCTGAAACCCCTTTCAGTTCCCATGGCCTCTCTCCGCCACCGCGCCGCTCTCTCCCCCTCCTACTCCGGCAATGGAGGTACGCCAACACTAAAAGACTGTCACGAGTTCATAAGTCACGCAACAGATCTGGTGAGGAATTCAGAGAAGGAAGTAACTGGGCTGGAGGAGAAGGTTGGTCCTGAGGTGATGTGGCGGATTTCGAATGCTCAGACATGGCTGAGCGCCGCCCTCACATACGAGGAAACGTGTACGGACGAATTTGACGAGGAAAGTGGTGAAACTGGAGAGGATGTTGAACAATTGTGCAAGAAACTTGAGAGAGTGAAGCAGCTTACCAGTAATGCTCTGGCACTTGTTAATTGCCTCGTGAATTCCCAGTAGATATGAGATCAGTAGAGGCGATGGGTGGGGAGGGAGATTGTATTCTGGCCGATGGTTGGAGCAAGGTGTTCTGTACATTTGTCCTTTTATCATAAAACAATGGAAAATGAAGACACAGGATATCCGTTACTTACTATGGATTCGTTTTTTTTCTCTCCTTTTTTGTGGTTAGATACTGCCTTTTTTTTTTATTGATTAACAAATAACACTCCATCGGTTGATTCGGTCCATCATCTGCTTAAAACACAATTTTATTTGAGCAAAACAAATATGAATAACAGGAGAAACTATATACAATTTTTAATATATATCATAGATTCCGATGTGCATGCACTGTGATGAGACCCAAAACCCAAAAGAATTAACTACCGTTCTTGTGGATTGCTTGGATTCTAGCCTAACTCCACTCTTTTTGTATTTGTATCACAGTATAAGTTTATTTTTTTAATAAAAAGGAATTTTGCACCCATGGTTTTGAAAATATAACCCGCCATTGATCTTTTTAAAAACTAATATTCTAGACTTAAAAAAATTTACGTTCTAACAAATTAATTTAGTCATATAATAAATTAAAAAACTAATAACTAGCATTTGATCCAGTGACAAAAGACAACACTCTTCATGTGATATGTTGTAGGTTTGAAATCCTATCCCAAATAGGATGATCTATTATACACAATTAAATAGAAGTTAAACCTCTATCTTTCTATCTTAGAAAAAAAAAATTGGTTAATAAACTAAATAGAGATACACATCAACATCAACATCCATGTTATAACACAAATTATGGGGATATGTATGTATATATCATTCTTCAATGACACGACATTAATGGTATTAATATCCATTTAATTAATATCTGATGCCATGAATACTAAAGATGCACACACTATTTATATTGCTTGTCTTAGTTGTAACTACATCCACATCAATTGTACTGCCAACGTATGATAGATGAAAAATATTATTTTCTTAACGACTTTAAAGCTTTAAAGGTGTTCCCAGTGACAGATTTAGGATCAAAATAATGTTTTTGTAATTTTACGGATTAAAATGATAGTTGATAATACTTGAGGTTAGCTTGTGCTAGGCTCGTCTTTTGGTGAGCTTAACTCTATAATTTATCAGATTAATTTTAAACAACAAATCAAAATTGTTGAAACCAATTTACTTCAATAGTGATACGTACATGCAAATTTTGATTCTATTTAGCACAAAGTCAACCAATAAAAAAATGATGATTTATAAGTTATTTTATTTTAATGCATTCATTTTGCATTAAATGAATATTTCAAAAAAAACATGAGGGTTCAAATGCCTCCATCATGCCTCCGTTTTTAAAAACTTTAATAACTCAAAGTTTATCTCTATGTGCTTATAAAAAATAAAATTTACGTTCAAATGCCTAAATTAATTTGTTAGAACGTAACTTTAATAACGTACATACATCGCTCGTGAAGTGGATTGGTTTCAATAATTTAGATTAACCGTTTGAAACTAATTCTATAGATTTTAGAGTTAACCCACCAATAGAATTTGGTTAGCCCAGCAGACGCCAGCCTCAGTGACTCTTACTAAATACTTTCTGACCACATGTATATGTAATTGTTCTTTTTTTACCTTCAGTCAGCTAAGATTTTGTGCCAACCTCTGTCAAACAAAAAGCGTCAACTACTTTTTTTTAATAGAGGAAGCCCGTAGGCGTGAAGTTATTGTGTTGATGTAATTTTTGCTTTTATGTTATTATTGTTTTTTATGTTAACTTTTTGTTAGTGTTCAGTACAAGGTGCACTCAAATTATAGGTATAGTCCAAGGGGTCAGTTTGAAAGAAAAAAATATTACTCTTTTATTTTTTCTTTATTTTTTTTTTATTTTTTATTCTCTTTCTTTTTCTTCCTGTTTTTGGTTGTACGCGGGTCCATACCACACTTTTTATTGTAGTAGCAGTAGTAGTGTCTACATATAGAGTTATCAGATGAAGATCCAACAACTTGGGTAAACTTTAAACAAAAACCTCAAAATAAAACCCAAGCCCACATCAATTGCCTTGCAACGATAACTAAGTTTGTCTTTCTTGCATTATTTTGACTGAAACGGTTCCAAACGGATCCAACAGCAGCCAATGTTTAATTAGTACTTAATTAGCTAGAAAATTACTGATACGCAAGGGCATACGCACCATGTGGACTGGATGTACACGCGTACCGGATGTAAGATGTTGATATATTCTTACTTTTACTATTTGGAAACATGGGCGAGAAAATTATTAGACGAGCACAAAAAATCATTCTCAATTCGTTCCATTAGGCTTAACTGCAGTGCTCAATTGAATAAACAAGAAAGAGTAATGATTGTATAGTTAATAGTTTGATCTTTAGTTAATTGCTAGGTATTATTACTTTAAAATAAAGCTGATTAATTCGGAAAAATTCATAAATACGATGACTTATCAGTTTGTGTTTACTGCATTAAATTGAAGTTTGTTTGTCGGGGAGAGAGAAATGTTAAGATTTGAACGATCTATTACACTATATAGTATGATAATAATAGTAATATTATTAAAAAAAAATAGTCTTGAGGAGCAGGAACTAGCAAGCATGGAGACAGAATTTTAATATTAAGATTTGAACGATCTATTACACTATATAGTATGATAATAATAGTAATATTATTAAAAAAAATAGTCTTGAGGAGCAGCAACTAGCAAGCATGGAGACAGAATTTTAATATCACTACAGAGACCGCAATTATTGGAGATGGAGCCTTTTTGTGTGTGTGTGTGTGTGTGGGGGGGGGGGGGGGGGGGGGGGGGGGGGGGGGGAGTGCGTCCAATATCCATTAGACATTTGAGGTTGATGGACTCCGCTTCCGTCCGATCTGTTTCAAGATACGTATGCACTGTTTCAATATCCGTGCACATTTTTCTCAAAAAAAATATTTCGAATCAAGTGCGCACGCATCTTGAAGCGGACCGGACATAAGTGGAGCTCGTCGAACTCAAATTTGAGTGAGTCTGATGAACATCAGACGCACTCTTTATCCTTTTTTCTTAACTACCTTTAGATGTCAGTTCAATATGCAACATTAAGCGTCTTTTTTCCACACCATAGAGGGAGTGATATTTCATTTGAAGAGATATATTTCATTAGTAAGTTGATTCTGTAAGAGATGGCATCTCTACAGCCAAATACCAAAAATAAACACCCACCACCACCACCACCATCTGACCACCCTTTGCTACTTCCCGCTCCTAATTAACGCCACCACAGCTGGCCACCGCCCCTCCACGGACTGAGGATATCATTCAAAAACGCTCTCTGCCCAAAACAAAGACTATACCGTCTCCTTGCCATTCAAGAGACAGTTCAATCACACTAATGAAAAAGGATGGACATACAACAGTAACAAGCTCAAGACATCAAAAAACGCTCAGTTCATTTCCTCTGTCCAAGGGTAAGGAGAAGAGGAATTGAAAATGATACTTTAAGTGTTTCTCTGGATAACTACAAAATCAGTTGTTGAAAACTATTAAAATGTCTTCAATGTCATTGCTTTGACCATAATTATCGATTATGTTCACAAAAACTATATCAAGCGGAAAGGAAACATGTAACAATTATATCACACGTTCAAAATTCATGTTTGTGATGGTGTTTCCAATTTCATTAATTATCATTGAACTATACACTATTTTTCTCTTTTCCTTCAATTTACGTATTAACTGAAGACCTTTCAAGATTGTCGGTACATGTAAGGCGATCAAAGCCAAAATTGATAACGCACTCACTAAAATAATACGATAAATTAGGGCTCCTCAAAAAGTCAAAATTTTCCTATGGCTTCTTGTGCAAAACAAAATCCTTACGCAGGAAGTACTTTTTTTTGAAAAACCTGATAGTGGCTATCAGGGAATTACATCGTGGAACTACATCATGTATACCAGAAATCTTAAATTACAATTAAAACATCAAAACTAAAATTGCTAATTTATTCAAGTAAAACCTCTCAAGTAAACTTCATCCACAGCCTTGCCTCCCTGATACCATGATGTGCTATCCATGCCGGTTGTACTGTTTCCCCTTCGAATATTCTGGTATTACGACTTCTCCACAGGAACCAGCACACCCCAAAGAAATAAGCTCCCCACCGCTTCCTTGAGAGTCTTGAACAACATGCCCTCCATGATTTATCAATCGTTACCTGTACCGTTTCACCCAAGCTGAAGATGTTGAGGTGAAGCAATGCTCGCACTCGAGACCAACATCTCCTCGCATGAGGGCAGTGGAATAAGATGTGCAGAGCCGTTTCCAGCGGGCATTGTTGACACAACTCACATCGCGCATCACACTGCAGCCCTCGGCGGAGCATGACATCATGAGTGAGCAATCTGCCTTGTAAGAGTAGGTAAGCAAAGATTCGGACGGTAGGGGGTATGTGGAGGTTCCAGATGAATTGATAACTCCATTTGGAATGGCCCATAGACACCACTACCTGGTATAATGAATTTGCCGAATATTCACCGTCATTGGTCCAAGCCCACTGAATTCGGTCAACTATTTGATCTGGTACCATTTGTATGTGGCAAAGACCTCGCTGCAGAGCCTGCTGTAGTGAGTACTTTCTAGTACGCAGGAAGTACTTACAAGCAGAGATTGCGTGGTTCAGAGGGGCTGCAAAATGTGTCCATCAAATGAGATGGAAACAAGGGACCACATTTTCTGGGAATGCCCATTCGCGGTGAGATTTTGGAGAGGGTTCCTGGCACAAATGAATTTGACCCGGGTTGTGCAACCACAGGTAGGACCAACAATAACGGAAGTCTGGTTGAAGGGGAGAGAAACGATGGGGGCCTTACAAAGAAAGACATGGGATGCGGGGTGGGCCGTAGAACTATGGACTTTGTGGAAGGAACGAAATAGGCGAACATTTTCGGATAAAGTGAAGCCTATTCGAATCTTAATTGCGGAGGCGGCAATAGATGTTCATTCGGGTAGATAGGACTAGTGGGAGCGATCAAATATTGATCTTGTAAATATTTTCTAATTCAGTATGCATGTAATTAGAATGTATATTAGAGTAGAACTAGGGTGCTCCTAAGCTCACCAAGCCCTTCTGTGAGCGCGATTCTAAAACCTATCGAATTGACTTCAAACGACATTTCCAAACCGTTAGATGTTCAATCTATATTAAAATGTGCTTGGAGACCAAATTTTACATTTTTTGGAATTTTTTTACTATTTATTAAGATGGTTTGAAAATCGCTGTTTTTATTAAAATTCTGCACCATTGGAAAACAGGGATTTTCAAACCATCTTAATAAATAGTAAAAAAATTCCAAAAAATGTAAAATTTGGTCTCCAAGCACATTTTAATATAGATTGAACATCTAACGGTTTGAAAATATTGTTTGAAGTCAATTCGATAGGTTTTAGAGTCGCGCTCACAGAAGGGCTTGGTGAGCTTAGGAGCACCCTAGTTCTACTCTGTATATTAAACCTAGGACCTTGTAAAACCTTTTTTATTAATCAGTCAACAGTTGGACCTCAAAAGGTTTCAACCTTAAAAAAAAATGCAATAAATTATATTTAATATTTTTTTTTTATTTAAATTCTGAAAATTTACAAGATTCAAAATTTTTTTTTCTGAAAGTTTAGAAAATAGGACTAGTGAGAATTAATTTTTTTTTTTTTTGTAACTTCCCCTCTCTTATGCGGGTTGTCGATTCTGTGGCCCCTCCTAGAAGGTGTGTTCAAAGCCTTCGCGTTTAATGATACAGTCCATGAATTGCATTATTGGCCCAAAATTACAATCCAATAAATTTTAGTCTACAGACGAGGGGCCAATACTTTCTACATAACAAAATAGATATATAGGTTAGGTAATGTAGCGGCCCATATTCAAGCTAGTTATCAGGTCAGAACTCAGAAGTCAGATGTCAGATACAACCAGAACCGTACATCTAAGTATACCATCCAAAATGGACAGTTTATATTGACTGAGAACATCTTATATATTCTGTTTCTTTTGAGGGACCCATAATCCGGGTAAATATTATAATAGAGCAGTTTTGGCCTAATGCAGCCATATCCAGCGCTGTTTTGATTCTACAGTCCGTGCACTGCATGAATCCAAGCTCTGTTAAAAATCTTTACCCCATAAGGCCATAATCCATGAGGTGGTGACCCCATCGTTATAATAACAGTCACAAAGCTCTGTTCCTGTCCCTTGCTGACTGCGTAAGTGCACAGTGTGTAAAACAATCAACAAACGCTAGTTAAGTCTATTTAAGCGCCACTTTTTGTTTCATTCTTCCAATCAAATAACGAACAAAAAGAACAAAGCAAAGTACGAAAATGGCTTCCATTCCCTTTTCCTTCTCTCTACTCCTCGTTTCTTTCCTCATCTCCTGGTCCATGGCGACGGCATCAGCAGACCAGAACTCATCATCATTCATTCGCACGTCCTGCTCGCGCACACTCTACCCCGATCTCTGTTACTCCTCTCTCTCCCCCTACAAGCGCCAGGTCGGCAACAATCCAGTCATGCTTGCTCGTTTCGCCATGAACGTGACAATCGAGAGTCTGAAACCTCTCTCCACTTATATCGACTCTGTCCTCCAGCGCACTGCAGCTGACCCTTCCTCAGGGGCGCTGAAAGACTGTAAAGAATTGATAGGTGATGCCATCGATTTGGTAAGGAAGTCAGAGAAGGAGATCACTGGGCTGGAGGTGATGGTTGGGTCCCAGGTGAAGTGGCGGATTGGGAACGCTCAGACATGGTTAAGCGCGGGGATGACAAACGAGGGCACGTGTGTGAATGGATTTGAGGAAACTGGGAGTGGGGGCAGCGGAGAAGATGTTGAAATGGAGGTGCGCCAGAAGATTACGAGAGCGAAGCAGCTCACTAGCAATGCTCTGGCGCTTGTTAATAGCCTTCTCAATTCATACTAGCTGGAGAGGGATATTGGATCCTGGCACATGGTAGAAGAATCAAGAACATATTAGTTACTAATTAATTTATTGAAGAAAATAATTTGCACTGTTATAGTTTCGCTTTCTTTTTCTGTTTTTGTTATATTTGTGAATGATCAAAGATTGAATAGTTTTATGAAGCAAGTTTAAAGATACATTCTCTCTCTGATTTTTTTTCTTTTCTAAATGTTAATTATTGATGCACACTAAAGTATGATATGTCATTTTAAGTGTTGTTTTTTCTTATCTTTAAATCAGTAAACTTACGAAATACAAATAAAAATATTCTTCCATGCCTTAATTTTAATTAAGATTATGTTACTACGGAAGTACAATAATCACCTTTAATTGATAATTTGACTAGGAACTTAACCTCTTCAATTTGCGCCATGATTAACACCAATAGTCATTAAAATTAAATTGCATGAATGTCTGCAATTTCATCTTACAACGAACTGTCAAGAAAAACAGTTCTCTTGGGTGATATATGAGAACTTTTAATTAACAAGTCTTTATAATTTACAGCTTATAACTCAGAAACTACTACTTAAAACACATGGAGCTTGCTTGGATCAATGTAAGTTTAAATTAAAGTGTTATGTATGTGTGATACCATTATGTATATGCTTTGAACTAAACATTTAAAATTATTCTGAAAGAGTTCACTGGAGGCAACATTTCAATGTCAACAGAGTATGATTTCATCAAAACTAGAAGTGGCAATCAGATGGGTCGGGTCGGGTTTTAGATATATAGTTTGACTTCGAAGAATTATCAGAACAGGCCGAATGTCGGATCATTCAATTTTGGATTTTGTCCGAATTTCGGGCAGGACAGGTTGGGTGAGTTCTTTGGGTTGAGCTAGATTTGTTGCTTTTAAAGTCATATCGGACGGGTCAAATCGATTTGAGTCAAGTCGGGTCAGTTTTACTTCGAAAAATTATCAGGTACGGGTCGGGTTTATATGTCTTGATCTCAGATCTCAAATCGGGATGGATTCTGATCAGTTTGATTTCCCAAAAAATTCGCATCGAGTTGGGTCAGATTCAAGTTGAATCAAACAGATTTTTTTATTTGGATTAAATTTTGCTAGCTCTAACCAAAACTATTGGAGAGTCTTTTTAAAATTTTCTTTGATATCCAAATCAATCGAATAAACCGAAAATTGAGATGATGGCGAATCAAGTACGTAGCAGTTTAGTGACCATCAATCATTAATTCAACAGAAAAATGATTTCCAATGAGGCAAAGGATAACATTTTCTCATTTTGATATTATGTGCAAGCAACTCGTTCAATGGTTTAAAATTGGTATATGTCTCTGGCTGATGAAACCAAGTTTATTTTAATGATTCGGTAGTGGATGATGATTTTGCATCGATCTGGAGATTCTCAGGTAGATTATCACTATTAGTAAGCACATGATGTATTATGTTATGTTATATTATAATATACCAACTCTCCCATTTATTATATGATTTGAACTAAACGTCAAATATTAATCTGCAAGAGTTGAATGCAGACAAAATAATTTGATGTCAGCAGAGCTCAACTTCACCAAAACTATTGGAGAGAGACAAGTGCCTTTGATTGCCACTTCAATTATTCAACAGAAAAATGATTTCTACGGTACAGAGGATAATATTCTCTCTTTTTTTTTATTATGTGTGAGCAACCCGTTCAATGTTTTAAAATTAGGTCCGTCTCAGCTGATAGAACCAAGTTTGTTTTAATGTATATTTTTAAGCACTGCATGGTGATCATGCATCTGTAGATTCTAAGGTACATATTAATAAACTATTACGATGCACATGATTTCATATTTTTCAAGAACATTGGTCACTTGCGACAGCCAATTAGATGTGGGAGTTCTTACATGTTCTTGGAAGAAATCCTCTTTGTTTATAGTTAGTACATCAATGGGGATTTGTTTGCTTATTTTATGCCATATATTACAGCCTTTTCTCTTTTGTTCGTTTGGATTTTCATCATGTCATATTTTATTATGTTATTGACAAACAAGCAGTCTGGTTGGAATGATGACCCCATGACCAGCTGATATATATGATTAAGCGCCTTGGTCTGAATTTCATTGAGATCATAAATAAATTAGATTAGTATCCAATAACTCAGGTACGTACTAAATAATGAAAACTTATTAGCTTTCAGAGTGAGAGTCTTGGCAAAATGGACTAACATGTATTTATTAATTGTTTAGTGCTGAGAAACATTTGACGTCTGGTATTAAAAAACTTTCACGCTTGAATTTGATAATAGTATTTCTTTTCAAAGTAACCCTCCGCATTGCCTTTCCAAAAGTCAAGCCATATACTATAATTTCTAGTTTTTCTTGTTACTTTGGGCAGGGGTCTCTATAGTTAAACAGTTTTCCAGCCGCGGGATGGCAATCACTAGTAGCCCTAAAATAAGCAACATCTATTAGCTGTGCCAGAAGATAATTTGAGCACTGTCCCTGCACTTGTTAGCTTGTGATTAATTTTAATTTGAGGGGCTAATACCATCTGGTAACCAAATATATCCGTCTTTCTTTCTTTTTGCCTCTTTTTATATCTATCTTGTCTTTCTATTTTCAGTTCTTATTCATCTATATCTCCAGAGAAATCACTTTGTTGAAAATTTAATTGAAGTTATCGGATTCTAACTAATAATTTTTTTATGGGTATGCTGATATTAATTTTCTTGAAGCCAAATAATATCACTCATATAATTAAGTACCATTAATGGACCCTGAAAGAGGCATTTCTTATGTTCCAACCTTTGGAGATCTGTGGATCCAGTAGTAAATTTGGCGCTTCTATTTCTCTGATTGATAAACGGTAGATACAAAATTTAACTAACAGAAATTAGACTTAATGTGTTTCTCTGAACTCTTAGCCCTGGCACTTTTGCTATTCTTGTCCGATTTACCTCTCAGCTTTTTGCTCTTTGTCATCCGTTATCTTTAACCTACCTCTTAGTGTTCTCAAGACTCCATGACTTACTAACATGTGTAGTTTGTGTAGAATGCTGTTGCAGTGGCTGCACTTTTCAGTTTTCACCACTTTTAATAGTTTGCAGAAGCTGTTCCCTGCACTCTTTTAATTCCGATTAATCTTCACCATATAGCTGGAAATCTATTTGAATCATTGGATGGAACCCTATTCCAGGCATGTAAAAGGGCTCCAATCAAACCAGGAAAAACAAAAAAACAAAAAAAAGTAGTATTCCTACTGTAAGAAGTTAGCTAGAAAAAAGAAACAATAAAAAAAAAGTTATATGTATAGAAGGACTGCATGATTACGTTTGTCTTTGCATATTCCTTGTTTGTCTCTTTGTGATATTAATTAAAAATATATGGATAGTGTTTGATGAAATGCATAGCTACAGTTTCTCCCTATTCTGTTTTCATGTATTCTTTGTGTGCGACTTCTGTGATTTTGATTTATCATGCCACAAATCCAGATTCCTTGGTTACTATCTTATGCAAATTTAATGCTTAGAAGATAAATCATCTCTCTTCTATCTTGATGACAATATAGTTTATCTTTCTACAGTTTTCGCCCTATTCCGCTTTCTTATACGCTTTGAGTGCTGACTTTTGTAGTTTTGTGTACAATCTTGATTTATCAAGCAACAATTTTCTTGCTTATTGATTCATGCAACTTTTATACTGCTACGATGGATCATGTCTCGATGATTGGTCCATCCATCAGGGGCAACAAAGTCGTAATTCACAGTGATAAGAGTATTGTTTTGTACCAGAGAAGTATCCATGAGCAGTCCAGCATTCATAAACTGGCTAACTTGTCTGAAAAAAGAACTCTGATATTTGCTAGTAGTAATATTCATATTGTTAGATTGCGGATCACCCCTGGTACCACATGTCCAAATACTAAGTCCAGACCGTTCTTTAATTGTTGCATGAATCTTAAAAACGGACCCCCTATGTTTAAACAGGCACCGATTTCCAATCGCTCAGCTAGGAGTTAATGTCAGCTCATTGGACCGAGTGCGGTACCGTAGAGGATCCGCTCTCCATATTGTAATTGCCTTTTTGGTCTTCATTTTTCTTTTTTTAACTCTCCTCAGCTCATGAAGGACAAATCACAATGCGAACAATATTTCAGTAAAAAGGGATAGCAATTGGGGGAAAGTAATAATAACATTGTGGATGAGAAAAGTATGTATTGACGTCTAAAGATGTCAAAAAATAGAAATATCATACTAGCTTGTTGCATCAATGGAGTTGCAGAAATTTCTTAGCTCACCACTAATATTCAGTGAAAATTGTTCTGAGCATCTTATCTGCCAACTCTTTCTGTATATGAACTACGAAATTAGGATAACAAACAGGCTTGAGGCTTCATAAAAATTCATCCAAATTAAGTCTCTCTAACATAAGTTTTTTTGGCAATTTCATATTTCAAGCTTTTGGGAGCTGTCATGGATCATTAAGCAAATAAATATTTTTCGCTGATTGATGTCCATATCAAGTGACAATATCAGTGCAGCATTAAATTCCCTAGAGATACTAATAGCATAGTAGGCGAACTGTGAATTGAGGTGACCCATAGTATATATTATTTTAATCTGACCCATTAGATGATGAAAGATCCAAAATCCTGGTACTGTGCAGGAGGACAGAACTACAGTGCTGTGCTAGAGGGAATCCTCAAAGGGGATTAGGAACTAGTAAATTAGAATCTCCAATATTAACTTAACTCTTAGTCACCAACAAGTAGAAATAAACTCTGTAGTCCTTTTTTTCTGTATTTCTTCTTTCTCTTTAGTAACAAATACGGGTAAGCAATATAAAAAATTAAAGGTAGCAATCAAACAGACCGAGTGGGCTTCAACCGTTCAAGTCGGGTTGTTTGGTTTCATTTTCAATAGTATTGATTCTAGTCGGATTTTGAGTTGTCATGCTTCAAACCATTCTTTATTTTAAATCGGTTGATTTCTGATCAGGTCAAATTTCAAGTAGTCAAATTTTGGATCAATATTGATTATAGATGGTCTCAGATCAGATCGAATTTTGAGTAGTCTAATTCTTTGTCTGCACTGATTTCATATTGCTTTAGTTCAAGTAAGGATTTCGATCAATTTTCAGTTCTTTGGTTCAGGATCATTTTGGATATCGGACCATTGAAGTACGAATCGACTAGTTCCGAATAGACACATATTTCAAGGATTCTCAAGTTGGGCTTGAATTTGAATTGGATCGGGCTAGTTTACTGGTCAAGTCATGTTTTGTCATATATAGAAAAGTGATAAAAAGAGATAGTATTTCTTTCATTTTGTTTTTTGAAAAATTAGAAAAGTTATGGTTGAAACAAAGAGTGGTAGAGTGGCATCTCAGAATAGTGGCAATTTGATGTGTTGTGGAAGATTGGTAGAGATGGTGATGGAGAAGTGCTCCTTTTAGCAACAAAAACAATATTTGCACATAATAGTGATGAAAGTGGTAGAGAGAATGATGGAAAAGAATGCCATTTCTAGCTATTATTAAATCCTCGTTCTTTGCTATTTTAGTTTTTCCTTGAAATAGCGAAAGAGTGCTCTAATTCAAAACTACTCTGAATCTATGTTGCATGGATACGGGTACAGGTATCGTATCGGATACGATACGGATACGGCGATACGGCAATTTTCAAAAATCCCGGATACGATACGCCAATTATATATATTATTTTTATTAATTTATATATTGTATTTAGATAATCATAAATTTTTTTATTAAAGGTTCAAACTATAAAAAATTAAAGGTTTAATCTAAGTATATATTAAATACTATAACTATTGGATCTATACACAAGTTAAATTGTGGCGCAGTGGTAAAGCTTTTGGGCGGAATGGGAGACGTTCCGGCTTCGAATCCTGCTGGGCACCAAAAAAAATTCATTATAGCGCCGGTGTTTGCGCGGCTCATGGTGCGGGCCAGTTCACCTACGCGGCTCACGGGTGCGGGCCGGCTCACGCGTGTCTGCCGTATCCCGCCGTATCCACACATAAAATTGCCGTATCCTGGAGTGTCAACGGAGTATCGGCGACCGTATCAGCCGAGTAAGGATACGCCACGTAGGCGGATACGTATCGGGTGCGTATCGGTATCGGATACGTGTCCGACACGGGTACGGAGCCTAAATTGGCGTATCCGAGCAACATAGCTCTGAATAGTATTGTCATTCGGAATAAATAGATGTTCTCGAATTAATGATCCCGAAATGATAGCAAAACACGTCCACTATTTACTCGTTCCTTCAAACAGAACTCAGAACCATATCAGAATTGATATGTACTTGCCTCACCAAATTAAAAAGAGAAAATTACACAAATGGTCCTTGGTATAATTTATTTATCATTTTGGTCTTTAATTTTAAAAATATCATTTGAGTTTTTATATTAAGATGTCACTCATTTAATTTTTTGGTCCTTATTTAAAAGTATTATTTTGCTCCTTTAAGTATCACTTGTTTACCATTTCGGTCCTAATTTTTTTTAACTTGTAATAAATTAGGGCTACCATTATCACCAATAAAAAAAAGTAGATGAAGATCCGTGTTCACATTCATGTCATAATGATATTTATGATAAGATATATGTAATATTATTTCTAATTATTATGATGCCAGGAACATTAATACTACTATCAAATTAATTATATTTGATGCCGTGAATAATTATATATTTTTTCACATCATTCGTATTGTGAGACGACTTTATCTGCACTAGTTTCAATACTGAAAAGATGATGCTGAGGTCGATGAAAATATATTATTTTTAATGGATGTTAAACATTGGAGCAATTTGGTACAAATTAGAAACTTTAAGAATCAAAATAAAAAATTTCACCCTTTAAAATCAAAATAATAAACGAGCGATATTTAATATTTAAGAACCAAAATAATATTTTTTTTAACTTTCAAGGGCAAGACGATAAATAGTGATACTTTAAAGACCGTTCATGTTATTTTACTCAATTAAAAATGTGCATGTTCATTTTCTTAAAACCAGAATGCTCTGTAGCAACTAGTTTGGAGTCAACCAGCAAAGATGGAGACCCCGGCCAACTGGCCAACTGCCTTTCAACATTGAAATTCATACAGTTATGCCAGCAATGTGAATTTATTGTGTACTAGGCATGCTACGAACTCTACAAAGAGGCATTCATTTAAACTCGGGCGATTGGCGAAAGAATCCACAAATGATAGATTTTAAAGGCAATTTGCAATGCTATCTTAACATGCGAACTAAATGGCATGATTAAAAATTAAAGTTTTTTTTTACAAAATTCATGGTTAATAAAATATTTATGCAGAATTCACACTTAAAATTGCTTGCAAAACATAGTTGAATCTTGACACGTTCTGGTTGATGGATGACATGTTTGGTGCGTGACAAAATTAATCCTTCTAGTCATAATAATGTGATAAGCTTCCTATGAGCCCCTTTGATATGCCGTAACAAGTAACAACTCCTCATTGTTGAATTATACGAAAAGAAGTATGCTCCATTTCTGATTAACTGCCCCTCTTAATATTTTCAAACTTAACCATCTATTTACTTTAGCAACTGTATTGCAAAAAACAAAATATTTCTTTCATTTCCAATTAACCGCTATGTACCACTATAATGAATGACATGACTAAGCCACTTGTTTGATCTGAGCTAAATAGTTACAGGTATAATTAGACAGCAAGATTTTACACCTTGCAATATAAGTGTGAATTTTTTTATCCCATCTGATGTTTTGAATTGTCAACTTTGATATAGGGCAGATCGGATTGGATAATAGCATAGTGCCCTTAGCCACAATGAGTGATTGCCAATCCTGCCACTGCCACCTATGCTACTTAGATAATTTCAAAAGCATTACCTCTGAGTTAATGCCACGAAGAAGGTAAACTCCACTAAATGTGGCAACAATTTGCTCCTCGATCTGATTAGTTATGTGCTCATCGGGAGCACGACAATTGAGCAATCAACACACAGGTAGCTATTTTACAGGGGGGGGGAGGTGAATCGACTTTGAGGATTAGGATGGACGGTCCGGATGCTACCCACCCGAGTCACCATCTGATACTGTTGTAGTCAAAGCTGGATTTTCTGAAAAGAACATACCATAACATACATACAAAAATGTTGCATGGAGAAACTGGTTAGAGGCTTAGAGCGATACCAAACCAACACTGAATTTTTACATGTAACAGCCCAAAAATTGGAAATTCAAAACCTACACCCATTTGGGAAAGAATTCCAAAAATATCAGGCCCGCTGGATAATCAGTCTGGCAGGCCATTTACATACCTATAACTCCCACAAAATGGCCCACTGAATTATCCAGCAGTATTTTTGAAATTCTTCCCCAAATGGGTGTAGATTTTATATTCCCAATAACAAGCCTGTTATAGATAAAAATTTCAGAAACCAACATAACCAAAATTCTTCTTTACATTATCCATTTTATATCACCTTCATGCAACAATTTCTGTAAAATCCCAAACAGAGGAAGCAAACATTATGCTAATAATTTCTAAAATCCATCATCTAGTGAACCTGACACCTTTCATCAGAGCTTGAAGATCCTTCTATGTTCTTATTCAACACATAGGCAAGCATGATTTGTTAAACAAACCCCATAATTGTTGGTGCATGCCTGTACAGCAGTACCAGTCATCCCCAGAATAATTTATAACAGCCAAGTACAGTATAAATATTGGATAATCTTTGTATTAGTTGCTCATAAGATGATGCTTAAAATCAATTGAACATTGAAATAACCTCTGTGTATTGCAATTTAAAAGCAACTAAACAGTAATACATCCCAAAAAGAAAAGAAAATGAACAAGCTTCTAAACAGATTATATTATAATGAAAGATTCCTCAGTATTATTGGAAACCAAATTGAGACATTCCAAACTCACCAAAAATCTTTATTTAGATACGGCGGTTCTTAGGCAGGCGGCAACCATTGTGTGGCAGTTGCGTCACATCATGGATTGCAACAATGGGAGTCCTCTCCCTAATCCCTTCGCCTCTATAACCATCTCTCCAACTCATGATCGCCCTCTTCTTCTTCCCGAAAAAGACCGAGCCTTTCACCTTTATCACAACTGATTTGATCCCCATCTTTTTTGCCGCTCTCCCCACATGCTCAGCTGTTGCCTCGGTAGCATATCTAGAACTGCGACCCCTTCCCTTCCTATCCTGTGAGCCCAAACAACCAGCGGAGGCACCAGTTTTCCGATTCCCGGCCACATCTGTGACAGTGACGAAGGTTTTCTTTCTGGTTAGCAAGAAATGCACGAAATCATGTTTCTTCCTGCGGGAACGGAGCTCGTCGTCCTCAGCGAGCCTGTCCCGGACAAATTCCATGTTGGATGTGAAGCTTCCTAAGCCGAAGCCAAACCGATCGGGACCGGGGGGCACGTTGAATGTGGAGTTTCCTCGGGCGATGCCAAACCCATCGGGAGCGGAGGCAGTGGCTGGAGGAGCAGATTCTGTAGTTGGAGGAGCGCTGGGATTGATCGGAGGCAAGTCGGAGGAGGTGGAGTACCTGAGAGCTTGGTAGGAGGAGACGCCGAATGGGGATGCGAGGTGATTACATTGCGATGACAGGATGCGTAGGAGGGGAGGGAGGAGAGAGGAGTGGTGGGAAGAGGAGCGTAGTAGAGGAGATAGTTTCTTTGTTAGAAGAGACGCCATTGTTGGTTGTTGCGATCTGGTGCGAAGAGGTGGGAGGAGAGTAGAAAACGAAAACCCTAGTTGAGATGGGCCTAAAGTATTTGGGCTGTTTGTTGGGCTGTACAGACTCTACATGTACCAAAAGTTACCAGTAATTTGTCCGTCCGTTGCTATGGGTGATGTTTATTTTACCCTAGTTGAGGGTAAGACGATGCCACTAGACAGACTCTACAGGTCCGTCGGTCCGTTACCAGTAATTTGTTGGGCTGTACAGACTCTACAGGTCTCCATTGAAAGTTTGATACCAACTCAACAAGACATCGTCCGCACAATCTAAATGCTCTATCTATCAGAAGACCGTCAATTTAACATCCTTTGATCTATAAATCAATCACAAAATATAAATTATCCTTATAAAATGCACTCAGCCTCAACCCAACTTTACACAATTACACCGATAAAATATGGGTCCCATTAATTAGTGCAAACATTATGCGATCGGACCACTCTGTTGTAAGATTAATCTTTAACTGAGCTTCTGACTCGATTGTGCAACCAAACCTTAAATACAAAGAATATAATTTGTACTCGCAAACAAGAGAATATCAAGGGCTGTTACATAAATAATTGCAAATAAAGTGTAAATGAGAGACCAGATGCAGGTACTCTCGTTTTATATCAGCATTGTTTGGCACAACCTCTCCTAACTAAAATGTGCTTGCATATCCTGATAGCACTAAAAAAAATTAGCCTGGAAAGAAAAATAAATTAAAAGATTTTTTTAGTTTGTTTCATTTTACAAACAAAGACTGTATTATCTTGCCGGAATTGTACGCCCATAACCGGTAATAAATCAAATGAATTTGCAATATTCTTTCTTTGTACTAGTAACAGCGACACATAACATGGAGTTTGCTTTGGTGTCAAAAATGCTAAAACAGACGGTTTCAGTACTAACAGATCTCTAGTGTCCATAATTCATTGGCACTTTTGATTAATCTTTGGTGGCAAAAATGTTAAATGCCCGTACTGTTATACTGTATTGGAACTTTTGATTAACTCGGTCATAATGGGACATACAATTAAAAAATAAAGGTTAATGGAAAGAAATTCCAAAAAACGGATTATCAAATCTACACGTAAATTTTTTTTAAAAAAATACATACAAACAGACCAGAAACAGACCAGGGAAACCATGAGAAAAAAAAAAACTAAACACAATATAAAAGTAGGAAAATAATAACTACAAAAAAATTGCAACATTATTTACTTATTTTACAATTTTTATAATTTTCATATTTTTTATCTCTTTTTTCTGAATTTCAACAATTTAAATTAAAATATAAAAAAAAAGTTTCACCTGATTAATTTACGTCACGTCATCACATCACGTGTGGTCACGCCACGTATAGTCACGACGTGATTACACGTGACGTGACCATTCGCGTGACGTGACCATCTGCCACTATTTTGATCACGTCATGTCACGTGATCAAATCACGACGTGTTTGTCACATTACGTCACGGTGTGTCACGTATTTCCTTCTCTAATTATGGGTGACCACTAATCAGAGACCACCAACCATCTAGGGAGATGAGGACTAGGTAATGGATATATTCAAAATATTGATCTTCATTTTTAACTGAATAGGCTGTTATAGGCGAACATTCTTTCTTTAATGATTTTCTCCATGTTTGATTGTGGCATAAAGGGTGGAATAAGAGGTTTAGTCCTTCTTATTGCATCAAACGAGCATTAATTGAGCCGGACTAAGATGGCATAAGCTGATTTTTAAGCCGGCCTAAATTAAACCACTTCACATGGTGGTTTAATTTTATTGCACACCATGGCCTAACTCGAATTATTATAATAATATATTATTAGTATATAATTAGTATATTATTATTAATAATTATTATTAGTATATAATTATATAATTAATATCTTATATTGTTAATATATTAAATAATTATTATAATAATATTATAATATATTATAGTTATTATTAATATATTAATATTATATAATTAGTATCTTATTATTAATAATTAACTAACTTAGGCTTTTAAAACTTTAATCCTCCACCAACTCTAACCAAATAAAAAATACATTAAACCATGATCTAACTTTAGATCTCAACCAAACAGTAATAATTTAGACTAGCCTAAGTTGAAATAATTAATTAGATTTCCTTAAACTTAGTCCACAACCAAACACCAGTTTTGATACATGATAAGCATAAATTATATACACATTTGATCTAGTTTCTATCATAAAATAACTCCAAATATCTTGTATTTTGAATATAAAATGAATTAATTACACCTAGAATCAAGTTACTGCGTTTGTTCGGCTTTAATTTGCAGAAAATGAAGAAAAATGAAGAAAAACGAAGAAAAATGCCCAGTGCGGACGCACGGATATCGATACGGCCGCACTGAGTACTTAGAAGGATTTCTGAACACGCGCCAATTTGAAAAAGGTATAATGAGGTTTTCATCAAAATCCGTGCGGACGCACGGATATCGATGCGGACGCGCTCTGGTCGCACAGGAAAAGTCCGAGCCTAGTGCGGACGCAGTGAGAACCAGTGCGGATGCACTCTGGCCGCACTCAAAACGCATTGAAATTTCAGCTTCCGACACACAGTTCGTATTTTGGCCATAACTTGGTCATACGAACTCCGATTTGGGTGAATCAAAGTTTGACGGAATCAGGACAACAAGATCTACAACTTTCATGAAGGAACAATATCCAAATTCGGAATGTAGAATTCCGTGTGGACGCACTAAGGTCGCATTCAGCCTAAAAATCGAGTTTTCTATTTCCGGCGCTTCTAAAAACGACCCAGGAGTGAAATATGGAAAGTGGGGACGTGGGAAAACTTGTGGAGCAAGTATCTAATGACTCCCCATGTCCATTTGCTCCAGAATTAACAAGTACTTCTCCTCTAAAAAGGGCACCCACTAACTCCACATTCTAGCCTCTAAATTGGACATGATCTCTTGCTATAAAAGGGCTAGAACTTTCCCTTCCAAATCATCCACCAAACTATCCATCCATCCCACAACACATCTCATTCTCTCTCTACACACAAATCTTAGCAATATTTTCTGAAGAAGGTGAAGCTTTCAAGCAAGGAGAAGAAGGGTTTCTTGAGCAAGATTCGGCAAGATAGAGGTTCTAGATTCAAAGGGTGTAATTATTCTTTATTTCATTTCCTTTTATTCTTTGCCAAACTTTGCCATGTTTCCCTCCAAGAGGGAGTAGTTCTCTCTCTAGGGGTTTAGGTCAATATGCATGAACTTGTTTAATTCTATTTTATTCGATTATTTGCTTTTATTGTGATTGTTTTATCGGATTTGATTGTTAATTTCTGGGATTTTAATAATTTGTGTTAAACATAATTAGTACTTGAATTGTAGCATCTCGTTTTGGTTTCAAAAGAACCAAAATTGACTAGGATCAATAGGATAGTACCAAATTATGAATGCAAATACCTTAGGTTTTAGATTAAGATTCTAACCAATTTAATCTAAGCCGGAACTACAGAAATTAGGGTTAGGGATTTGGTGAAGAACCTAAACGAGAAGTCAAACCCTAATTAGGACATCTCAAATCGAGTCGGATATTGGTATTATGGACTTAATTGAGAAGTACCAATATTTGATGAGAGGAGAGACTAACAAGAGCGTATAATCTAAGTAGCTAGGATGAAGAACCTAAAAAGTGAAGTCCGAATTACTTAGACACGTTATTAATTCATGAAAGTGACCCTTAATGACATATTAGGTTAGAAACCTCATCAAATCATACATGAATTTAAGCAAATACCGAATAAATAGAATTAGCAAGGGATTGTAGACCAAAGACCCCTAGATTCTCTAAACCTTGAAAACAAACCAACTTTTCTCTCTTTTACTTTTACTTTTAATTGTTTAAAACTCCTTTCGGGTATTGAACCCAACCTTAGGACTTTTACTACAAACCCCCCAAATTTACTTTATTGCACTTTATTTTCTTTATTTTCTGAAATTTATCATTTAAAGTTGAAAATTTAGTATTTATCTTACTCCTTGTGGTTCGATACCCGATAATATACTAAACGGTAGGATTGTATACTTGCGATCTAAACCGAAAGTGTATTTGAGGATAAAGCTTTTTACATATACCCTTTGCACGTATCAATACACCAGTTTTGATCGCTTGCCCAAAAGGCCAAAACAGATGCCTCGTAATAAAATATAATACCGCTGCAAAATGAAGAATCTCATTCGTACCCTATAATTGATCAAAATTTTCTATATGCACCATTTCGGTATGTCATTCACAAGTACAATTAATGATTTATGAATAATAATTCAGGGATAACTTTGCTAGCCTTTTATTGGATTGTCCATGGATTGGGTTAAGATGTTTCTTTTATACTTAATCACGATACCTTATCAATGATTTAAGACAATAAACATAAATTTAGTATAGAACCATGATAACTTATTTCAGTAGTGTATTAGTCATATTGTACTGAAAAAAACCAACCTATCATCAGTTAATATTTTAAAAAACCAGTAAAAACTACTTACATTTTTTTTTATGAATGTCGAATAGAAATACTATAATGTAAATTAATATGACGCTTCTTGCTAATAATTTTGTCATATCTTATAATTTTGCATATTAATATGACACTTCTTGCTAATAAAATTATTTTCTCAAAATTTATAATTTGTAAATAAGTACAATAATCAGAAATAGATCACGTTGTATGCAAATTATATGGGGCTGAATTTGGAGGTGATTGAAAGAAAAAACGATGGCAAAATGTTTCACTACTGAGCACAAATGTACTAAATTTTGTTACATAAAGTGCTAAATAATAAATTATTTTAAGAGATGCTCTATGTTAATTTTGTCAGATTTTTTTGTGGTAAATTAAATTGTTGACAATCAAAGCATGATATTAGATCAATAGTATTAATTTTAGTTATAAAATTATTATTTGGCAATAGTAAAATTGTAAAATTATACATTATTATTTTCTAGAATAATTTTCCAAATGAAACTTCAAAATAGCATTTCAAGAAAATTACTTATTTGTTGCCATTCTTTCTGTATATATATCAGAAAAATTAATTCAGTACTTGTTTTCATAAAATTCTCGAGATACAGATTGTGACAGCCAATTTGTTGTAGAATTTTCTAAATAGGAGGGTCTTCCTAACAGATTAATTTTCTGGGGGCTGTATTGTAAACATATTTTGTCTTACGAGTGCCGAGTGGCGACCTCAGCATCGGCTCGAATCCATTTCTCTGAGGTAACAGAATATTTCTGTTTGGATCACGGCTGTCCGATCGGAATCCGGGCCAATCCGGCCGGAGATGGAACACAGGGGGATGCTGTAATAGTCGTGCCGATAATGATTGAACGGTACAGATCCAAACAGAAATATTCTGTTACCTTAGGTGTTTCGAATTCGCATCGGCCCAGCGTGTGCTGGGCATGGGTTAGGTTTCGTGCAGCCATCTCCTTTTCGGTTACGAACGATCCATACCATGTCTTTCTGCATTTATTTTGGAATGGAGACATCCGGTTTTCTTCCGGGTACAACTCTAGCTTATAATCATTTGTTCTTTGTTCTTTGTAGTTAGTCTTACATATCATTATTGATTAATGTTAAAATATTTAATGCTGGTATTTTGATGGATTGATTCAAACCACTTGATATGATATATATTAATTTTAAAATTTTGTTGAAAACTATTTGTTATATTTTTTTTGAAAGGTTTAAATTTTTTAAACTAATATATTAGTATATTGGAATGTAAAATGACTAAATTTGAAATCAAACTAGCTGTAGACAGATGGGTTTTCATCTATCCAAAATAGTGAAAATATAAATGTATGAATTTTAGTTTTTAATAAGATTTGTTATATAGATATGGCAATTGAATTTTCAGAATTAAAATCTAAAGCAGTTCATCTACTGCATAGCATTATAGTATAACTCTCTTTTTTGTTCAAAAATACTTATGTTCCCGCGTTTTAATATTCAGCTAGGACCACCTAGCTCAATTGTTGCATCTCTCGTACAAAAATGTAAAATTTGTTTTCCAAGCACATTTTATTATGGACATCATGTTGAACGGTTAAGATCGACTGTTTCAATTTTAAAATCGCAAAATGACTTGTAAACATATAGTGTCAAAATGTGTCACCATAAAATGATGTAATTGAATCCTCCTCATCATTATATTACACTATCATATCAATAATTCACACTAAGATCTCGTATCACAAATTCAAACTATTAATATGAGCACTGCCATTTTGTATGAAATAATAAGACTTAATTCATTACAAAATCAAGATATGAAATAGTAAGCCACCAAATTAGTTATAATACAAATGTTAATATTGTTTTTCTTAAGCACTTTGTGTGTGTATTGCTTTTTATGAAAACGATATAAACACTTAAATTTTAAATTTTTAACATTTAGCTGTTCCTGAAATAGCATTCTCTTTTTTTTCTTTTGTCAGGCAATAATCTTTTTGTTTGTTACAAAAAATATACTCATCGGTGGTAGGTCTGCGATTTGTTTAAAATGATCTGGTTAGTGGTGTTTTTATTTTATTTTATTTTTTTGAAGAAGAAAAGACCCTTAGGCATCTTGTGTTATTTTACAAACAATCGCCTGATTCAACCCCTGCAAACGAATACGGATTGCAGTTTGACTAGCAGATAATCTGAAAATGGGCATCTCCATTAAAATTGAAAACGGAGAGGTATCAGTTAATGGATAATAACCAAGCAAGCTTTTGCGGATGGAAATTGGCGCCTGATCTGGTTTGCTTCTTCCTCAACCCTACCCTACTCCCCATTCTGTCTTTTCACTTGGTAGAAAATTACAAGAGTCTAAAATTTGATCTCTCAGACTCTTGAAATACATTTGGCTCCATTTCTGTAAAGAGCTCTGAGCATGACTTCTTCGGTTTGTTCTACTGGATTCGCCGTTTCACACGGCTCAGGGTTTCTCAGGCGAAATTCCATCAGGTCTGTTTGCTATTCTCTGTTTTTTTTCTTGGGGATTAAGCCGCAATAGGGTTTTTTTTTTTTTTATTGATTCGACTAATTAGACTGAAAATTTGAAGTATAGCCGGAAATTAAAGCTCGAGCTGGTAGCATACTACTGTAGTCGAAGTCCAGTGATCACTTTTATCTTGCAAATCTAATAATTAAAAATATAGTTCTGAATTTTTTTTTTTCTTATTGTTCTCAAGCCTTTGTGAATTTTTATGTGTGGATTACTGGAATAAACCTTGTTTCTCTGTAGTAAATGAAGTACGGACTGTATTGCTAAATGACAATTATTTCTTAAATATCAAGTTTGTAACTCATTTAGCAGTTCATGCTAGGTAAACTCAGTTTAGTCTCCTTTCTATTGACTGGAATTACAATTGTTCTACCAGTCAATTCCAGTACTGGCATAGTTTGTCATGTAGCCTTCATGGACCTGTGGTGCTCTCTGGAAAATTTAAATTGGTGTTTTTTATTTGGCAAATCCATGCTGGCATGGAACCTCAAGTTCCTGGTAGCTTGATTCCACATGCAACCCAATTGTGTAATTCCATTGATTCATGGATATTGAGATGAAGTGTCAGTCTTAGTTGTGCAGTCAAGTCCAAATTAGCACTCATATTGCAACCAAGTCTTCTTATTTTTCCTCAGTTTTATCTCATATTTACCTCATTTTTTCCCTCTGCTTCTAATCAAATTGCAAGCAAGACAAAAAAAGGACTATGGAACCTAAAGAGGTATCTGACAATAATGGTACTGAATTGAGATTCAAATTCTTGACTAAGTATCTAATACTGATTTAGGTGTACCTATACATGAGTTAGCAAGAGTGCCTTTATATCTCATTTCAACTTTATTTTAAATCAATTTTTTGTTGTATGGATAGGAAGAGATACCAAATGACTGTTAAAGCTTCACGTGTCGACAAGTTTTCTAAAAGTGACATTATTGTGTCTCCTTCAATCCTTTCTGCTAACTTTTCCAAGTTAGGCGAGCAGGTTTGTGTAGCGTACTTACTAATCATTACCTGTTAATTTTTTCTGGTTGCTTTAGTGGGAGCAAATTGTTTTTGTATGTTTTACTAGTTTCTACCTTTGATGTTTTGTTCACAAATTACTTCTTATTTATTGACTAGTGTTGGTGTTGATGGTGTTATTTTCATTCCTTTTGCTTACTAAATTTAATTCTTTTAAGCAAGCAAAATATTATTATGCTGTTATTCCTACTACTTTGGTGGACTGTTTATTTTTATCAGCCGTCTCTGGCATCGATACAATTTGATTTACTGGGTGACACTAATGGTGGGTTGGCCACCTTTTGGCTGTCTATTTTTCATTTGGTTTCGTTGGATTGTTTAGTGCTTCATGGTAAACTGCATGGTAAAATGAGGCTGAACTTGATCAAGTTAAAGCTAAATCTTTATTGCTCACTTCATGATGAATAGGGGCTTTGTTGGGTTTAAATGTGTGTTTTATACTGTGTCATGCCAGTCTGACCATACCTTTTAGACTCCTCACAAATTTGTATCCTTTGTTGATATATTTTTTGGTACCTTTTGTTTATAATTTATAGTTATTTTAGTTTTCTGATGGATATTGTCTCAAGTACGGTCTGATCACTTACAGAAATAATGGATTGGTTACTAAACTGTTCTTGACTAACTTTCAGTATTATTTTTCTTTTTGTAGGTAAAAGCAGTGGAGGTGGCTGGATGTGATTGGATACATGTAGATGTAATGGATGGTCGGTTTGTGCCAAATATTACAATTGGGCCCCTAGTGGTTGACGCATTGCGGCCAGTTACAGATTTACCCCTGGATGTGCATCTGGTATGCTTTTATCTTATTTCATTGTAGTAAACAAATATTAGAGCATTTAGTAAATGAGATCCTCTTTGGTCGAGTATGATGTTGTAAGAGGTACCTCATAAGATATGGTTAGGTTTAAGTGTGTGTGTGTCTTTTATGTCTTCTGTATCTGATATTCTGTCCTTATCAAGCAAAGTGTTATCCTTAGAATATTTGGAAATTTTCCTTAGAATTTTGAATGTTTTCCTACCAGGAACTTATTTAAATACCCTCTGGATTATTGAAATCTGTGGTAATTACTTAAATGCTTGATATTTCACTTTTGAAGGGATTTTTGGATGCTTCTAGATTTTACTAGGACATATAAAATGAAACCTAAATTCATGAATCAAAATACAGATGATTGTCGAGCCTGAGCAGCGGGTCCCAGATTTTATTAAGGCAGGTGCTGATATTGTCAGCGTTCATTGTGAGCAATCAGCTACGATCCATCTCCATCGGACTGTGAATCAAGTACTTTTTTTTTTTTGTATGGGCTTAGTTTTCTTGCTTTCTTAAATTTAGAAAATGCTGTATACAAACTTAGATTTATGATACATGACAATCTAGATTTATGGTTAATGTAGACTACAGTATACGAGTCTTAATTGGGGATGTGTTGAAGTCATGAAATACTTATACCTTAAAGTTAAGATTAAGTTTAGCATCTAATGCTAAAACTTCTCAATCTAAGGGTTATTTTTTTATTTATTTCAAATTTTAACGTAAATTGTATTGTGCTATGTCAGATTAAAAGCTTAGGTGCTAAGGCTGGAGTTGTTTTAAATCCTGGTACCCCACTCACTGCAATAGAATATGTCCTTGATGGTAAGCATTCCTCTGGAAAATTTCTTGGGTTTTGTTTATTAGTTTTCGATCAACATCCTGAATCCTGATCGTGTTTTTTTTATTTTTATTTTTTCCCACAGTCGTGGATTTGGTTTTGATCATGTCTGTAAATCCTGGTTTTGGGGGTCAAAGCTTTATTGAGAGCCAAGTCAAGAAAATTGCTGAGTTGAGAAGATTATGTGCTGAGAAGGTCTGCTTTTGACTTTGTCATATTATGCAAGTGTTCTTATTGTAGTGATTCATTTTCTTATTCCTTTGTTTCAGGGAGTAAATCCATGGATTGAAGTAGATGGTGGTGTGACGCCTAAGAATGCATACAAGGTTAGTTCAACCTTTTGTACCTGATGTCCATACTGTAAATGTAACAGGCAGTGGCAAGCACCTTTTTATTCCTATTGATATTGTTTGCAACTTTTCAACTACAACATAGCCTAATTTTTGTTACCATACTTGGGGTACATGCCCTTATCAGCATTCAATCCTTCAGTTCAGCTTTTTAGTGCATTAAACTTGAAGGTCACACAGGTACTAACTGGCACTAAAGCCAAAAGGTACTGATAAAATAAGCAAACAAACTTATGGACTAGAAAAAGCCAAAAACTTATCTCCCTGTTACAATTCATTGCCTGTTGTGACTGGCACATTACCATTACTATTAGCTATTTTCTTCTGTCAATTCTCACATGCCTACCCCCAATTTGACCTCCCTACTTTTCTAATGCTTGATAACTCTGATCTGTCTTGTGACTACTGTTTAGAATAATGCTGATGCTGATTTTTTTAATCTTCTTTATTAACTTATCTTTTTGTCAACAAAATTTATATCAAATAATTTTCTACTTTCCCCAATGGCAGGTTATTGAAGCAGGAGCAAATGCTTTAGTTGCTGGTTCGGCAGTGTTTGGAGCTCCAGATTATGCTGCAGGCATGAAATTTCTGTTTCCTTTTATTTCCAATTGCATTATTTTGGGGTTATTATTTCAGTTTAAGCTCTCTTATCAACACAAAGTACTGAAACTTCAATTATTATTGCTAATCATATATCTCTTCTCTGATGCACTGAGGATAAAGTTTGTGTGTTTTTTTTGTAACTTCTCTGTGCTTATTATACTTATTTTGGAAAGGGTGGGCGAATTGTATATAAAATTAATGGGTCTTCCAAGTAATATTTAGATAAACAGTAGAAAATGAGATATATATTCACTATTTTTTTTTTTTTTTATGGTTGGCGAGAACGCCAACAAATATATTGATAAAAAAATAAGTTTATTTACACAGATCCTAAAGCTAACTCTAATTACAAGCTCTCATCTCAAATGGAATCTATCCACTGACAAATCTCTAGTGCTATATAATTTATTAAGCAATGCCCTACTCTATATTCACTATTTAAGAAGACTTTTGTATTCAGTAACCCATATGTGTTAACACTTCTTTTTCCAGCCATACAAGGAATAAAGGCGAGTAAGCGACCTTTGGCGGTTGCAGTATGAGAGCTTTTTAAGCACATTTTGTGGAAGTAATTATTAATCATCACTGGGAAAGTAAGTTCAGGTTTATTTCTTAGTTTATACAGCCACTATGGTTTTAGGAGTGTAAGTAGTAGGCATGACAACCATACATATAGGGATCAGTGTTGAAAAATACGTCCGTTTAGGCCGATTAGTTGTTGGCGGCGACTAGACCGTCACGGATTTTCCCGACTAATCGGCCGATTATTCCCGATTAGTTGCTTGGTGGTACCCTGTTCGTCTAACGAGCGCATACCATTATTTACAACACTGATAGGGATAGCAGGATACTGCAATAAAACTATATTCTCGTAGTACAAACTACTAAGGCTTTCAATTTTACCGGTGTATCAAATGGGCACATTTCCATGCCTATTGGGTCAAGTGCGATTTGGCAATTGCTCATCTCTTCTGGTTTTACAGTATCCCCGGTTTAATAAAAAATGCTGTAGCTTTTTAGGTCATTTGGTAATGGTGTTGGAGCTAGCTCACATTACCAGACCTACACGCCAATTAAACTTGCGTTAATAAGTTTATTTGTAATTTCTATTGATGTGTTTAATGTAAGAACCTGCTAGCTGTAAAAGTAATAGCCAGAATCTTTCTCAGCTCAAGTCCTTGTATGAAATTAGTTGGTTAAAATATCTTATTAGCATTTTTTTTTCTTTTGCTTAGGTACGACCAATAAAGGCTTGCTAGGTGGACCTGGAAACGTTGGTGTAATTTGATTCTTGTGCTTTCAGATGTATCTAGTCAAGTGATAGTATCATTTTTTATGTGACGCTTCATTTAAAAGAGAAAATCGATATAAATGTTCATATAAAGTGCCTGAGGCAACCCATCAACTAAAGAAATGTCAATGCAATTGATATAATACTTAAACAGAACCACGAAAATTCACCACAGCTTCCAAGTAGATTGGTGCTATGACATCAGTCCATAGTTCATCCTCGCATCCTCTTTCTTTTTGCTCCATTGTATCTTAACGGTCCTGCCCTGACACACTGCGCCAGGCTAACTTCAGCTCTCCTGTTTGGCGGTTGGATAAGTTGCAACCCAAAAGCTCCAGAAAACCATTGCATGTAATCATCCTACATAGATAGATGATAGGGTATATTTATAGATGCGCCAATTTAAATGAAGCGCCTGTTTTCACCATTCCCATTCATTTTGGCATGAAGATCTTTGTCAGAGTCGTGCATATGTAGGGGTGGCAACGAGCTGGCTCGGTCCGAGTTAGGCTCTAGCTCAGCTTGTTAATTCTGGACCGAGCTACAGCCGAGCGAGCTAGACCTAGGACATCCGAGCTAAATTCTCAGCTTGAAATCGTGACAAGTCAGTCCGAGCTAGCTCGTTGGGTTTCGCTGGATCTTGTTTTAAGAAGAAAATAAATTATACAAACTTTTTGAGCTGAACCGAGCTGGACATATAAAATGCACACAAATTTATACAAATTTACAAATTGATGTCTAGCCGAGCTAGCTCGCGAGCTGACGAGCAAGTTAGGTCTCAGCTTGAACTCGTTAATTCTAGATTGAGCTAATGGCGAGCTGGCTCGTTAACAGCTCGGTCCAGTAACGAGCGAGCTGTTAGCGAGCAAGTTAAAGTGTGAGTCACGATCGAGCCACGAGCTACAAGCTTTTTTGCCACCCTATGCATATGAGGCGGTATACCTGAGAAACGTTGAATTGTTGTAGAATTGGATGAGGATTGTAGGTCTCCACAATCCAGAAATGGATTTGAGTTTTCCACAATTCACTACTCGCCTTGCAAACTGGTGGAAGCAAATCCAAGTTATCTTGGTAGGACTGCCACTTCACCATACGGTCATCCAAACTGTCAATGTTTTTTTAAGGTACTCATGTAGTGCTTTCTCATGTCGGCAAAATAACGATGTCCCGACCATTTGTACCCGTTGGTGGCCGCTTGGTCGCATCCTCACCTTATGATTCCTTGACGAGTAGGTTGTCCCATAGGGATTCAAATTGGATAAACTGCGAGTAATAAATCAATTAATCTAAATAACATATTGTTAAATTTGGATATGGTATGAAACATTTTGACATACACATTTTGATAGAGAGATGGGCGATATATTTTCTGAGAAGACGAGTGTCAAAATGTTTTCAATCCAGTGTAAAAATTTTGTAGGCAAAATTCAACTGTTCAGGGGAATAGGAAGATTCTTCTAGTGTTTTATTTTTGGTTTTCTATTGCTTGTATTTAATTGATTCATCAATGTATTAAATAATATCAGAATCTTTAATTACTGCAATAAACTAGAAGACAAACCTTTCAATGCCCCGGAACAAATTAGGGTAACACAAGATACAGTCTATATAATTTATTCGTGAATTGGAATATTACATGGAATAATTTATTCGTTGAATTTTATTTTTGAGAGAGGAAGAAGGAATATTCATTTTTTTAGAACATAAGTGTGAAAATGTTTACTTCTGACGCAATTATTTGTACGAAAAGTTTGCAACATTCTTCTAACATTAACTCTTTGTGTCTATTCTCAAGAGCTCCATTCACAAATCACAAGAACAACAAATTCTAACATTCAATCAAGAAAATTACGTTCTCGTATCATAAATCCTACGTCATTTCAGTAGAAAGATTTAAATAAGATTTAAATAAGATTTCAACAAAGTTTCTTAAGTCTCTCATTTCTTCTATTAAATAAAGTTCTTTAAAGCCGCTAAATTTTGAGAGGTCACTATGAGAGGTCATTTAAGCATGTAACAATTGATATTTAGCATACAACATATATGATGCGATCCATTAGTTCAATTATTTATTTATTTTTTGCATTTAATCCATTAGTTCAATTATAGCCAATAGAAAAAGAAGTCTTATTCAACGCGATACTAATGATGAAAGTGCTCTAGAAAGACAAAAGGTACTCTAAAACCGGATATAAATAAGATCGAAGCTGAATCGACATAAAGCTCTGTAGTATCCAACTAGAGGAAGCATGCAATGCTAACATCACTAGATCTAAATCCAAACAAAACCTCATCCCAACATAAGCAAAACATAAATGTCAGCAAAGAGATGGCTCTCTATTTAGGCTACATTGGTATAGTCTTGTAATTGTAAAGGCTTTTCTCAATTCAAATTTGCTGATAATAATGGTTAGGTTACAAGCAAGGGGCTGTATAGCTCTTTGCATTGCACCTAGGTAATATACTGGAATGAACAAGAGCAGTTAATTAACGATATGGCGATTACCATTTTCAAAAACATTTGAATTCCAAAAAAAGTCTCAAATCATTAATCTAGACTTCAAACCAAGAAAGTCTACATATACTGAATTCAACCCTACATCAATACGGGATTCATTCCCCACAAATCCAGAATATCACACACAAACAACAAGTCAAACAAATATTACCACTGCATCCAATTTGTTCCAAACTAAGAGTTCAACAAACAGCAGATAATATCCAAAGGCACTTAATTAGTTTAATGGACTGACAAATAACAAATTCAACACAGCGAAACATCTTTCTTTTTAATGTTTTTCAACCCTAAGTAGTTGCAGGACCTTCTGCCCTCATTCTTGATGGACGACTTGAGGGTCCAGGATCATCACCATGCACAGGCCTAACAATCTGCTGCTGGATCCGTCTATTGTCAAAGAAAGCAAAGATATCATCATCAATAGGTTCAAGTAGATCCTTGATAGCTTCCTTGCAGAGATGCAGCAAACCACGAGAGAATGCTCTAGTCTCCTCATCAGTCACCTCTCTGTATCTCTCCACAATACTCGTAGCAATCTGCCTGATACTTGTGGCCTATCATAAAAGTTCCAAGGTAGAGATGAAGTTAAATTCTTGACAAAGAAAGCAAGAGTAAGAAGAGAGAGAGTTTTAGGGATCTTACCGAGCTGTATGTATTTGGCACGCCACCTGGACTTTGGAGATACAAAATAGAAGCTCCAGAAAACCATCTCATGTATTGCTCATGCTCGGATGGATCATATGGGCTTTGGTCAATCAAACACTTGTCCTCACGATTTCTCCAAGAAAGCAAGTACTTGCGATGTACTTCGGGCCAATTCTTGCCAGTGCCATTTATCAATTTATGAAGTGATGCAACGGTGTCATGAAGGACTGGTGGAATTTGTTGGTACCGGCCAAATTGCCGTGCAACTCTTCCGGGATTATACATTTCAACAATCCAGAAGTGAATTAACGGAGCCGTTGTTCTCCATAAATGTGGACTTTCTAAGCATATTGGTGGAAGCAAATGCATTTTGTTTTCATATGGGAGCCATACTACCTTTCCATCATTCAAGGCATCAATCTCCAGGCGATACGAGTCTTGTACCCTACAAGTCACATGACCCGCAAACGTATGATAATTGGACCAGCCATAACCAAGTGGAGGTCTTCTAATTAAGTCCTCGCCACCAAGTTGAGGTTCTTCGAAATTTCTGCGATTCTTCGGACGCCCCATTGGGAGCCTTTCCCAAGACCACAGTTGCAACAACAAAATTGATCCGCCAAACTGCTTCCTTTTTGACTTGGTTGCTAAACAAAGTTCTTTGTATAAGTATGCCAACACACCACTTGCCCAGCTATATCTACCAGCTCTATCGAAATTAGCAAAAAGTGGGAGGTATATCGCAGAAATAGAGTCCCCTGAATGATCAGTGAACAAAAGAGAGCCAACAAGCATGAGGCAATATGCCCGTGCATATTGCTTCACTGTAACACTGTCTGCTGCAGGGGCACATTCAGAGAAATTATTACGCAACCACGAAATATTAATGGCCACTTTGCTTTTTGGTCGAAATGTAGTCTTATCTACCCTCTTTCCGAGCAAGGATTCCACCACATCCGACCAATCACGATTTGTTGAGACACAAAGTGCCTCCCCATCAACCCGTAACCCTAATAGAACAGCAACATCTTGTAGTGTAATTGTCATCTCCCCAACAGGAAAATGAAATGAGTGCGTTTCCTGCCTCCATCTCTCCACAAGTGCACTGACAAGTGCATGATCTGTGGGTATGTGCCCAATTTGGTGGACACCATAAAGGCCGGCCCTAATGACATATTGCTCATAACGATCGTCCCATGGTAAAGCTACCATGTGTTCACGAGTGGTTAGTGGATCCAGAAATTCACCTTCAATCACATTTTTTGATCTATGATCCGCTTGTAACTCAAGTAGAGATGGATCGGTAGGGTCACCGCTTGGTGCAGCAGCAACAGGTGGAGCATGAGTTGGTTCACGTGATCGTTTCACCCCAGAAATTGTCGATTTAGGTTTTCCCTGTCCTGAGTCTTGCACCCCTCTAGCATTCTTCATTTTCACTATGTTCCTACCAATGTTGCAAAAGAAGTGTTAATACAAAGAAAAATTCTACTCAATTACTTGTCTCGACAATTTTTATGTCAAAGTAAATGAAGTCCATATCAAATTAAAAATAGAAGTGAATTGGCCCGAGTCAAGGTACTACAAAGCCTTCTTGATGTAAAATTTAATTAATGTGTTATTTCATGATAGTACCATTACTAATGAACTGATGTAAATTGTACAAAATGTTGTAGGTTTCGTCTAAGATAAAATACGCGATGAAGTTCTTCTTTGATCCATAAAATATTGGGAAAACATGATCATTATAAGCTCGATAAAGATTATAGAACATGACCACCGCCAATGCAACTAGGCCACATAAAAAATCATTACAAAATTCATTGGCAACTGTAAATGTTTCACTGTAAATTCCTTTTTCTTCTTTTACACATAATAGTGAGAACTAAAAAAATTGATTCTCAAATCCACTAGACTTCTATGCCTTAAAAAGATGCAGACTAACTATAAACTTCTACTTGTTACTTATAAGCTACTCTACTTAGTTTTGGCAACAGTAAATACATACTTGAGTTCTCTGCCAATTAAAAATCTAAACACAATTTAAGAAAAGGAAGGGACCAAAGCATCCAATTAGAAAATCACCATCTCAAGGATTACACCAGAGTCAAAATAGTGTTCCTCCACGTAAAAAATTAGTGATATTTATTGTATATATATAACTTCTCAAACAAAAGATTACACCACTTTCATAAAAGCTCTTGATTTTGTTTGAATTAACAATTTGTTCTCAAAACTACTAGAGCTCTACATCTACAAAAGATGCTGGCTAACTGAAATCGTCTACTGATTACTTGTGAACCACTATATTTATTTCTGGCAACAACTAATATTGGAAAATGATTATCTATGTGTAGAAACATCAAACATAATTGCATTCTTAGCCCTTATAGAAAAAATAAAAAACAATTTAAAGAAAAGGTAAGGAAATAAAGGACCAAGGAGTTCAATCAAAAGATTAACATATAAAGGCACACAAAACAAATATAAATCCATGCGAAAATTCCATGATAATTTTATTATAACAACAAGTTTAAAGAACACGTGTACAACTTAAAAAAAAAAGCATTACATTACTTTCATACAAGCTCTCAATTTTGTTTGAATCAACAAAATTCTATAAGAATACTTGGAAGTTTTCTAAACAAAGCTATTTCTTCCCATATAAATTACCATATTCATTTACTCATCTTCTTGATGTACTTATCATATGTTCTTTATATCAAACTACAAGTTTCCAAAGTAACTACTTATTTAATCTCACAGTTTATTCAATTAAGTATGTTGACCTTGTAATGCTATCATTTGCATACACATGCAAAGAACTGAAACTCTAGACAAGCTAATAAAATCTTACCTGAGCACTATATTAGATCTGTAAAATACAGTAATAGGACATCAATCGAATCAATGAAGAAGTCTTCTTATCAAAATAATCAGGATCTAAGAAATCTATAGGAATGATTATTAGAAATTTTTTGTGCTACTATATGAATGGGTCTAGGAACAAAAAAATACAAAAGTAAAATTAGGCTATCAGATCGATGAGACTGGCAAATTAACTCAAGCATTAAGATAAAGCCATTAAACCAGAGAGATCTGGGAAAATTAACTCAAAAATAATAATATTAAAAAAAAAAGATATTACCATCAAATTGATGAGTTTAAGGGAAAAAAATAATAATTTAAATAAGTTTATTAGATCTGTGAAATCACGAAAAAAGAGCTCCGCCTGACAATTGGAGTTCAGAATATCAACCATATATGACTAGATCTAAATGAAACAAGATCACTAATTAAAATATCAAACAAATATGGTTAGATCTAAACAATTTTGTTAACGATTTTGTTCATAACATAACTACAAATATAGAAATAAGCACATGACATAAAAAAGAGCAGTGAAGTTCATCAAAGTTATTGAAAATAATATAACAATACACGATCTATACCAAAAGTATCTTAATTTAACAAGGAAAAAATATACCAAAATTTTTATATTCAACCTTGTGGAGGAGAAGAAGCTCTTTTGGAGGAAAATATTGTAGATCTAGAATTTGCAAATCGAGGACGGAATAAAGTGCTAGCTGAAGAAAGGCTACAGGGAGAAGGAATTTGGTCACAATACGGAGCAAGAATTAATTGCTTGAAGATATGGAGAATTGAATCCCACAAGAAGAAAAAAAAGAAAATTCACCCAAAGGCCGCAATTAATAAATGGGGGAATTTCATGTATACCCCTTGCGTATTTCCCCCTCTAAAGTTCATAATATCATATTTACACTTCTAAATTTCAAAAACTCACAAATTTACCCATTTTATTATTTTTTCAATTAAAACTCATTTTAAATTTAACAAGTACCCATTTTATCCTTTATTAAGAAATATAAAAAAATATGTACCACGTTTCAAAAAAATATCAGTCTCCTACTTAATCGGTTTACGAGGGAAAATGCGTCATTTCTCTACTTCTAAAACTTAAACAAGCATATACCTAAGTATCACTGTGTATGCATCAGAAGTAGAGAAATGACCCACGTGCCCTCGAAAACTGACCAATTAGCATACTGACATTTTTCTTAAAAATGCTACATATATATATATTTTTTTAATAAATGGTAAATGGGTACTTTATAAATTTAAAATGTGTTTTAATAGGAAAGACAATACAATGGGAAAATATATGAGTTTTTGACATTTAGAAGGATAAATATGATATTATGGATTTTAGAGGGGAAAATACGTAATTTTGAAGTTTTTGAGGGGTATACATGAAACTCCCCATAATAAATTGGCGCATTGGAGCCGTAGGATTGAAATCATACTTGGCTGATGAAAATAAGGTTTCTCCCTAGAAGATTTGTTGAAGATTTTTGCTTGGGACCCCACATACAAGGATGATTGATATCGGTTTCGCTATGGATCCCATAGCCTAAGTGGGGATGGCAATAGGCCTGGCTAGGTGGCGGCCTGTTGTCTTAAAACTTCGACCCACCTCGCGCGACCCAGGCCATCTGGCCTGAAAAATTAGGCATACCTGGCCCACAACAGTTCTGCCTGAGTAAGGTTGTTCACTTTATATTTTAACTAAAAGCTATACATTAAAATACCAAATTGAATACTACCAAAAAGTAGGAAATGTTTTTGGGAATTTCAACTTTAATTAAACAATGCACGTATAATTTGCTCCACTACTACATGTAATCCATACAAATATATCACAACATTAAAATTACTTAAAAATTAAGTAATAAATATTAGATAATGTGTAAGCAAAAAAAGCTACTTGCTCTGACGACGACAACAACAACAACATTAAATTATTTTATAAGGCCGGACCGGACAGTGGGCCTAACCCTAAACCAAGTTTTGGCATGATCCCTCAGCAACCTGATCTTGATTAGCCATCAACAGAGGCCTGGGCTAGTTGTAAGTCTTTGGTAGAGGGATAAAGTTGAGATAAATCCCTCTACCAAGCATATAGCCCTCTTATACCAAATTGCCACTATATACTACTTTGGGCACTTGATGTTCAAAGTTAAACCACATACTTCCGTTTTCTTCGAGGCAATAATTTTTAAATTGTAAGCCTGCTTATGGGCTTTTTCTTTAAAAAGGAATTGTAAGAACTAGTCTTGATCATAATCTAAGGAACTGTTCTAGCTATTAGATTTATTGTGCAAGTAGGATCCTCTCATTATTTAATCCACCCTCCAACTATAATCTGATGGCCCAAATAGGCAGTTTCATTCTTTAGGGGCCTGAGATCACCATACCATGCATTAATGGTAGCTGATATGTAGTCCCAACTCTGGTATTCCATTCTAACATAAATATCTACAGTAAGGATAAATGGTATTCCCTGATGTTCTATTGCTAATCATGGAAATGACAGATGAATATGTATAACATGTAACTGAAATTTGCATGAAAAATATTCATGTGGTGTTTAATTCGGATAACCAAGAATATTTAGTAGAAACAAGATAATATACTTACTAGGTGTGGAAATTAAGTTCTGCAAAGAAAGTCTGTGCTAGTCTGTGTATAAACAACTCTGCACCGTGAGTACGCCAACAAAGGCAAACCTTCAATAGAGCCCAATAAATGCACCTGCCTCCGCCTCATCTCACTCTGCAACCTCCAAGCCCAATCAAAATTTCCTTTCTTTACAACCCAATACATAAAAGCAGTAGTGGAGACATTGGAGGTGAAACTATATCTGAGACATTTCATCGAACAAGTAACGTGCAGAGAGTTTCACACCTATATGAGATGAAGCAGAGTTAGACTTTTCACAGTGGTTTGGTGCTGCTATGATCTCGGTGGAAGTTGAGGCGCTCAAAGCTAATGGGGAGCAAAAACAGAGATGGTATTGCAAAGTGAACCCTGCATGAGAAGACTAGAGAGACAGGTCCTGTTTGCTCGAGTCGATTGTTCCATTCTTTGGTTTTGGCAGACATGGACGGAATAGAGGAAGATGCAATCGGTAGAGGCGCAAAGAGAACCATCCAGTCCAGTCCGTTTTCTCTTCCCTCTCTCTTTTCTTTTCTCTCGTGAACCATCCAGGCGCTTCATTTTTTAGCAATTTCTTATTCTGTTATGAACTGGATTGATATTATTGAATACGAACTCTGGATTTGATAAAGAAACTTGCAGATTAGGGGATTTTGGATTAATAAGCTAGTAAAATTGGTAATTTGGATTCAATATCTGCCGACATTTTTAAAAATACCCACGGTTCAGATCGAATTGCTAAAAATGCCCATACTCATTCGGTATTTTTAAAAATGCTCAAACTGGCCATTTAATGGCCGGTTCCGATTAAAAAGTCCAACCGGCCATTTAATGGCCGGTCCCTCCCTTTTTTTTTTTTAGAGACAAATAGCTAAAATGATGAAATATAATACTAAAAATCGAATTTTTTTTTCCTTTGTCAAATTACTTTTTTGATAGCATATTTATATTAAAATACGCTAAATCTCTTTGTCAAATTATATTAATTTATGCTGATTTACAATAAATTACTTGAAATTATGTTGATTTTTTTTAAGAGACAAATAGCTAAAATGCTGAAATATAACACTAAAAAATCGAATTTTTTTTAAATATTTGTTAGATTACTTTTTTGATATATAATTAGCATATTTATACTAAAATACGCTAAATTACTTAAAATTATATTAATTTATGCTGAATTACACTAAATTACTTGAAATTACAATAATTATGTAGAATTATGCTAAAATACGGTAAATTACGCTAAATTACGTATGAATAGGGCCTATTTTGTGCCATCTTTCATAAATCATAAAAAATAGTAAAAAAATTCCAAAAATAATAAAAATTGGTATGCTACAAGTTCATTATATAACTAATTTACTGAGCTACGTAGATTGAACAATAGGAATGAAAATCTTAATCGGAAACTTCAACTGAAGTTTTGAGACTCTTCCTTTTGTTTTTTGGTGATTCTGAATTTGGAAATTCAGCATTGCTGATTCTAACGCATGCGTATTTTCACAAGCTTTCCGAAAAGTGGTCATTTGCTGAAATCGGACACTCGAGCGCCGTTTTATGGCCGTTTGAAGTTTCGTTGTTGTTTTTTGTCTTTTCAGTGAAGATATCATCCCTATTCATACGTAATTTAGCCTAATTTACCATATTCTAGCATAATTCTACATAATTATTGTAACTTAGCGTAATTTAGTGTAATTCAGCATAAATTAATATAATTTCAAGTAATTTAGCGTATTTTAGTATAAATATTCTAATTATATATCAAAAAAGTAATTTAACAAATATTTAAAAAAAATCAATTTTTTAGTGTTATATTTCAGCATTTTAGCTATTTGTCTCTTAAAAAAAATTAACATAATTTCAAGTAATTTATGTAAATCAGCATAAATTAACATAATTTGACAAAGTAATTTAACAAAGGAATTTAGCGTATTTTAGTATAAATATGCTATCAAAAAAGTAATTTGACAAAGGGAAAAAAATTCGATTTTTTAGTGTTATATTTTCATCATTTTAGCTATTTGTCTCTAAAAAAAAAAAAAAAAAGGTGGGAACCGGTCATTAAATGGCCGGTTGTGCTTTTTAATCGGGACCGGTCATTAAATAGCCGATTTGAGCATTTTTAAAAATACCGAATGGGTATGGACATTTTTAGTGATTCGATCTGAACCGTGAACCGTGGGTATTTTTAAAAATGTCGGAATATCTGATACGACGATAAAAGAAGTAATATTTCGTCCATTTCTTTTCATTTCTCCTGCTTGGAGAAGATAACTATACTCTCCAATTTGTTCATCACCCGTTCTCTCCATTTAATAATTAAAGAGCAAAAAGCCCAAGTCGAAAGAAAAGGAAATTAAAAGAAAATCAGCATTGGCTTATTCGGCTATTTGGAAGAGCTTTGGCCCATCCTGTTTTATGCCTGTTTTATTTTTTTTAATTAGTTTTGAAATAAAAGGTGAAAAGGCAAAGGAAAGAGAAAAGATTCTCATTAATTAATTAATTTGAAAAGTTATTTATTTAATTTTTATTAATAAAATAAAGGATAGCAGCCACGTGTCAAACAAAAATTGGCTAAATTAAATGGTGGGCAAGATTTCCATGGGCAGAGGATTCGATCCCTTTTTCCAGTGATAGACTTAGACTACTACAGTACTACTACAAAAGCCAAAAATACTTTATGAAAGTCTACTGCTGGTAGGGCTGCAAACGAACCGAACCAAATCGAACTTACCTCCAGTTTGAGTTTGGTTTGAATTAATTTCGAACTAGGTTTGGTTTGAATTAATTTCGAACGAACTCAATTTCGAACGAGCCCAATTTCGAACCGAATTTTTTACGAACTCAATTTCGAACCTTTACGAACTTTGTTACGACTTACGATTTATGACTTCTGACTGGGCCATAGTGCGAAATTACAGCACTTCAATAAAAACTCAAGTATTCAAAGTACAATTTAAATAAAACCCAAATATCAATAGAAGTACAATTTAAATAAAAACTCAAGCACTCCAAAGTATTCAAAATACAATTTAAATAAAACTCAAATATCAATAGAAGTACAATTTAAATAAAAACTCAAGAACTCCAAAATTAATTATAACCAAATACCACACTCAGTTTGAATGTACGCAACAGGGGATTTGGGCGAGAGAGGAGTCTTTGTTGTGAGAGGCCACCAGAGAGAGAGAGAAGACGTGAGGGAGATTATTTTGGTACTTAGCGGGAGAGAAATTTGGGCGACCGGTTTTGGCGTAAATTAGCGGGAAGAGGGAAAAAAAATTGGAGGCATGGCGGAAAAAATAGCGGGTTAATTGGTTGAATGGAAAGAGAGCGGATTGATGACATAGAAGAGATCCAGACGTTGGTAAGAGAATAGATTTAAGGGTGTGAAATTATTGAGGTGATCGGATTGCAGGATTTGTGGGGTCACTCGCTTAGTTAATATTTTATATAATATTTTATTGAGTGAGTCTAAAAGTACATTGCAGTGAAAAAAAAAATAGGCAGCAAATAATTTGAAAAAAAATAAAAAAAATATTTTTTAACTTTTTACATTTTTTTTACTTTTTGCATGTTTTTTTTTATTTTTTTATTTTTTATCAAATAAATAAGTATTTTTTCATTTTTAAATTTTTTTTTACTGCAATACATAAATGAATAGCTGATCAATAACAGCATTTTTTTGCATTTTTTAGACATATAAAAGAAATATTGTACTTTGATCATTTTTTTGACAGCATTTTTTTCATTTTTTTTTACAGCAATACATTTTTTTTTGCATTTTTTTGCATTGTTTTGGCAATTTTTGCATTTATTTTCAGACCGTTCGTTTTAACGCGGGAATTCAACGGTCGATCTGTAACAAAATCATTTCAAATCTGATCTAGAATGATCAAGGTGCAATATTGAACGTAACCAACATAAAAGTTCGAAAGTTTTATTATGTATGAGCTTTGATCCAACACGAAAAGTTTATGGCCATACGATGCTTCAATTTTCGATCAACTAGATGGATGGGTAAATCAAAACAAAATTTTATCAAACTTTCATGGAAGATGATAAATGCAGTGCTCTTTGATTTCAACGGTCCCGATCGAATCACAGACGATATATTTTCGTGCGCCTTCATTAACTCACAAGGCAAGAGTTTATGTCTCATGAAACATATACTCTTGCTTTCTAAGTTAATGAAGGCGCACGTAAACATGTCGTCCGTTGACCAATCAGGGCCATTGAAATCAAAGAGCATTGCATTTATCATCTTCCATGAAAGTTTGATAAAATTTTGTTTTCATTTACCCATCCATCTAGTTGATCGAAAATTGAAGCATCGTATGGCCATAAACATTTCGTGTTGGATCAAAGCTCATACATAATAAAACTTCCGAACTTTTATGTTGGTTACGTTCAATATTGTACCTTGATCATTTTAGATCAGATTTGGAATGATTTTGTTGTAGATCAACCGTTGAATTCCCGCGGTAAAACGAACGATCCGAAAATAAATGCAAAAAATGTCAAAAAATGTATTGCTGTCAAAAAATAATAAAGGTACAATATTTATTTTATTTATTTATTTATTATTTAATATTTTCTTAAAGCTGAAATTAATTGAACAAATTTATCAAATTAATAATAACTTTATCAAAACAAAGAAAAAAACGAGAGAGTTGAGACTGGATTATCCGAAAAACTCAGAATCCTACCATAAAAAACAAAATTTCTGGTATAAACATGTGAATTCTTTTTATTTGAGCTGGTAATTGGACCGGGCTTTCTGTTTCAGAAGTCAGAATTCAAAGTAATTATGGACTGGACGGCTTATATTTTCATCAGTGAACATAAGTTATCAGCAGAAATTAACGGTTCACGTTTGAGTTAATTTCGAACTAAATTTGGTTTGCGAACCTATTTCGAACGAACTAGGTCCAGTTTGAGTTTGGTTTGAATTAATTTCGAACTAAGTTTGGTTTGAAATAATTTCGAACGAACTCAATTTCGAATCGAATTTTTTCCAAACTTTTTCGAATCAAACTCGAATCGAATTACGAACTACGAATTTTTTGTGCAGCCCTAACTGCTGGCATCCAAACACATTTTCATACGAGGTCATTTTTAATATGAGGTCATCTTTATGTAAAATTTGGTATCCAAACACATTTTCATATGAAATCATTTTTAATAGTCCAAATCAACTAGTTGAACTTTAAAAATAGAGATATGAATTTATAGTATGGATTGATCCGTAATAAACATTGTCTCCCTTGTTTATGACTTTGTTTTCATGAGAAGAGAAGAGGAATTTATATTTCCGAAGTAACTTAAATTGATTTTGTTCCGGAAAAATTTGGAATATTCGTTGCAAAATTTTCCGAGATTTTTATTAATACCCTTTAAAAAAAAAAATATTAAAAATGCCCTCTGTTTTCAAAAAAATTTAAAAATGCCCTAACCGCCCCATAATGGGGCGGTCCACTGATGGCAGAAAACCGCCCTATTTCTGGGCGGTCCACCTCCTCCAGAAAACCGCCCAGAGATGGGGCGGTTCAGTTTTTTTTTTTTTTTTATTCAGATTTTATATATTTTTATAAGGAAATGTATATTGATATATATATATATTTTAAGATGTATATATTGTTTAGATATATTTTTCTTTTTTAAGATATATATATTGTTAAGATATATATTTTTCCTTCATGTTAAGATATATATATATTTTTTTTTAAGATATATATATTTATAAGGAAATACATATTGGTATATTTTTTTTTAAGATGTATATATTGTTTAAGATATATTTTGGTTTACTAAGATATATATTATTGTAAGGAAATATATATTGATATATATTTTATTATTGTAGATTTTATATAAAAATGAAGGAAAGTGCTTAATTTTTTTTATTGTAATTTTCAATAAAAGTGAGTTGAGTTTTGATGCGGTTATACGGCTGTTGTAATGATTGTCGATTTGGCTAACGTGATAAACAGTGAAAAATATGTAATCTAAATCGGAAGTAAAAAAAAAAAAAATCCAAACTACGTAAAATAAATGTCCACAACTCATGCAAAACAGTCCAGACCGAATACATAATAGTAGTAACCTATCAAACTACAAAACATAAAAAAACCTAACGTCGAGGGCGAGGGCGACGACCAGAGAGATCCAACCTACGAGGTGGATGACGGTCCCTAGGCGGCTGTACACGCCTGACGTGAACCCCCTCCTCCTGTGCGGCTGTATCCGCATCGGCCCACGGATCCTCCACCAGTGGGGGGATAGGCGGCATGGTAGACACCTCCCATGGCTCCCAGGTCGATGAATACGTAGGCGGAGGAGGCGGTGTGCCAAATATAGCAGATGCATAGGCATCTGCATGCTGTGCTCCACTCCCACTGGCCTCGTCATCGTGCTGTCTGGCCTCCGGATATCGTGGCATGTGGAGGCTCCGTCTCTCATCCCCGGCATAATCTCCCATAAAGTCGTCCATAGTGAACTCTGGAGTGGAATGTCGTGGGGGAGCTCCACCCTTAATGGAAACAATGTTAGTTTTGCTACATACAAATAAGTAGTAAGTTGAATAAATAATAAATTTTTGCTACCTGTCCAACCTGCACCGGGACTCCATACTCATTGTAGTAAGCGCTCCACGCATTGTTATTCAACACCCATTCGTGGAAGCCCCAACCTGATTCATCCACTGCATAATTGAAGACAAATTTATTAGAATAGTTTTTGTACCGAGAAATGACTGTGTACGACAAAATCAAATTACCTGGAGGAGGTGGCGGCATCTCATCACCGTATATAGTGACTCTGGGCTGATCCGGATCTAGTGGTGTGGGCTGTATCTCGCGCCAGTTTATGTTCTCCCCACTGTCATGCAACATGCCAATGAGGCGGCCGTTAAAGCCGGAGTCCTCCACCATAGGAGCAGTGTGCTGGAGCATTGTACATCCCACTGCTCGCCAACCATCTCGTGCCATGCACACCAAGCTGTGTGCCACTCCTCTGATACCGGTAAGAATCTGCACAAAGTGTATTTATTAATTCTTTAAGAAAAACTAAATAAACATTTAATGCTTTAAATATGTTAGTTTCGTAAGTAATTACCTGGCGAGCCTGCATCGGTCCGAAAGACATATAACCACTCGACCCTGCACGAGAAAGCCTCCGTCGAAGGGTCTCACCCCAATGACCCGTGAGGTATACCGAGGGCATGCCCCACCTCTGGTACCAGACTAAGTACCTCAATCCTCCAGGCCCTGCGCCCAGTGTGACATCATCGGCCGTAGGAGGCTGCCACATGTGGAACTGTGGAGACTGTGCTTGGATGATATGCTCTGCGTGGCGCGTGCTCCAGTCGACGTTGGGCTTATTGTGTTTAGTCCTGCAGTACATTTAAATTAAAAAAAGAATGTTAATCAAGTTCAGAACTGAACAAGTAACGGTAGGAGAGCAATTAAGTAACTTACTTGTGCAACTTGGTGGTCTCAGCCTCTCCAAGCTCTGGGAACTGCGGGACAAATGCGTCCAGACCAAACTGTCGGGTCACGCGATCTGGATACGTGTACTCAACAATCCAGTAACATACACATGGCCCCCGATAAAACCAGAGATGCCTCTGCTCCAATGTCAGTCGACAAAATGCGTTCCTTTCGTAGAACTCCCGGTAGGGGAACCAGTCGACGCTGCTCTCGTGAAGCATCTGGAGCTGACTCCGGACATATGAAATCCCCACAGTTCTCCCCCTGCCCGTGTTCTCGTACGTGTGTCGATCGCCCCATATGGCACCGTACGCGGGACATCTCTCGGCATCCTGTCTCCTCAAGTAAGGGACAAGAGACGGACGAACTGGCCGACATACCGGCAAATGAGACCACGACCATTGCTGGAGTAGAAGAAGCGGTCCGTGGATCTGCTTGTTCTTCACCTATATTTTGGACATGAGGTGAATGTGTTGGTGATTATTGAACCCTAATTATTGTAATTTAAATTCCGAAATATTTGTGAAAACTTACTAAGCAAGCATGGCACAGGCTACGGTATAAGTGGGCGATCACAGCTCCGCCCCAGTTCCAGTTCGATGGCTTCTCAATTTCTGTCAGCAGAGAGAGGAACATAATCGGAACCGAGTCACCGCTGGAGTCCACGAACATGACGCTGCCACAGAGATCCAGCACAAAGGCCCTCACATACCTAAAAATATAAAATAGTAAAGATAAATTTAATGATTTTCACTGTTGAGTTCGTAACATATTTTAATTTCAAGATTCTCAATTATTACCTCCTGACGGCCTCCAGATCAGTGGTCTCGGCTGTGATCCGATGCAGAAAAAAGTGATCACGGAGCGCCGCTAGGCTAATGCAGTACCCCGAATACCGAAACTCCTCATCATCCTTCTTCTTCTTCTTCTTCTGTAGCGTCTTTGGATCCGCTACCCCAAGAAGCCGCCGTATCATCCCCACATGGAGTGGACTGTCGGAGACACCGCTGATAGGCTCACCATCGATCCGTAGACCCCATAGAGCGCTCACATCTGCTAAGGTCACGGTCATCTCCCCAAAGGGTAAGTGGAACGAATGAGTCTCCGGTCGCCATCTCTCCGCGAGCCCGCTCATCAGAGCCTGGTCGATCTGACCCTGTGGCATGGTAGCAAGCTGGTACAATCCGAGATGCATAATGCACTGCTCCATCAGAGGATGACCGACGTACGGTATCCCGGAGGTGCGATGTCTCACGGTCAACATCGTCTCGTCCTGTATTTAACAATGATTTCAGTCTGAGCGACTTACTATATGGCATATTAAAAATCTGTAATTTGAACTGAATTGCGTAAAAAACAACGTACCTCCGTAGATGCGAGCGCGACCCTGTGCTGAATGTGTGGAATCCACAGAAGAGGGCTGAATGTATCAGCTGCATGTGTAGCGTGGTTTGCACCGAGAGGCTCTGCACCGGATGCACTGGGAGCCTCTGTACTGGACGAACTACCGCCCCTCTCCATAGTATCTGCAGTGCACAATTTATAAACCCTAATTTAATTTATAAATCCTAATTTAATTTATAAATCCTAACTCTAAATTATAAACCATAATTTAATTTATAAAACATAAACTCTAATTTAATTTATAAACCCTAATTTATAAACCCTAATTTAATTTATAAAACCTAAACCCTAATTTAATTTATAAACCCTAATTTAATTTATAAACCCTAATTTAATTTATAAATCCTAATTTAATCTATAAATCCTAACTCTAAATTATAAACCATACTTTATAAACCATAATTTAATTTATAAAACCTAAACTCTAATTTAATTTATAAACCCTAATTTATAAACCCTAATTTAATTTATAAAACCTAAACCCTAATTTAATTTATAAACCCTAATTTAATTTATAAAACCAAAACCCTAATTTAATTTATAAACCCTAATTTAATTTATAAACCCTAATTTAATTTATAAAACCTAAACCCTAATTTAATTTATAAACCCTAATTTAATTTATAAACCCTAATTTAATTTATAAACCCTAATTTAATTTATAAATCCTAATTTAATCTATAAATCCTAACTCTAAATTATAAACCATACTTTATAAACCATAATTTAATTTATAAAACCTAAACTCTAATTTAATTTATAAACCCTAATTTAATTTATAAATCCTAATTTCATTTATAAACCCTAATTTAATTTATAGAACCCTAATTTAATTCATCGCGTCGGGAAAATCAACAACCCGCATACGGCAATTCAATTTACAAACTAAATCCGCTTAATTCTACAAAAAAAAATTAATAATTTACGTAAACGTACCAGAAAAAATCCGATCGAGAGAAAGTTGGCCGAGAGAGAGAGAGAGGGTGGCCGAGAGAGGGAGAGAGGGGTGGCCGGTGGGGGAGGGGGTGGTGGCGGGGTGGGGGAGGGGAGGGGCGGCCGGGTAGAGAGGAGGAGAGAACGGGAAGAGGGAGGGGAATGGGAGGCCGAGGGTAGGGTGGCCGGGTAGAGGGGAGGCCGGGGGTGGGCGGAGGTGGGCGGGGGTGGTCGGGGGGGGCGCTGGGGGGCTGCTCGGGTCGGGTAGGCGGAACAGGGGGTGGGGCGGGTAGGGTTTGAGGGAGGGAGAAGAACCAGCGGCCTTAAGGCCAGAAAAAAAAAATTATAGCGGACCGCCCAACCACTGGGCGGTTGGGTAGAGTAGGAGAACCGCCCAGTGAAGGGGCGGTTGGGTAGGGAGAGTGAACCGCCTGTTCACTGGGCGGTTAGGGTATTTTCAAAATTTTTTGAAAACAGAGGGCATTTTTAATATATATATATATTTTTTAGGGTATTAATAAAAATCTCGGCAAAATTTTAAAGTTGTCCGCTCCCTATTAATATATTTTGTGAGTTTTCAAATTAAATCAGATTTTTTTTTAAGAATTTTTTCTTAAAATTGTGATAATGTTATATAAAATTGTAATTATTTTGTACAAAAATTGAGAATTTGTGATGGAAAGGTGAACTTTATATGAATTAAAATTTGGATATGGTTTTTTTTGGTGCATTAAAACATTTTATTTCTTAAACTTTTTGATGCAAACAAATTTGTGTAAATAATATTAAAAAGTATGCTAATGATATTTAGTGTTTTTTTTTAATTTGCAGTCTCAGTGAAGCTTTTTAAAGATATTCAGTAGTTTCTTTGGGTTAAGATAATTGCGAACCTTATATAAAAGTTTTATATATCCGAGAAGGTAAACTATGTACAAATTTAAATTTATGTACGGTAAATTTCACTGGTCACTAAACTTTGTCCTTTGTCACGAATTGGTAATTCAAGTTTGATTTGTCTATTTTTAGCCACTGAATTTTTCATTTGTCTTAAGCAAGTCACTCTATAACTTTTCTGTATGTCCAAAATATTAACGGAATATGCTCATACAGTTCAAAATAGTAACGGAAATGTTATATTTTATTAATTTTTTAGATTAAAAAGTTATAGGGTGACTTGACTGTAACAAATTAAAAATTCAGTGATTATAGAGAAACAAATTAAATTTAAGTGACCAATTCGTGACAAAATACAAAATTTAGTGACTTCATTTACCCATTTATATATGATTTATTCTTTTCTAGATTCGCGCGAACAAAATTCTCAATTTTCATAACCAACAACATGCAATCGCTCCCCAGAGATTAGTTTGCACTCCTTTTAAAAATATATCCTTTTGTTATAGCGTCGGTCGATTTTTCAGACATAAAATATTAATTCTATAATTATTTTTCATTTACTCCTTTATATTATATTTAATTTGGATAGTAATTTTGTTCGTTCGAAATTTTTTTTTTTCAGATTTCGTCCATTACATGATTCATCTTTTTTCACTGAACAAAAATAATATGCAAAATTTCTTGTGGGTAGCACTCCTTTAGGCCCTGTTCGGCTGCATAGTGGTCTCGGAAATGGGTACGGGAAATCAAAATTTTTGAACTGAATTTTATTGTTCACGTGAGTGATTTTTTTTTTCTCACGTGAACAGTAACATTTTTGCTGCAGCCGAACAGAGCCTAAGGTTTCAGTTCTAATTCGGGTTGAGACCGGATCGGAACCAGATCATCACGTAAAATAACGAATTCATATCACCTAAGGTAACATAATATTTCTATTTGGATCACCACCGTCCAATTCGAATCCGCACGATTATTAAAGCAGCCTTGTGTTCCACCTCGGACCTGATAGGCCCAGATCCCGATCGAACGGCCGTGATCCAAACAAAAATATTCTGTTAATCTGTTACCTCAGGATGTGGATTCGTAAAATAACACTTCTATACTTACCTCGTAATTGTGATTCAAGATTTGATTCAAGATAGTTCATCCAACCGTCTTCCCTCCTTAAGTAGGAGAACCTTACTCTTTTTTTTTCTCCCTCTCAGGCTCTTACACAATTTTCTCTCCTGGCACTTCTCGCTTCGTCCTTTTAATTAATTAGTGGTCCAATGATACCTTACGGAGTAATTGATTTTGACGAGGGATGGGAGACGATTCTCAGAGCCATACAGAAGCTCATCTCTTTCGTGGATTCTAATGGCGTAAACCATGATGGAATTACTGAACTATTCTCGCTCACCGAGAGTATGTCTATCACTGAGTGAGTTTCTCTTTATCAATATTACAAGTTTGATATTTTTTGTTTGTAGAAATGGCTTCGAAAGATGGTGCTTGCCAGCTGGTCTTTTCTTGCTGAAAAACCTTAAGCCTGAAAGAAAGAGATATTGATCAAATCTTTTGCAAAAAATGCTGGAATCTTCTCTTATTTTGCCAAATCATAAAATTATTTTAAGTGATGATTTATCTATTTGTTTCTTTGACATTTGAAGTTCTTACGGTGTTTATTTATTTTCTTGACGGAAAACAATAAACCAGTCTGGTGTTCAATTTGTGCTTGCGAAATGAAGGGGGCGGTAGGGAGAAGCTGTACCGCCGTTACCAGGCTATTTTTCAACAGTACATCAATACTAAAGTGAGTTCTGTCCCTTCTGTATTTCATTTTTTATTCATGCTGGTTTGAAAATCCTGGCCTTTTTTTTTTGTACTTCAAAGAAAATCATTTTCCCTTTCAGTAGTTAGTCCATATTACGGGAGTTCTTGTATTTCCTTTTTATCTTTCTTTTTTTAATCCATATTGGTTTTACTATTTATAGTAAATGTAGTTCTTCTGTTTAGTGATGGAGATGGCTCGCAAGCCTCTCTCCATATTATGCCCACCGGAGCTTGAACCCAAGCAGCTTACCATTAATTTCAACTACCAGTTTGGTTGATAATAGATATAAATAAGACCATTTATGCATAAATTATAGACCCAAATTAACCATAAGTCAACCAAAAATGTATCCTTTGATAGTATCATACTTTTTTCAAAGCAAACTTAATGATAAAAAAGCTGCTTAACATTTAGGTGTGAAAACTGGTAAATTTGGCTGGGATCGGAATAACACTCACCTTTTGAATCAATCGAAAGGTTACTGTCTATGTGGATTTTACGGGCATAAATTTTGGGTTCTTGACAAGTTCTATATATAACAGGTTGTTGGATTCATGATTGGTGTCTTCAACTTATAGCAACCCCTTGACAATCTCAATTATGGCAACCTTTCATTGATAAAAAAAAAGGAAAAAAAAAAATTCATTGAAAATCAAGAAACATTACTTTTGAAGAATAAAGGTAGTTTCTTGCCAAAAGGCTCGGAATAACTTTTTTTGCAAAAAAACAAAATTGAACTTAGCAGCCTCTTCTCCCTTCAAATTATTTGAGAAAGAAAATCAGTCTGATTTATGCTACAGCAGTTTAGCTCTTGCACCAGTATTATATCCTCAAAAAAATAAATATATTCTACCAGCTAGTGTACTGGTGGCTACAGTAGACCATATACTCATATTCTGGTCAACATCAAAGGTTCATATTATATTTTATTGTGTATAATCCTACATAAATGGCTGGTATATTTATTTAACAAAAAAAAAGGTATTGCCGGCCATGAGGGAAAAAAATGGAGAGCTCATGTTAAGAGAAGTGGTGAAGAGGTGGCGGGAATACAAGTTCATTGTGCAATGCATAGCACCTTTCTTTTTGCATCTTGACCATTACTTCACCCGCATTCGTGATGATCGTAGAATGAACAACACTGCTCTCCTCATATTACAAAACCTGGTACTTCTATTGCACCTTTTGTGTGTATGTCCTTTTTTTTTTTTTGGGGGAGGGGGTGTAAACTAATTATTTAATTGCTAAATTTTAGAAAGGAATTTGTTTCATTTTTTTTTCAGGCTTATGAAGAAATAAAAGGGCAGATAATTAGCACTGTTTTGTCAATGGTATGTCTGCCTCCTTTCATATTTTATTGTCATCCTTTTTTCTTGTTCCTTGTCTTTCTTTTTAATGTTTGGGGGATCTTCAACTTTCATAATCTTTTTAAAAAAATCAAAAAGGGAGAAAGAAGTTAAATATGATCTTGCTACCTTTGTGACAAGAATTGAATACTTTCTTTATGCATTTTCCTTTTGCATGGCGTACAAATTTTTTTTTTTTCATTTCATTTTTCATCTTTTTCGAAAATTAGATTGATGCGGATCGTGATGGTCACTCTGTTGACCGAGCATTTGTCAAGGAGGTTTTGGAAATAGTTTATGATCTTCAATCAGAGAGTACATTAAGTGCAGCATATCAGATTGATTTCGAGCTAGCCTTGCTTGACTCAAGCAGTGCTTATTATCTCATCAAAAAGGCTAACTGGTATCAAAATTTACCATTCCCAGAATACATGTCGAAGGTATATCTATTGTTTTGTGAGTAATTCTCATTTATCCTTGCAATATCGAAATTTTTTTTTTTTTTTTTGAGAAAACAAAATTTTATTGTTTAATCTGAAGTGTGAATATCTGTCATGCGAGTTCATTATTGGTTACATGATATTGAAAAATTCTCTAACTAATGTCACCTTTTTCCTGCTTCAACATCCGCTCGGAATTGATAAATGGAGAGCACTTATGCTAGTTTGAGGGAACATGCATGGAAGAAAATATTATCTTCTTGTATTTTAGTATATTACACAGGGCTATTTGTATATACTCAAGAAATGTCCCTGGAATCTCATTCAAATTTGTGAAATGTGTACGTGGTTCCCCCTTCCTATAGTTGCTATCTAGAATTTTCACCTTATATTAGAGGGGTATGCAGGATTTTTTGTAGGTTCTTGCATTAATTGAGAAATTGTCAGGTTTTCTATTAGATTAATATTAAATGGATTTTTGGTTTCTGTAGGTTGTTGAATGCATGAATGCAGAGAAGTCCAGAGCTATGCAATACCTACACCCGAGTACTGTGCAAAAGCTGCTTGAGGTACTCTTATCTATATCATTTTAGATTTCAGATTTCGTTCGGTTGTTTTCCAAACTGACTTCCTTTACGAGGATTTTTTATCTATGCTTTTGTATTACCATAAACTTTGGAAATCACATGGATGAGTCCTACATGATGCATGGTGTACTGTATTCACTCTGTTAAAGTTGCCATGCAGGCAGCCATAAAAATCTACTTTTAACAAAAACCAACAGATTAATTTTTTCTTGGTGATCAGTTTTTTTTCTAATAAGCATGGTGAAGATCATACGAATGAAAATTGTACTGTGCTGCCCATGTACATCCTTTATATTGGGTCCATAAAATTTGCTTGTTTGTAGGTATTGCATAGCTCTTTCGCACAGCATTTCCTAGATATTTTCCAGCATTCTGTTGATGTACTCTCATCTATATCATTTTAGGTACTCTTATCTTATATCATTTGCTTGTTTCCAGAACAAACAAATGTTCTCTAAAAAATTCGCACAGCTCTTTCGTGATGCAGTTACATTCCAATCATATACTTTTTTTTTTCCTTCTATTTTGCAGAGAATAAATCAATAAATCCCAAATTAGATAGGATAGATGGAAACAACTTGGCTAGCAAAGCCCCGAGCGAGGTGCAACAGCTTAAACTTGGGAGCAATATTAGTATATTACTTGAACTATTAAGGTGATAATTAATGGTAGATGATTGACTCTAAGGGGACCGTCTGTGCGCATTACTCAAACTGTAAAAAGAAAATGCTGGCACTGAGCGACCTGCTTTTGTATAATTGCTTAATTTGATTGTTGGTTATGTGGCAGCCCAAGGTGGAAAAAGAAGTTAAGGTTTGAGAAACAAAATTTAAAATGTTTGTGGACTTTTACGTAAAAAAAACAGCAACACGAATATAAACTCAAAAGTACTTAATCGTGATTCTCATTTAAAATAAAAAAATTGAGTAGAAGATGTTCATAGTTTTAGATTTGCAAAATTCATTACATATCATAAAAAAAAAATGACGGGAATGATCAAACGAAAAAAAGAGTGGGTGAAAAAATATTTTCTTTTTTTTACTTGAAGACAAATTGAGAGAAAAAGCAGTTAGGAGTTTAGTTAGAAGTTGAGCTAGTTATATTTTAGATTTAAAAACTTGCCAGTAATATTTAAAGGTTATAAATAAAGTTTTAAAGAGTTGGATAGGATGCTGAACAAAGATAGTTTAGGGGCGTTTCGAGGATTGAGTTTGGGCGCAGTTAGTTCGTACCAAAACTAATCTACACCTAATGAATTAAATTTAATAATCTCAATATATTTAGAGATCACAAAGGCACAATTCCCTTGAGCGCACACGGCACACGGGCACACCTTGTGTCCAGTTCACTGGATTTGCGTGTTACGTAATTAACAGGCTAAGTAATTAATACGCAAAAGCATAGAAATGTGATTATCAACTTGGTTGTGTTGGCTAGCTAGATAGGGAAATATATAGTTGCTTTTACATTCCCCCTTTTAGATGCCTACATGGAAATATGCCCGACATTTTTATTAAGGGAAAATTGGTTATTTGTCACTCCAAAACCTTCTAATTCTAAAAATGTCATTCCGAAATTTGAAATTGTAAAAATGCCACTCTAAACTTCATTAATTTCTAATTTTGTCATTTATACTGTATTCTTATGCTATTTTTATTAAAAATTAACTGAAAAATACTGTTTTGGTATACGTATTTCTGTATTTCCGATTATACCCTTCATACAATTTCAAGGTTATTTGCCAAAACAGTATTTTTCAGTTAATTTTTAATAAAAAAAAGCATAAGAATACAGTATAAATGGCAAAATTAGAAATTAATTAAGTTTAGAGTGGCATTTTTACAATTTCAAATTTCGGAATGGCATTTTTAGGATTAGAAGGTTTTGGAGTGGCAAATAACCAATTTTTCCTTTTATTAATATCCAAAATTAATTGTATCTAGCTTAATTGGATTTTTTTTAAATGTCCAAACCAGTCAAAAAATGGCTGGTTGGATTAAAAATTAGGACCGATTATTTTTTTTGCCAATCATGAGAGTTTTTTTTTTTAATATTTGTTAGATTACTTCTTTTAATGTATAATTAGCATAATTATACTAAAATACACTAAATTACTTGAAATTATATTAAATTACACTAAATTAAGCTAATTTACGCTAAATTACACTGAATTACGCTAAATTACACTAAATTACGCTAATTACGCTAATTATACTGAAATACGCTAAATTACGCTTAATTAGGCCGAATTTGTGCCATCTTTCATAAATCATAAAAAATAGTAAAAAAATTTCAAAAATTTGTATTCTACAAGTTCATTATATAACCAATTTACTAAGCTACTTAGATCGAAAAATAGTTATGAAAATGTTAATCGGAAATTTCAACTCAAGTTTTGAGCCTCTTCTCTTTGTTTTTTGGCAATTCTGAATTTTGAAAAATGGCAAAGCAGTTACCAAAGCATGCATATTTTCGCATGTTTTCCGAAAAGTGGTCATTTGCTAAAATCGGACACTCGAGCTCCGTTTTATGGCCGTTTGAAGCTTTTTCGTCGTTTTTCTCCTTTTCAGTGAAGATATCGTCTCTTTTAGCATAATTTAACATAATTTCAAGTAATTTAACATATTTTAGTATAATTATGTTAATTATACATCAAAAGAAGTAATTTGACAAATAAAAAAAACCCTCCTGACTAGCCAAAAAATGGCCGGTCCTAATTATTAATCCAACCGGCCATTTTTTGGCCGGTTTGAGCATTTTTTTTTTTTAAAACCCAGCTAAGCTGGGTATAATTAATATTTTATAATTAATTTTGGATATTAATAAAAATCTCGGAAAATATCCTCATGGAGAAAAATCTGGCCGTTTCAAATTAAGGAGTACTTGAAATACACAAGCAATACTGGTTGGTTGTTATCAGCAGTCTCATAGGCATTATATCCATTTTATTAAAAAAAAAAAAAAGAGAAGCTTTTGGGATATTGGAGCTGATATATCAGTATTCATATATCGTTACTGTTCTTCGAATTCAGCTTAACAATGTTAATATTAGTTTAGTGGTTTTATTATTCAATTTACTTGAATATGACTTAATAAGTGCTAATTAAACTGGCAAAGTCAATAATGAAAGGGTGAAAATAATCATTAAATTTAATAGCAACCGGACCTTAAATTGAACATACCACTAAAAAAAGTTAAGTACTGAAACAATTGAATAACAACGTGCTCAACGCATGTGTTCAGAATAAACTATGAACACATGCAATGGCAGAGCCATCTTAAAGGAATGGATTAGTGTCTTATTTTCTATATATATTTTAGAGTAAAATACTACAAGTAGTGTAAATTTGACAACATTCACAGCAAAAAAAATTATCTATCGACTCTCATTCACATTTAATCCTCATAACTTAAAAGTCTAACTCCGCCTCTTAACACATGTATTCATAGCTCAACCTCAACACGTGTTGACTGTTGAGAACTTGAGATGCAATTACAATTCATTTTGAACGCATGTGATTAGTACAATGTGTTCAAATTGTTTAATTGTTTTGATACTTAGAAAAAATAATTCAACATTTCTTATGTTTAAGAAAACATGCATAATATTGTCAAATATTTCAAAATATTGTCAAATGATGCTGCCCTATGTTTTTAAATTTGCTCAGTACACGCTGATCAATCTCCACCAAGGTTCTAAATAGCGTTTATAGCGTCATAGTGAGAAGGCTACAAAAAAAAGCTATAGCGGAAGCTATGCCACATAGCGTTTTTTTTTTTACATTCCATATATTCAATATTTGTACTAAATATCAATATTATCTAAAGTTTCATAGAACAATAAATAACACCAAAGTAATTAAGAAATTATAATATTCATATTGAACCAGTACAAAGTCCAAATTGCGGTTCAAAATATCCATAGTAATATCATAAACTATCAATTTTTCCTATTAAAAATATCTTAAGCATCATGATTCATTACATAATCTTTTTTTTTTTCTATTCAAATTTCAATTTCTATTCCCAATTTCAAATTGATTTATCTGTAGCAAGTAGTAACAAATTCAATTTCGGTTTGAGCTTTTTTGGGTCTTTATTTAAAGCCCATATAAATTGCTTAAAAAAACCCATATTGTTTTTTTTTTGAAAAATTTGGCAGTGGCTGCCAAATAGGTTTTATTAAAAAAAAAAATCATATTGTATAGCGGCCGTAGCGCAAATAGCGCATTTTGATGTCATAACTTAGCGTTTGGGGTCCAAAAACGCTATAGCGCGCTATTTAGAACACTGATCTCCACAAGTTTACTAGCTATCGTCCGTAAAAAGTATCTACTTTTCGTCCTATACAAGATTCATCTTTTTTATTTTAATTTGTGCATGATTCACGTTTTAAACATAAAGGATTAATCATTTTTCATGCATCAAAATCGTACCACCACATTAGACAAGATAGAGGAGATTTTGTACAGACGATTGTTCACACCATAAATGTTAGCAATTTGAGGGGACGTATCAAAGTTAAATGATCGTTTTTGAATTTGGAGGTAATTTTCTTATCCTCCAAAAAAGCTTGCACCATAAAATTAGGCGATTTTCAAACTATAAAAACCTTCCATACATTTAATAATTTTAAAACTAATCTAGAAATTACCACATAAAACCTCTAATCTTGAAACATCTTAAAAAACATAGGGAATTAACTTGTGTAAAGTTTCGAAGACCCCTGTAAGACGTCATTTTCAGCCCTATCCAATTAACTTCGGCCCAAATAAAGCCCAGTTCGGCCCAGTTTAAGTTTGAATAATCTCGGCCTATTATACTCTGTTCAATCTTCAGTGTTAAATTTTGTTAAAACTTGAGCTCCTCTTGTCTATGCTTTATTTACCATGGCAACCGGACAATTCTTCAGCTACAGGTGTTCCTCCTTCCCCTCCTTCCGACAAGATCCATACAAGCTCTCTTTCCCTCGACCCGTGCAAGTCCAATGGAGCCCCGTCGGCCTGAGACCACTCGGGCGGGTCCCGCACGTGGTGGCTGCCAGAGCAAGGGGGAAGGAGTCGAGCGACCATTACGCCACGCTCAATGTCAGTCGCAACGCGAGCCTACAGGAGATCAAAAGCGCTTATAGAAGCCTCGCTCGAAAGGTTTAGCTAACAATAAGTTTAATCCATTGTGTTTCAATCTTTAGTCGTTCTGTGTGATAATCTGTCGAACACCTATTAGGCACTCTACAAAATGTTCTAGTTGTATTTGATTTGATTTTTTTATTTTTACTATCTGAAGGATTGTAGTTTGCCTGCCATTTTTATCTCATTTTCCCCATAAAATATTGGAAAACCTCTTGATTCCACGAATTTTTGCTGAGCATATATGTCAAGAACTTGTTATGTGTCCTGTAAATTTAATTATTGAAATTTTTTAATGGAAACAAATGGTGTAACAGCTAAGCAATTTCATATGGAGCCAAATGTCAGCCACTGGCCCACTGGATACTTTATTGGTCCCAGATTGCATTTCAATTTTTTTTGAGAAACTACACCTTGTCTTCTCTTGAAATTTTGAAAATTTTGTATCTACACTAAGTCATCTCTAACTTTCTGATTTATAATTTTATTTCAGTACCATCCAGATATGAACAAAAGCACTGGGGCAGAAGAAAAATTCAAGGAAATAAGTGCAGCATATGAGGTAGCCATTTCAAACCTTATCAGTACTGGCACAGGACCTGTTGTGTAACAGTACCAGTACCTACATCAGGTCTATCACCTGTACATGTTTGGTGGTACTGGTGGACTATATTTAACTGGCTATTATGTTGTGCAGACTGTTATGGCTCTATACTGGTTAGAGAAGATTCTTTTCCTTTTTTTTCACATTTTATGTCCTTATATCATGACAAACCTGTGCTGTAGGTGTTATCTGATGAGGACAAAAGATCCTTCTATGACCAGTATGGTGAAGCAGGTCCGCAGGGGAATAACAATGGCACCGGCTTTGGTTTTGAAGGGGTAATTTTGAGTACTGTCTAACACTAGATTATTCTGAAAGTTACATTTTCCTTGGATATACATGTTGTTTTGTGCAACATATTTTTCTGTTCATAATTTAAGTGCAATGCTTCTTTTCATATGTCACATGTGTGGAGTAAAGAGAATTTTTTCTTGGCTGTATATTATCAGGTTGACCCATATGAAGCCTTTAACTCGTATTTTGGGCAGTCAAGCAAATTTTTTGGAGACGATATAGACCCCGGGGGATTCATCTTTGGTTCAAAACTGAAAAGAAACCCAAGGATGGATATTAGGTAATTAGGTAATTCTCTTCTGGTTTACATTATTTGCTTTCCTCCATTTATTCTTATTATTTATTTTGGGAATATGGATGAGAAGATCAATTTGTACATTTGTCCTGTCAATTTTTAGTGCTAATACTGCATAAAATTGTCAGATCTGACCTCTCTCTGACATTTGAGGAATCAATTTTTGGGGTTCGGAGGGAGGTGAATGTCATACGGTACGAGACATGTGCCATCTGTTTTGGATCAGGTGCTAAGGATTCCAGTCATATAAAAGTTTGCACTGAATGTGGCGGTCGGGGTGGGGTGGTAAACACTCGGAGAACTCCATTTGGTGCATTTTCTCAGGTGTAACTCTTAACTTCGCTCCCTTGTTTGACACTTTAGATTCATGTTTTCCATATCTTGTCAGTGACACCCATATGGATGGATCTTGTGTTGAATTTCAGTTCAAAAATATTGAAAGGATATGACTGTAGTCTGTGTCAGAGTTGAGGGTTAGAAAAGACTGTTCTTTATGACTTATCTGCATCTGTGCCCATATCATCTACTTTTTTCCAGTCGAACCTGGGTATAACAGCTTTGTTATGTAACTTACTGTGGGAAAGTATTTTTCAGATATCCACCTGCTTGAGGTGTAAAGGTGAGGGAAAGGTCATTTTGGAAAATTGCAAAAGATGCATTGGCCAAGGAAGAGTTCAGGTTCACAGGAAGGTCAAAGTTGATGTACCAGCTGGTATCAGTGATGGGTCTACCATCCAAATAGAAGGCGAAGGCAATGTCGATAGTAAAAGGTAAATCATTAATTCAAATTTATCGATTGCATATTTTTTTGACACCTTCCAAATGTTGAATTAAACCCATGAACTTTTAAGTCATTGCATGAACTGTTATACAGTTCTGTGAATTGGCACAGGGGGGTAATTGGTTGGATTTGGGCATTTTAATTTGGGCCTTAGGTTGCTTTGAGTCACTGATAATTTTGGCTTTCGAGCTGGTTCAGGTCTCAACTGTTGGGGTTAGGTTCTACTTTTGTTCAGATAATGTGTTTGTTCAGTTTTTTCTCACACAAAATAGGGTGGACTTATGAGGGAGTTATCTAACTGAGCTAATTGTAAGCCCACCAAGTTGGCTGGCAATTTGAATGAGTTAATTTGTAATCTTTTTCTTGCCTTGTTTTGCTTGCCTTCTGGCCTTGAAGTAAAGGCAGTGGCGAACTTGAGCTGCATCCTGTTTACTCTAGATTGGCTCATTTTGCAAGCATAATTGTTGATCCTGTGGGGTTCTGGGGTTAGTTTGTTTTGGGTTGGTTTCTGAAAATTTTAATAGTATGCTAGGTTGACTTGGGTTTGATGTCATGGCAGATTTGTGAATCAGAAATTTCTCTTTTGAATTAAGAATGTGAAATTAAAATATATCACAAGACCCATTTACAATTTTTTGAATTAATTTTGATAAAGGTTGTATCAAACTGGCAAGAACACTGGTATGTACTATAAAATATGTTCATAACAAACGGCATACTTATCATGAGGTTGATCAGATTTTCAATTTGAATGATCTGAACTATAAAAAATACAGAAGAAATCCCTTCTCAAAGCCAGGTGAGTTTTCTCGATCAATTAAAAAAATACGGCATTGAAGTAGCAAAATTGATGATATATACCAGTACCAAGAAAAAATGGAACCAATTATCTTCATAATAAGCTACATACTTAGGCAGACTGTCGAGACTTTTGTTTGAATTACTTTGTTGTGAACTATAAAAAAAATAAGAAGCATGATAATAAATCATGCGAAGTAGAGAAAGCTATGGGTAACAGCAAATCATGTGAATTGTTGAATCAGTTTGAATTTTAATCAGATTTTAATCTGTGAAACATAATTGATTATCAGTGAATATACCAATTTGCTGCCATTAGTTAAATTTATTTTGGCCAACTGAAGGAATTTGATTATAGGATTCAATTAGAGTATTGTTAGCCCTTGTGTTACTACTTTTCATATGCAGTTGTGTTTATGTCTGTGTTTGTGTAGGGGCGCTAGAGGTGATCTATATTTATTTATTCGTGTGAAAGAGAAGCTGGGGATTCATCGAGAAGGACTCAATTTACACTCAGAAATTAGCATTGATTACACCGAAGCCATTCTTGGAACAACAATCAAGGTAAATTTTCTGTCTATTTATATTTCAGCAGCTGGTTTGGTCACCTACTAGGTGGCAACACATAGTACCAGACAATGCTTCGGCAATTGACAACCTTTTTTAATTCTGTTTGAATGCCGCACTGTAGCCAAATGCAAACAGAAAAGAATCATAAAATTGATATCATAACATATTTGTGAGGTACAATGCAAAATTGTGATTCTTTTCAAGACCATTTTGTAAATATCATCTTCCAGGGAAAATAGTTTTCTTCATGAGTTAATACTCTATTTTATGAAGAAAACAATAGTTGAAATATGATAGGAAACTATAGGTGGAAACCATCGGAGGGGATAGAGAACTTCGGATCTCACCGGGAACACAGCCGGGAGACACATTGCATTTTTGTGGCCTGGGGGTCCCAGATGTCAGAAAACCTACCAATCGTGGTGACCACATTTTTACTATAAAGATTGATATCCCCAAAGTTATCAGGTAAATAAAATGGGTTAACACTTTTATATTGCCAGTTAGTGCTCATAAATTGTAATAGCGACCCCAAGTCACTAATTGACTAAAGCTAGTCTACTATTGAGGTCCCATGTTTTGTTCTTTCGGGAGCACTTTTGAAGATACTGAGTGGTAGGACCTTTCCTCTAAAACAATCTGGTTAAACTAATTTTGAAGGTGGGAATTTGAGATGGAAATTGGGCACAGACATCTATTGCTTTGTTGTGCACTTGATTTGTTTATTATTTCTTTTGTTGTGTCTGATTTAATGGGCTGGTCAGGAACTGCCTTGCTGAGGGTGATAAACTATTGCAAAACAGATACATACGCTCATGACAAAAGGAAAAAGAATATACATGTATGTGTACACTGCTTTGTGGATAGCATTAGTGTAGTTTACTACTTTCGGAGTCTTGCATGTTACAAGAAAAGAATTCATTGCAGTACTGAGGAGCATGCATTGGTTAAAGAATTGGCTTCTCTCAGAGGGACTACAGGTCACTCAACTGAAGGTAGTTGCCTTTTTTTGTTTTCTTCTTTTTTTATTTTTGATAATTTTTCTGTAGTCAGTGAAACATTTGAAGAAAAAATAAATATGACCCTGATATATTCTTATAACTGTGGAAAACAAGGCAATAAAAATGAAGAAAATTATCATATTTTGCCTTTTCCACCTTTTTCTACTAATACTTTATATTAGGCCATACATCATCTACAGGATTAAAATCAATACCAAAATAACAAAGGAATGTCAGCATACTACCAAGTGATATTTACATTGCAACCTAAGAGATCTCTGATTGATTATTCTTGTACTTACAGAAAGGATCAGAGCAAGACAGGATCACTATTCATCAAAACGAAATGAGAGTTCATTTCGGAGTTTCATGAGGAAAATATTTGGGTGAGATGAGGATCTCCTTTAGTGAATGCAATTTTAATCAATTGGCATAGAGTTCAAATTGACCAGTATCATACCTGGTCCAAATTTCTTTCTTTCTAAGCTTGAACAACCAAATACCATTAACCTCCATGTCAGATTCCTAAAAAATAGAAACACAAAACTCTGGTCAGATCTGTATGTGGCCATCCCAATCCCAATAGTATCTAAAGCTTAGCATATAGAGTTCGATGATGCAAGTATGAAAACAACCATGAAAACAATGTAGCTATTGGTACTGGTATGACCATTCGGCCCTTTGCTCACCCTTTCTCATTTCTACATGTTATGGAGCATCTTCATTGATTCTGTTTTTCAGGCGAGAAGAAAGCAGACCAGGTTTTGCATCTTTGACTGTGCAAGCACCTGTCCAAGCACCTGTGCTGCCATGGGGTCCATCATTGTCATTGTCCATTTTTGGGTTTTATGTTTTTCTTTTTCTTTGGTCTTTGATAGATAAAGGTAGAATATTTTGGAGCTCATATTTGCCGCAGAACTTGACTAGAATAGACAAAAAAATGGTAGGGGAAGGTAATTAATTGCGAAACAAAAGTTTTCCTAAAATGTTGATTTTAAGAAATTGGATATTATTTCTGTTTTTTTTTTCAGATTGAGTTCGAGCAAGAAGAAATTGTATTTTTATTTTCCGATCTTTCATCCACTAAAATAGAGGTATACTTGTATAGTTATTTCTTGTAATCTGATTGAATAGCCAGTTTGATACAGCTGCAGGACATTTGAGGATGTTTTCTAGTTCACCTAAGCTTAAGGTTAGGTTTTAAACTCAAATTTTGACTAATGTGCCCAGTGTGATGTGTGATCTACAATTTGACGGAATTTTTATTGAAAACGAAAAAAAATCTATAAATTTTGGTACTTATCGTAATTGATGATATGATTCGGTACTTATGGAATAAAATTTGGATCCCCTAAAATAACTCAAACCGTGAGTTTGGATCCAGACCAGTTTTGACTTATACTGGAGTGATTCAAATTCTGATTGGACGTCCAGTCCAAACTTAAAATTTGAGTTACTTTTATGGATCCCGACCCTCTTGGAGTAGAGTGATCCGTATCTGCAGGTATCTGACTCAACACAATTGAAATGGACGGCTCAGATTTACTCTCAATCGATGCTTGCTTGGGATAACGCAGGGGCAGTATTATTTGTGCTTTGTCGTGCCAAATTAAAAAAAACAATTTTAGGCTGTCTGATTCAATTGTACTTAGTCCGATAACCGGAGGGGATGTGAATTCATCTGTATGCCCCATGTACCTGTGCAATATGTATAAACGGATGGCTTAGATTAATTCTAGCTGGATCAAATTCAATCCGGTGTTTGTAAAAACTATAGAAGTCCGTTTTGAGATTAGTTATGCCAGATTAAAAGAAAGGTACTTGGGGATCCGAATTTCCTAGGGAGAGGATTGTTTTTTTTTTGCAAAATTTTCACCTTGAACTTGAATTCGAGATGTTTTTTTTTATAAAAAGTAAATAAAAAAAACGGATTGTTACTCTCCAAATTACAAAAACTATAAATATAAAAATAAAAATTCGGTTACCCCTTGCTACACCATTTATTCACTATTTATTTTGGTAACCAGATTAAAATCTCGGTTATAGGTTTTTTTCAATTTTTTTATTCATCATTTATTTTGATAACCGGAATTAAATCTCGGTTATGGATTTTTTCAATATTTTTGTTATTAAAATCTCGGTTATGGGTTTTATCATACTAAACATTTAGTTTTTTATCGTACTAAACATTTCAAATGTTGGAAAGTGACAAAATAGTATGTCTTTAAAAGCACTAAGTGACCAACCGAGTCGGATCTGCTCGACTATTTGTCGCGCTTCCTCGCTCCTCATCCCGAAACTGTGAGCGTCTACTCTGGTAGCTGAACTCGTAGAAAGCGATCAACGGAGCCCGGACTCGATCACGATGGCGAATTCGTTACGAAGTGCGTCTTCTCTGCCATTATTCATCTCTCTTCTTCTAGTTTTTTCGTTCGCTTCTCCATCTCTCGCCAAGAAGAAACCCTCCCCTCGCCCCATCACCGTACACTTCCTTCTCTCTCTCTCTCTCTCTTTCTGGGATTTAACTTTATTTTAGTTTCTGAGGTGTTATTACTTCACAGGACACGGAGATCAAGGAGAAGAAGAACGCTTGCTATGCTGACATTGAGAGGTGCCTTTATTTATCCTCTGTTTGTTTGCTTCTTTGTATAATTTGGAAAAAAAGAGTATTCTGAAATTTTCTTAGTCTCTTTTTGTGTTCCATTATAAATGATCTCTACTGCTTTCAATTTTCAATTTGATGAGGTCTATTCATTCTATCAAGAGAGTTTGGCTTGGCTTCTACTGTGAAAATCTTCACAGCTAGTGAATGCTTCTAGCATTACTTTTGTGTCCGCCTGATTTCAGTGATCATTACATGCACTTTAATTGCCTGACAATTAGGGAATTGTCAGTTTTGCACTGGCTTGTTAGGCTTGTATATGACATCTTAAATTTCCTTATACACATACTGGAGTCCTCTTAATTACATGTCCTCTTCTGTTATAATTTTTTTTTCTGACATTATGTTTGGTCAAATACTGACATGATATGCGATCATTGGTCGGTGATTGCAAAAAGTGGGATGTGGGGCTCAAAGTGCAGGTCTTCAACCATAGACAAGGAAAATTGTGCACTTCAGTGCCTCTCACCACAGTGCTATGATCATGTATATGGGGGCGATCCGGTAAATGCTCACAAGCTTCTCTTTTTTTGGTTTTGTTTTTAAAATTTGAATAATAAAAACAAGAAAAGTGTGAACAGAAGTCACATGATAATTGGAAATTAAAGTTTTTAATATTAATTACTAATATACGAGCATTCGACCATATTTATCGCAGCAAGAAAGATTAGTATCAAAGATGGGAATTACATTCTTGTTGATACATTAATAGCACTAAGGTAGATTAAGAAAGAAAGTTTGGTACAGTTGCAGTCTGTAATACCAGCATCTGGTAGTGTACTGTACTGTAGCACCTTATTGTGACTTGTGCTGGTATGGAAGTCTTGGAACCTAAGTGTGCTATCTGGATGGTATAGTTAATATAAATAAAGAGTTAAGGCCCCTTGTTACAGTGCCATATGTAAGTTTTTTTTTCCCTTTTTTACAGCTAGAAGAAGGGGAGAGAGACTACATTCGAAGTCAGGAGTACAAGTATTGCATGCACAAGTAAGAATATTGTAATGATTCATCCTGATCCATTATGGGCTTTATTACCCTCTTAGACTGTTCTCAGATGCTCCGTGTACCAAGTTTGAAGGAATGTATATCTATACAAATATGGGCGGAGCCAGACTTTCTTGCTATGGGGATTAAACGTGAATGGGGATCAATCATATAAATTTTTCATGCTGCGAATGGGGGGTCAATTTCACAGTACTCTTAACATTTTACTCTAAACTATATACAAAATCGTGTATATGTACAGAAATTTTGAACAAAAAATGTGGGTCAATTGACCCCCATTCCCTCTTACTAGCTCCGCCTTAGTTAATCATACATTAACTTTTGTTGTGCTTTGTTCATTTCTCTATTCTTCTTGTGTGTACTATGAGATTGTTTAGTTGTCTAATTGATTATAGTTTTTGCATATGTTTAGCGAAGTGTTTAGGTGTTTGTTTATTCAGTTTTGGTTCAATGCTCTGGCTTCCATTGGCTTTACACCCCAAAACCAAGCAGGAAACCAAAATGAACACAAAAGATTACTGGTTTTCGATTGGCTTCAGGATTGATTTATTTCAACATCCTGACAATATTTGGTGCGAGTCTTTGTTGGGCTGTGGTCATCTCAGGTTATGATCAATTTGGGTCTCTGGTCTTTCTAGTTGGGCCATATTCATTCTTGGGTCCTTCTGATTTGTTCTCACAGTTAATTTCAATTCTGATTAGACAAGGGAAGTCTAGAGTCAGGAGTCCTCCTCTCTCTCTTCTTATTTCTTTTTGTGATCCCCACATGTCTTATATGTTAATTTGTTGTTTGGCGTGTTTGAGCTTTGGTTTGTCCAATTCAGTTTGTGGGTCATTCAGGTCTCTTATTTCTCTGGTTTCAGTTAGTTCGGGATTTTTGACATTTCCAAAAAGAAATCATGTCCATTTTCACTAGTCGGGTTTGAGAAGTTTGGGCAATTTTTCGGCTGTGGTCATATATTGCCAGCTCTAATCAATTAACACAGAGAACCCATGAAAGGTGCTATCACTTGCACAAGATGCTTGTTAAATGCCATTCTACAAGTTGAAAAATATGGTTTTGTTTTAGAATCATCGTGAAATATTAAAATTGTCTTGTTACTTGGATGTTTACATTATAATTTTCAATTTGTACTAATTGTTTTTTTTTTTTTTTGTTTAAGGTTGTCTATGGGAGAGAGTCTGGAAGGTGTTAAGGGGGCCTTTGATTACTAAGATATGTCATCCTTGTTTTTTTTTTTTTATTTGCCCTTTTTTACCAGCTTTAATATGTGAATTGCTTCCTTCGCGTAATATCATCGTTTGAAATACAAACCCAGAGATGTTACAACAGTTTTCTAATTGTATGTTGCTACCTTTTGTAATTGTAATTATATGTTAATTTTATTCACTACACATTTAGCTGGGTCTGTAAATCCAATGTTTCTGTGCCCATTTGCCTTTTCAATCTTTCTGGAATTTGTCTGAGTTGTCAGTTTAATAGATTTGAAAACTGGGAAAGCTTAAGCATATTATCAATGTAAATTAGTTTCAACAAGTTGTGCTTGCAAACATTTCACTGGAATATGACTAGATGAGCTCATTTTTTTTGTCCACCTAGGTTAATCGTGCTGCATAGTGCTTGATATTCTCTTGCTCCTGTTTTCATGACTTTGTAAATGCCTTTTAGTCAGTGTTATCAGAACCGGACCGGACCACCGGTTAAACCAAAAAAAACCGGAACCGGTCACCTGTCCAGTTCGGTTCTTTTAAAAGATCGTTTAAGTTGTTATATCGGCTACCAACCCATTTAATCGCTGGGTTTTTTATTAAACCGCCGAACAAAACCAAAGTAAAACGTCGGTTCAAAACTGATTTCATAAATCTCGCAGACACCACATATTTCTCCACGATCCTCTGATTTTCTTGCCTTTTCTCAAATCACTAAGATGAAAAGTACTGAGAATTTGAATCTCCTTCTTCCTACTACGACACCTCAATTAATATTCTTGATTTATTTCTGTGTTTTTCACTGTGGCACAATATCCTTCTCAAAGATTAGCTTAAAAGTTGAAACGAAATCACAAAAGAAGTTGCCAACATTCACTACGGTATGTAATCTCATTTAATTACTAAATTCGAATTTCTAAAATGCATGAAAGGCTTGAATTTTTGAGTAAATTTTATTGCATTGATGCATGCACTTTAAGTGTTTGATAAAATGCCCAGATGAAAATATAAATTTTTGTGAGAGGAGTGTGGTTGTTAATGATTGCCAATAACTAATAACATAGAGGTTTAGTTTGGTAATCCTTTAAACAATTCATAGGGAGATTATTTTTGTTCGGTATTAGTAATAAGTTATAACCAAATCAAACAAAATAAATCCAAATTAGCATTGATTAGATCCAACATCAATGCTTAACTGGTCCTGTGTAAAATTAACTACCGGTGGCCACTGATCCATAATACACACGTTTTTCTTTTTTCTTTTTTGTGAAGAAAAAATGGACGTCAGGGACTCCAATTTTAAATTGGCAATTTTCATTCATGATGACACGAGCTTTGTCGTCCGGTTACTCAAATGCTACATATGAAAATCAGTAAATAATATGAAATCGAAATATTACATGTTATATATGAAAATCAATAAATAATGCTAGTAGACTAGAGTGATGCACTGTTGCAGGCTTACAACTCCCTAGTAATTGTGAATTCTATGCGATCTGAAACCAACTGGTAATCTCATTGGTAATATCAATCTGCATCAAGAATTCAAGATCAGACTTTGCATCTAAGCCTTGTGCGTCATGTGCTGATCTGTGTATAAGTTTCAGTTCTGCCCCTGTGCCAATGCATATATAATTGGGTATCTTTTGCATTCTTTTTGGTTGTCACAGTGATAATTACAAGTAAAGAAACAGGTAAAAAGAATTATATATATAAGATAAATAGATGAAATGCATAGAATAGAAAAGAATATATGGTCATAGAAAACCAGTAGTTGAACCGGTTAACCCGTCGGTCCAACCGGTGAACCGTTGACCCAAAGCTTTACCGGTTCGACATCCGGTCCGGTTCTGATAACATTGCTTTTAGCGTAAAAATAAACATATTCTAACTTATATATGCAGGATTTTGAGCCTGCCTCAGTATGTAGTAGATAAAAATAGAAAGGGAAGTATATTACTATTGTAAGCAGCCCAGCCCAAGTGTGTATTAACTTGTAGGTTGTTGTTGGTCTTTGATTTGTTACCTTTTCTTTTTGTGAATTCTTTAGGTTTTTGAAAAAGTTCGTCTCGAATCATTAAAGAGGAAACATTGGATGATTTGTCTTTGAGCTTTTGCTATATATCCTTTTTCTTTTTGAAATAGCGAGAGGAGCTAATTAATTTTTCTTTTGTGATATTGAACTTCAAAAAGCTTCATCAAATGATCTAATACATTCAAAAGGACAAAACACAAGTTGACCAGGTGACAGCTAAGCAGCCCGAGCATCTCCTACTCGCTGCTAGGCTTGTCTTGAGCTCTGTTTGTATTAAATTTTGTTGAGCTTGAGTCCAAATTGAACCTAAATCCGCTTTAAACTGATCTCCATAAAATTTCACACTTCTTTCGACTCAGTTAAACTGACCCTAAAGTCCGTTCCAAGTTCATAGGACAATCATTTAATTAGAGAAGTTGAGATTAACAATATCTTACCAGTTAGATGAAGTACAAACAAAATGAACATTTCAATTTATCAGTCAGTTGATCAAGAGAGCCAATAATTATTAGTCGTACTCATTACCATCAATTTGTTCTGTCCCAACTTTTTTTCTCTTTTTCCCTTTTTTTTTATAAATCTGTCACAACTTCTAAGATGAGGACCCACAAAATATAGTTATTTGTGTATGTGTGTGCGCGCTGGCGTTTGCATGTCATGATTGACAGTTAACCCAGAAACTAGCTCAGCTTTGAGAGATTAAGAAATCTGTTAATATATAATTTTTATCACAATCACCCTTCTTTAGATAGCTCGACAAATTCTCCTTCGGAACTCGTCTACTCATTAAACAGGTAGTCTGCGTAATTTGGAATAGTGCAAGGTTTGTTGCTTTTGCTAGGTGAGCCACCCATATTGAGCTGATCTGTTATCTGTCCATGGCAGAACTACTTTTGGTCTTTTGCTATAGCCTATAATGTGCATACAATCAATGTGTGTGTAGGTGTGGGCTGGAGTTGGGTAGGGGGCCGGATTTTACTAGTTTTATATTTACTGGTTTTTTTTAAATTACAATAAACAAATATTAAATTTAATGTTTTCAACATAACGGATTGCAGATGGTAACAAAATTGCGCCTTAATTTGTACTGCATTGTCATTTAGTAATAATGAACCAATATCTGACAAAACTAGTCATGAGAGGATGAATGGCGCAACGCAAGACATGGAGAATGATAATTAGCAAGAGTAATGAAGCTTAATAACACAATTTAAATTAAGATGAAAAACAAATGTTTGAATGCCTCACTGGTGCATCAATGTAAAGAAGAAGAAAATAAGGAGAGGTTTAAATTGTGATGCTTTCTAAATGTTGTGTTCAGATCATCTAGAGACAGAATGAAATTAATTGGTATAGTTTCTCTGTCTGGGATACCAACCTTTTAAAGAAAATGTACACATCTTTTTTTTGAATGAAAAAATGTACACATCTTTATTATTCCTCCTTTTCCTTCTTCATGTCATACCTGTGCGTTGTATCAGAAACATATTATAAGAGAATAAAAAATATCTCATACAAAATGATATATTTTTGTAAAAAAAAATTAAACTAAATGACAAATAACATTTCTTTAAATGACATGTACATGTAAATAACATTCTTTAAACGATATATTCAATAACATATTAAATACCATATCTTAAATGATATACAAAAATAAAAAGAAATGAAGACATGACCAATCAATTCAAAAGTTCCTTAAATGACATTTAAAAAATAGAAAGAAATCATGATCAATTATAAAGATGATACAATATACATGTGGAGAGTACGTGCGGCGAGTTTAGCAAAAGAGGAGAGAAATAAGTTTTGCATGATATATCATGCATGTTTGCTTTCCTCTTGATTTGTATTGCATGAATTATTGTTATATATACAAAATGCTGAAGCAAAAAATGTATAGAAAATGAGTACAAATATATTCTCAAAATCCATCAAAATCTTCCAATAATAATTTGAAAAAAAAAAAACATGTTTTTAATAATTATATTCATGATTTTCATTTTTTTTTTAAATTTTACAATAAGATATTAGAGATAATCAACAAAAAATTATATTGTTTTAATAAAAAAATAGGTTTTGTTTTATTTTTTTAACGGTCTCATACCTATAATATATGTTTCTTGTTGCATATATAACAAATATGTTCTTAAATTGTTCATTAGTGCTCCGAAACTGCACTCCCTTTGGTACAAAATGTTGTCACCTACAATGACTGTAAAAGTGCCATCTTTAATCAGCGTAAATCAAGTCATTAGTGGGGCAACACTGATTCTATATAGGAAGGAGTGGGTTGCTTTTCTTAGTGGGATTATTAGTGTTAAAACACTCGAGATACAAGTATTGTATCAGCTAAACAAGTATGAATGAATGCATCTCAAGTTTTTAATGAAGCACTAATTTCTGTTTGAAGTTTGCATGTTCAAAATACAAGTGCATTTCAGTACTGAAGTACGTACTGGACAATTAATTCTTGCTTTGACATTTTTTTATATTTGGTTGCAATTGAGAGAGAAAGTTATAGACTGATATCACAATGCAAGAGTATTAAGCTTATTGAGATCAAGTATCGTACACTCAATCAGAGGATGGTACAGCTCATTAATACTTTGTATAATCTAACGATTGGCTTAAAAGATGTGAAGATCCAGGTTGATCCATTTTGATATTTGCATGCTTTATATTTTTTTCTATTTTGGCCACTTATTTTTGTAATTTTTTGTGGGCTAAGTATGGCCTATTTAATCAAACATGTGAGATAGTAAACCGCAAGAGTGGTGGATATTTTGCACATTATTTTATGTTTCATTGTGCATATTTTAAAATGTTTCGGAGCCACTTTTTTTTTTGCTTAATTTTATGAAGTTGATATGAGTACCCACGCTACAGTATCCGCACTGTACCCATACCTAAACTACCATAACTGCTTGTGGAGACCGCAACTATTCTAAAACTGTAATTTTGTTTTTTTTTTATTTTAATAGTAACACTGTGAAGTATATAGCTAAAACAGGGCAAGTATTTATACATATACAATGAACTACATATGATATATGAATTTTCCTAAAATAACTGTACCCACACATTTTCTTGAAAAATTCTCGTGTTGTACCCGCATTAGGGGACCACTCAAACGGCATGTGGGAACCACAACTGTTCCAAAACTGTAATTTTGTTTTACAAATTGTAATAGTAACACTGTAAAGTATATAGCTCAAACAGGGCAAGTATTTATACCTATACAATGAACTACATATGATATATGAATTTTCTTAAAACAACTGTACTCGCACCTTTTCTTGAAAAATTCTCGTGTTGTATCCGCATTAGGGGATCACTCAAACGGCATGTGGGGACCCCAACTGTTCTAAAAACTGTAATTTTGTTTTACAAATTTTAATAGTAACACTGTGAAGTATATAGCTCAAATAGGTCAAGTATTTATACCTATACAATGAACTACATATGATATATGAATTTTCCTAAAATAACAGTGCGGGTACTGTAGCGCGTACAGTGCGGGTACCGTAGCGTGGGTACTGAAATAATTATTCTAATTTTATCTTGGGCCGGACAATTAATTGTAGCCTGTACATATGTTTTATTGATTCAAGTAATTACGACCATTAGTAAGCTGTAGATCTAACGCAATATAATGGCTAAAGTAAAAAACAAATAATAATTGGATAATTATTTCTTTCTCCGTCTCCTATTTCCCCATTCACCCCCAAACTCATTAACCATCTAACTATCTCTCTAACCGATCAAACTGTCAAATCGCTCTCTTCCACCCAGTTCAATCGTCTCTTTCTATCGAAAGATTTGTCAACTCCGTCTCTTTCATCGCCTTTTTCAAATTGAATTCTTATAATCTTTTCTCACCTATTCAAATTTCATCGAGTCCTGCGCTGAATTTGTCTTCTTTGCTATCAAATATTTGAGAGGACCAGAAGTGATGAGCCGATCGAAAGTTCTTCTTTTTCATCTTTTTCAAAATTTCGTCGTTATACTTGGTAAAATAAGAATTCAACAATTTATTTGTGCGTCTATGATTTCTATTCACACGTTCATGAAGTGAAATTGAGGGTTTCGAATGAACTGTCACTTTTTTCTTTTTGTTCTTTTTATGAACTGGTTTTCTATATAATTTACAGTGTTGCAAATAACGGTATGCCGTTGTCGAACGGATAGGGTACTGCTAAGCGATTAATCGAAAATAATTAGGAATAATTGATTATAATCGGAAATAATTAGCCTATTAGTTAGAAAAATCCGTGACGGTTTGATCACCGCCAACGACTAATCGGTCTCAACGGGCGTTTTTTACAACACTAATAATTTATATGAACTGATTATAAGACAAGGTATGAATAGTTGCAATACTTGATATTAATACTTTCATATATCATGCAATGTCATTTGGAAAAAAAAAATTAAAACAATATAATATGTTAGGTACAAATACTTGACACGTGAACTATTCACGCTTGTATGACGAGGTATAAATACTTACAATAATTGATATTAATACTTATAAATATCATCTAATGCCATAAGGAAACAGATAATATAATATGTTAGATACATATACTTGATACATGAACTATTTACACTTGCATGACGAGGTATGAATACTTGCAATACTTGATATTAGTACTTTGAAACATCATCTGATGCCATAAGAAAAAAAAAACTATTGATAAAATCTTTTAGATACAAACGCATAATACATAAACTATTTACACTTGCATAACGAGGTATGAATACTTGCAGTACTTGAAATTAATACTTTCATACATCATCCAGTGTCATATGGAAAAAATTAAAATTAACATTTCATAGATCTGTTAGTTACTAACACTTGACATATGAACCATTTACACTTGCATGACGATGTATAAATACTTGCAATACTTGATATTAATACTTTCAGACGTCATCTAGTGCCATTTGGAAAACAAATTAAATTGTGATAGAATATGTTAGGTACAAACACTTGACACATGAACTATTTACACTTGGGATTCCAAGTTATTAATACTTACACGATGAGGTATGAATACTTGCACGACGAGGTATGAATACTTGCGCCACAGAGAATCCTGAAGTACTTCATCATGGATATCATTTGAACGGAGAAAATTGAGTAGAAAATATTCGTGGTTTTAGATTAAACTGTAAAAATTAAAATTTGATATAATATGCTAGGTACAAATACTTGACACACGAACTATTCACACTTACATGACGAGGTATAAATACTTGCAATTGTTTTATATTAATATTTTCAAACGTCATCCAATGTCATAAAGAAAAAAAAATTGATGGAAATATGTTACATACAAACACTTGATACATGAACTATTTACACTTGCATGACGATGTATGAATACTTGCAATATTTTATAATAATATTTTCAAACGTCATCTAAGGAAAAAAAAAATATTGATAGAATATGTTTGATACAAACACTTGATACATGAACTATTCAATTTTGCATGACGTGATATTAATACGTGCAATAATTGATATTAATACTTTCAGACATCATCCAATGTCATATGGAAACAAAATTAAAATTTCATAGAATCTATTAGGTACAAACACTTGACATATGAACTATTTACACTTGGATAACGATGTATGAATATTTGCAATACTTGCAATACTTGATATTAATATTTTCAGACGTCATCCAGTGCCATATGGAAAAAAAAAATATATGTTAGGTACAAACACTTCAGACATGAATTATTTACACTTGCATTACGAAGTATGAATACTTGCATGACGAGGTATGAATACTTGCTCGACGATATATGAATACTTGCACGACAGGGTATTCACAATGAGGTATGAATACTGGTATGACGAGGTATGAATACTTGCGCGACGGACAACCCGAAAGTATGTCATTATGGATCACATTTGAAAGAGAAAAATTGCGTAGAAAACGTTCGTGGTTTTAGATTCGCAAATTTTCTCATAGATCGTCAGAAATATTGGCGAGATTTAACGGAAAAAAAGGTCCACCTCTAAAATCGTGTAAAAGATGGGTATGTGGTGTGTCTATTTTTTTTTCCGAAATACTTGGTATCTTAGGTATCAATACTTGATATATTATATATTAACACTTGCACGCATAGGTATCCATATTTGTGTGCCAGTTATAAAATCTATCAAATATTAGGCGGTCCTCCAAGTAGTTAGTGGTCTCTCAGTTAATGAGCAGTCCCTCCATATAGTTAATGATCAGGAAATTAATGGGAGAAATAAACTGAGAAATAGTTAGACGCTACCATAATAATTTGGGTAATTATATGTTACCCCTTGATTCCTTCTCCCATTTTTCCCCCAACTAACTAACTTCCTTTTCTAACTATAATAATCAATTTTAACTAACTAGTGGTCCCTACAAATTAATTAGTAGATTTTCTCCTTCTATTTCTTTCCTCTCTCCCTCCCTCTCCCTCTTCCACCTCCGCCTCCCCCTTCCACCTCTGCCTCCGCCCGCCTCTCCCACCTTCGCCTCTCCCTCTCCGCCTTCGCCTCTCCTTCTCCGCCTCTGCCTCCGCCACACATAACGAGGATGAATACTTGTTCAATGATAGATGAATACTTGCATGACGAGGGTGAATACTTGTGCAACGAATAACTCGAAAGTATGTCATCATGGATCTCATTTTAAAGAGAAAATTATGTAGAAAACGTTCGTGGTTTTAGATTTGCAAAATTCCTCACAGATCGTTAGAAATATTAGTTAGATTGAACGGAGAAAAAAAAAAACCACCTCTAAAAACGTGTAGAAGACTCTCGTGTAAAAGATTGTGTAGAAGACTCTCGTGTAAAAGATGGGTGTGATATGTCCAGTTTTTTTTTAAAATACTTGATATATCAGGGTGAATACTTGATGTATTACATGTGAATACTTGTTCAATGATAGATGAATACTTGATATATCAGGGTGAATACTTGATGTATTACATGTGAATACTTGTTCAATGATAGATGAATACTTGCATGACGAGGGTGAATACTTGTAAAAGATGGGTGTGATATGTCCAGTTTTTTTTTAAAATACTTAATATATCAGGGTGAATACTTGATGTATTATAAGTGAATACTTCATGTATTATAGATGAATACTTGATGTTGTTTCCACTTGCGGTGACGGTTATGCGGTCCCCACGGTAGTTAGTGATGGCGGTTGTGCGGTCCCCCACTTAATTACACGTTTTCTTTTGTTTTTAGCGGACGGCAGTTGTGGTACCCTACTATCTCCGCGTAATTAATGCTCTTAATGTCGTAATATTTCCATATATAATTCTTTCTCAAAGATGAGTACTTTTATTTATATGGATGAATACAACTCGTGTTAAGTGTCAATACTTTTTCGCAAATCATCCCCTACTAATTCCACCACTTATCTCCGCATATTACTGTGGTCCCCTACTTATCTGAAGTCGCGGTTGTGCGGTCCCACCATACCTTCATGTACTCTTTACACTTACACGACGAGAATGAATACTTGTTCAATGAGAGATGAATACTTGCGTACGAGGTGTGAATACTTGCGTAACGGACAACTCGAAAGTATGTCATCATGGATCTTATTTGAAAGAGAAAATTGTGTAGAAGACTCTCGTGGTTTTAGATTTGAAAAATTCCTCACAGATCGTCGGGAAAATTAGTTAGAGTGAACGTACAAAAAAAAAACCACCTCTAAAAACGTGTCAAAGATGGGTGGTAATGTTTCCTTATATAGTTATTTCTAAAGGATGAGTACGTTTCTTTACACGGATGAATATTTCAGTTTACAAGTGTCAATACTTCGGCGCAATCCTGCCGCCTGTAATGCTGTGGTACTTATTTTAACGGTTTACTGTGGTCCCCTACTTATTTCAACTGTTATTAACAGTTTACTGTGGTCCCCTACTTATTTTCAGTTGGGGGAAAAGTGGAGAATGGATGGTGGGAGAAGGTTAGGCCCTCCCTAATAATTTAGCTGGATATTACAGATTAGGAGCCTCGCCGCTTTTTTTAAACAGATCTTTATTATTCCTCCGTTTCCATCTTCATATCCACATATAAACATATACAATCCAGCGAAGTACACATTTCTTTGTCTTTCTATTTTTCGGTAAAATTAGAGCCCATAAATCCGCCATAAGTATAGATCATTTTCAGCGTGTAATAAATTTAAAATAACTGTGAGCCGCAATTATCAATTAGAAGTTTAGAACTAAGGAAAATATTTGATAATTAAGTTGGTGATAATACAACAAAAACAACTGTAGAATTTTAAATACCTATCACGGGAACTTTCCAACGATTCAGCACGAGGATATATGATATTCGGTATCGAACTTGTATAAAGAAGGTACAATCAATCAAGCAATAGTACAAAATAACATTTTTAAATTTGAATTTTAAAATATGAAAGTTTGGATAGTAACCAAACATAGCCAGCCCATTCGGATGGTGTGACCAGCCAATGATGACCCAACTAAGATTCTCGTAAAATCCTGTTCTCCTGTGGATATATTAGCGTAGGAACTAATATAACGGTATATATTATGGATAGAAACGTTGCTACACGAAAAGTCACATATAAATATCTACAGGAGATATAGGTCTAACCACATCATCCACATGGAATGGTCCCTGCACAAATTAAAAGAGCCGTTGTGAGTACACGGTGGTGCACAAAGACCAGGTCTATATAGTTATTTATTAATGTGTGGAATTTATTCGGTCGCTTAATTGTGTACCCAAATGGGTCAACACATGCAAGGAAACCAAACGAATAAAGGCAAATGTTTTCTGCAGTCGCAACATGCTATATGACTAGTAGAGTGGGAAAAATGGCACGCCGGAGCCGGCTCCGTCACGGAACGGCACGGTAACGACACGGCACGCGTGTCCCGTGCCGTGACTAATTGTTGGCAAAGAAGACACGGCACGGAAATTGTCTTGGTCACGGCACGGCACGGAACACGAAAACAGCACGGCACGGGACACGCGAGTCACGGAACGGAAGACACGCCAATCCTAGCGAAGCAATACACTAACATACCTTCCTATAAGGTATAATTTTATTTTAATTAAAATATTTACATTTAAATTTCAATTAAAACATTTGAATTTTAAAGAATCGTTTCATTTTTTTTTTAAACGTTAAATGCGATCAAACTTGACTAACGCGCGTTTGGTCACGGCACGAATTAGTCACGGCACGACTTAGTCACGGCACGCGAGTCACGGCATGACTCGCGTGCCGTGATCACTCCTCGTAATTTTTGTCACGGCACAGCACGGCACGTGAAAAATTTACTTGGTCACGGCACGGCACGGCACGGCACAGCACGTGACCAAAGTGACGGCATGTTAGTCACGGCACGGCACATTTTTCCCTCTCTATATATGAGTATATGCTTGGTAAATTTCTTTTACTTTTCTTTGATTTTGAATTTTTAATAGATAGATACGTTACTCAATTTCTAGTTTACTTTATACAAGTCTTACATTTTTTATATTGATAGTTAATTAAATATTAATGCTTTGTTGCCTCCGTAAGCGGAGGCAGAATTTGAACATGGGCCAATCATAACACATTTTTACCTAAAAAGAAAATGGGGTCGAGCATAAAAAAAATTAAGGAGGTCTGAGAATCGATTCAAAATAGTTATGGTGTTTTTTTTTTCTCAAAATATATTAAAATAAACATGCAACTTGCTTGATTATAAAATATCATTAAGTCACTTAAGCAGTATAGTTAAGATGCGTAAGACACTCCAACTACCATATGACTATCAAACTTTTAATAGTTGTATAATATATTAGTGTCAAAAAAACGTAGCTGATTATCATCCAATCGTACGATCATCCCAGTTGACATAATAATTTCTATTGTAATTAATCTAATTAATATAATTATATGAACATGTTATTCTGACTAGTATAATTAGAGTGGAAAAACGTTTCCGTGCCGTGCCGTGACTAACACGCCGTGACTTTGGTCACGTGCCGTGCCGTGCCGTGCCATGCCGTGACAAAAATTACGAGGGGTGGTCACGGCACGCGAGTCACGCCGTGACTCGCGTGCCGTGACTAATTCGTGCCGTGACCAAACGCGCGTTAGTCAAATTTGATCGCATTTAACGTTTAAAAAAAAATATGAAACTATTCTTTAAAATTCAAATGTTTTAATTGAAATTTAAATGTAAATATTTTAATTAAAATAAAATTATACCTTATAGGAAGGTATGTTAGTGTATTGCTTCGCTACTGCCGTGATTACCGTGACTGGCGTGTCTTCCGTTCCGTGACTCGCGTGTCCCGTGCCATGCTGTTCTGTGTTTCCCTGCCGTGCCGTGACCAAGACAATTTCCGTGCCGTGCCGTGCCGTGTCTTCTTTGCCAACAATTGATCACGGCACGCGAATGGTCACGGCACGGGACACGCGAGTCACGGCACGTGACCGACACGCGTGCCGTGCCGTTCCGTGACGGAGCCGGCTCCGGCGTGCCATTTTTCCCACTCTAAGTATAATCAACAACTTAACACTTGAAACAAGCGCAATTTCTTCAAAACAAAAACATATTGAAGCATAAATATGTCCAGGGCCGGTTTCAATTACGCCTAATACGTTTTGCAAACTTTTGAATGGTTTTATCTAATTGTCAAGGGCTTGTTCTGAGAACAAAAATAGCATTACTATATTCTTCGATATATGATTCAAATTGTTGGATTGAAGCAATAGTTCCGCCTCAAATGTAGCTAGAGAAAATTTTTATTTTGCAGAATGCATCTTTTTACTTGCTATGAGTAGAATTAGAGTGTTTTTAAGCTCACTAAAGAATTTTGTGAGTTTAACTCTAAAATCTATCATATTGACTTTAAACAACAAATTCAAACAATTAAAATCGTATACTTCATAAATGATGTATTTACATGTTAAATTTAGAAAATTCCAAATTAATTTAGTATAAAGTCAAGCGGTAAAAAAAATAATAAAAAATGAAACATATTAAATTTAATTAATAAATTTTTTTTTACCACTTGACTTTATAGTAAATTAATTTATAAATTTGATATGTAAACACATCTCGTGAATATATCGGTTTCAACAATTGAAATTTGTTATTTAAAATCATTTCGATATATTTTGAAGTTAAGATCATCAAAGAATTGGTGAGTTTAAGAACAGCCTAGTTCTACTCTTTTACTATGAAATCTATGTTCACTTGGTCATATTTCTTTTCTAGTCTTTCCGTTCTCAGCCTGTAGTTGTTGCAGTTTTCCAATAAAAAAACATTCAAAATTTAGGAGGAAAAAACACACTACATAGGTATATTATAAATTTATAATATAATAGAGAGCAACAGAGACTTAAATGGGATAAGATGAATATTAATTGAAATACAGGAAAAAGTATCTTTGACTAGGAAACAGGAATAGGTGCAACAATTACTGAATAAACAGTAAAAGATACATTCAATGAGACTCTAAATGAGTTTATGGCAAGAGACTAGTACTGTAGTACAGTAAGCAGTTACTGGAAAGGGGCCACGGTTTTTATATGTCCAAATCTCATTAGTGATATAGTGAGCTAAAATGAGATTCATTATAATCTTTTTGTTAGAGGTGTCAATGACAATTTTTTACCCGTTTATTCGATTTATACGGGGTAAAGCTTATTTTATTTATTTAGTTTATTGGATACGGATAAAAGTAAAAAAAGAGAGTTTATTAACATAACCAGTAAAGTATAGATAAAAGAGACTATTCCTTACATGTTATTCTATACGGTAATAATTAAAAATAAAAATATAAGATTATATATAGATAAATATATTTATGTGAAGATGATGGATGATATGATATAGATTTATTCGCGGTTCATATACATCTATTCAACGACACATTTTTATCTGTTTATCTTGTACCGTATTCCATAAGAATGGGTACGGGTTAGATTTTATTCGTTTAGCTTATCAAGTACCGATAAGAGTAAAAAAAGAATCGTTAATGAGCATACTTTTGAAAAGTGTTTGGGTAGCGCTCTTTTCGCATAGAGCGAATTTTGAGCGATTTAGGTCAGTCTTCCACCCAACTTCACCTTTTTCATTTTTTGTAGGTCTCATTTCCAATACAACACCCCCCCCCCTCTCTCGGTACTACCTCCTCGAGCGGAGAGGAGAATGAGAAAGAGAGAGGGACCGGAGCCGAGAGTGCGGTATTGTCGGAGCTCGGAGCGTAGAGTTTCATTTCGATCGGAGCGCGACGGTGAGTATATCCGGTCATTATCAGAGTGCGGCGGCGGTCAAGAAGCGAGAGGGGAGGGACCAGATCCGATTAGAGTTAAGAGTGCAGTATTGTCAGAGATCGAAGCGTAGTCTCCATCTCGATCAGAGCATGACGGTAAGTAGATCCGATCATCGTTAGAGTGCAGTGATAGTCGAAGAAGTGGATCTGGTCGTGACGCGAGATGAAAATTAAGATATTTGAATACTGAATGTTTTTTTTAGAATTGAGTATGAATATAAGTATTTACTTTTATATTTTTTTATGTTATATGAGAAGATAAAATTTAGAATTTTGTAAATATTTTTTTTTATATTATATTTGTTAGTGGTAATTTTAACCACTAATTATTAAAAAAAATATCGTTAACATAAAGGTAAGATGTGAAAATGTTCTCACCGATCCGTTTTGTATCCGTTGACACCCCTACTTTTTGTAAAGAAATGATGCGTCCAAATTTTTCTAAAATTTTCACTTGAGACAAACAATTCCTGAATTGGTAATGGCAACACTGACAAGCAATGCTTCCAAATTTTTTATTTGGTGACCAACAGCAATCACACAATTAGTTTTTTCACAAAATTAGACAAAGGTCGACGAAGGGGTTGTTTATCATGATTAAAAGTTTCAGAACCTGTTTGTCAACGGTGAGGAATTTTATGATGAAAGCTTTACCTTTTTACTATAAAGCTATATATACTCTCGTAACTAAATTAGTGCACTTAATCATTGTGCTCTTTTAGCAATAGCGAGCAAATTTAGCATGTAATGCGCTCACTAAGAAAATTTGGTGAGCACAACTCTAAAAGTCTATTTGATCGGTTTCAAACAACGAATCTAAACCGTTGAAATTCATTTACTTCACGAATGATGCATGTACATGATTTTTTTTTTTACAGTTTCGAATTCATTTAGTACAAGATCAAGCAGTCAAAAAAATGAATATTTTATAAGTTATTTTATAATTTGTTTTATGTATTCATTTTTCATCATTTTTTTGACCGTTTGACCTTGTACAAAATGAATTCGAAACTTTAAAAAGTCTATATCAATATGCATCACTTAGATGGATTTCAACAGTTTGAATTCGTCGTTTGAAGTCAATCCGATAGATATTTGGAGTTGTGCTCATCAAATTCTTTTGGTGAGCACATCACAAGCTAGTATGATAGCTTCTTCTCAATATCATTTAATTAAATGGTAATAAGGTTCGTTATCCTTCCTGCATAATTGAGATTTGTAGTTAACGACAACATTATGGGTTTTTTTGGTGAGTTTAGATTTGGAACAGTAAATCAAGAAAACAACTCTTCACTTAGAAAGTAGAGGTATAAAATCACTGTTTTTCAAAAAAAATTGAAACATCCAAAAATAACGATTTAGTACTTAACTAAAAAAATAGTAAAACATTTTCAAAAAAAAAATTGATCTCCAAACACATGTAAATATGAAAATCATGTTGAACGGTTCAAGTCGACTGCTTGAATTTTAAAATAGAGAAAAGAATCAAGAATGTAGAACATGATTAAAGCACGAAATAAATTGGACATTTGAGCCCTCCTCTAAAAATTATTAGAATTGTAGGGCAATGAAAAATATTATACTAACTTCAAAACTCATCAATATATTAATTAGTTGCACAACTTTGTTATTCTACCATCATCTAACATTTTTTTTTTATCAAAGGTACTCAATTTATATTGTTGGAAATAACTTGTTTGATTATCGATAAAATATGTACTGAAATTCGGGTATTGATCACGAACTTTTCTAATTTTTTTTTTTATAGTAAATATTAGAGTCAAGTCATTCAACTATTTAATATCTACAAAGAATTGCTCATTTTAGATTTCAAACTTGCGTACGGAGAGCATTATATTTGCTACTACATCAAAAGCTAGTTCTCCGCATTACTACTTTTGCATTTATTGTAAATTGATTCTAAACCTTTTTGGGTAATTGATATTGCATAATATCATAGCAATGTGTAATTAGTAATTACTATGTAAAGAATAACGTTCTGCCAAACCAATAAAATTGAGCTTATTAATGGTCCGGTAGAACAATATCATATCTTCATTACTAAGGGTTTAAAAAACGGATAATGCATAGCGGATTTTTTTTTTTTTTTTTGCAATCTGAAGGCCATGAAATCCAACAAAAAGAGATTTCAACAAAACCATATCACAATATCAAATTTAACAATTTTGCATACTATATTAAGAATTTTAAAAATTGTATCAACATAGCATAATAGTAATTAAGACAAATTAAGCATTATATTACTTCAAAACTAATTAAAATAATAAAATATATGAATATTACCATACATTTTTTAAAAATAACCATTGTAACTATAAAAACACTAAATCGAAAAATAAAAATACGGGCTCAATTATAAAAATTAAAACTGGACGAATATTTTAAAAATCACTAAATTAACGAAACAATAGCTTCTATCAAATCTTTCTAATAAAGCAGTCGCAATGACCACTATATTAATCACCGTTCAGTACAGTCAAGATGAACGACAACAGTAATAATTATCCCTAGCGCAGCACCAAGTCCAACCGCTAACACATAAATAATAATTATCAAAATATTAATAACAACAATAATCTAAATGTTATTATAAAAATAATTACTTGTTAATTACAACAACCTAAAATGTTCACATAATTTAGATTCTTGTACCATTTATATTTTTGTAATATATATTTAAAAATTTATCGTTAATATATAATTATAAACCGTTAGTAAAAAAAAGGCAAAACTACCCTTTTTCAGGTGTCAGTATTTTCTAGTAAATAATTTAATTTATCCGGATATCAGCGATCATTAGGCGTTGCCTGAAAAGAAAGAAAAATAATCGAAAAAATGACTTTTGTGCTGTATTGTCAGTTTGCCACCTCCGACAGACAGCCAGGAGCTTATCCTCTGCACGGGACTGATCAGTCGCAGGATCACCGTAGATAGCGCTCACGCTTACGATCGGACGGCTCAAATTAGAAGAGAGCTCTGTCCATGTCACCCATCTGAACAAAAAATAATTTTTTTCCAGGAATGTCGGTTACACTAACTGCTCATTGACTTGCGCTGTGCTCCTGAGCAAAAATTATTCTTGTATTTTAGTAGAGGTTATCACTATAATAATAGGTGACAATTATGAAGCGGTATAAACCAAAAAGACAACAAATAATGAATAAGATGATTGGAGTCGCCTGTTTATTACAGAAAATAGGTTGGGCCTACAATTTAATAAGTTGTCAACCTTTTTTTTATTGCCAAACCAACAGTAATAAAAAGTTATCACAGTCTATGCTTGAAATATTGTGCAGCTGGCACTCTTTGTATTTGCTCTATTTTTTGCAATATTATCCTACACATAATTTAAACACGATTAACATTCAGGACGTACTCCAGAACACCACATCGTATAAAGAAGGAAAGAGTCGACGAATAATTCACTTTTTCTGCATCCCGATTTGAGATTACAAAATTTAACAATTTTGTATAACGACTTCACCCATTTTTCCCTTCGCTTCCATCCTTTCATAGAACTCAGGTCCAGTCTAGTGACTTCTCACCTCCAATCTCTTCTCTTTCTTTTAGGCCCTGATCGGCGCACTAAGGGGAACGGGAATAGACCTGAGAACAACAAAATTTTTAACTGACTTTTATTGTGCTCATGGAAAAAAAAATTCACTCTGAGTGAATTTTTTTTTTCCCACAGCAACAGTATTTCGGCAAACAAGACTTTAATGATTGAATTTTGGAGCAGTCCTAAAATGCAACTTCGGTAACAAAAATGAGTGAATCATTTGTGAACAATTCATTCTTAGCATTTTAAGAATGCATAAATGAATTAATAATTAATCATGAGTTATTTAGTTTTTTTTTCAGAATTTTAATATATTTATAATATCTAAAAAGCAAATTATTCTTATATATGTATTAAATCCGATCATGAATTTTTAGGCATTTCTAAGTTATTTCTGAATTCCAAAGACCTTCATTAATAATTTTTAATTTCAAAATTATCAATATATAAGCACATAACAACAGTTAATGACATCTTAGATCAGTTGCGTCGTTCAACTATTCCAACGATATTTTATCTAATAATATTTTACTCTTCTGTTTTTCCAATAATATTATTCTACCTTACATACGAATTTACTGTTTTAACAATATTTGATTTCAAGTGTATAATTTTGAGCATTCTATGTTTTTCCTAGGAGAGAAAATGAAGTATATAAGAACTTAAAAAAAATTAAATTAAATTAAATTTCAATATGCATCTCTATGAGTGAAACTTTGAGTTTAATTGGAGAGAATGAAACTTTGACCTCAAATTTTTCTATTAAAAGGTGGTCATAAATAATAGCAAATCAATTCGGTATTAAAAACTTTCAATATAATACATTGAATTTTACCGGAGTTGTGAACAGGACCAACTGATCTTCTCATTCTACTCGGAAACGGTACACGAACCTACACAAATATATTTTGTTGGGTTCTGTTCCAGTGCATGGAATGGATAGAAGAATAATCAACAATCACATATTCTGATATTCACATGGCTCCGGAAAACGATGCACTGAAATTTGTTCACTGCAAATTAGCAATCAATTCGGTACATTTGTATTTACCAAAAAAACAAAAAAAATCGGTACATTTGAGTTTTTTTTGTTATTTTTGACTGCGTTCAAAAGTTATCGAAAAATGCCAATCTTAATTATAATTATGAGCATACCATGATAGGTATTACGAGTTAACATATTGTTACTACTTATTATTGTTCTGCATTCCTTTTACCGTTAATTGAAGCATAATCATTTAATTATAGATATTTTATAAATTACTAATTTTTTTTAGGGAAATGGAAATGCTCGTCCAAAACGCTAATTTGAAGCACAAAAGGATGATCCCTGCAAAATTTCACTGTATGAATTTTTATGCATGGAATTGATGAACACTTTATAAAAGTGTGTTGGAGGATGGCTAGACGATTTTCTTCCTATAATTATTAGCAATTTTTTTTTTAGTAAGGCTATGGTACTTTGCAAAACACATTGTAAAGCACAGATTGGTCCGTGTTATGAACCATAGCTTAATTTTTAAAAGCCAAATAGCCGATCTGAACAGTTCAACATGATTTTCATATGAAAATATATTAGGTGACCAAAATATATATATTTAAAAAAATAAATTTACTATTTTTTAGATAAGTAGAAAATACTAGTTTCAAATTGTCTAAAATATTTAGATTAGATGATTTTCTACTTATTTCAAATAATAGTTTTTTTTTTAAAGTATAAAATTTAGTCTCAAAGTACATTTTCATATAAATATCTTGTTGAGCAGTTTTGCTTGAACTTTAAAAGCAAAAATATACATCCATAGCACGAACCGATCCGCACTTTACATAGTAGCATATACTCATTTTTTTCTTTCTTTCTAATTAGCTGTCTAGAGTGCACATCAAATGCAAGGTAATTTTTCATTCCGCACATGATAAACTTTGTGAGACGAGATATGTACATCTAAATTAAGTGTGCAGAGTAGGTTCGATGTCCATCGGACCTGCTTTGGTTCGACGGGTTTGATGACCATCCGATCAGCATCAAGATTCGTGAACTCCGCATCAAAATCTGTACGAGTCTGTATCAATTTGCGTGTGCACAGATTTAATACTAATCGTACGGTGCTAGAGTTAATTGAACCTAAAAGTAGGTCCGATGCCCATCGGACCTACTCCTATCTCTTAAATTAAAGAGTTCTCCATATACCTGAACCATTCATGTCATGTCAAATGATTATGATCATGTACGTCTGGTTCCAAATTCATTTAAAATTGACCTAATTGGGAGTAAAATTTTCGTTTTGGTATAAAATGGGAAGATAGAATTGAGTATTGTACAGGATATGATTGACATTTCAACCCTCGAAAGAAGGCCAAACCTTCTTTGGTTGAGCTGTATAGGAAGTTAAGAACTAAAATTCTTCTAAAAAAAAGTTAAGAACTAAAATTACGAAAAACGAGAAAGGTGAGGTAGCACAGTTGATTAGAAAAAAAGTCTTAAGATTGATAGTTATTCAAAGATTGAGAGTTCGATTCTTTTACGACTTTGCAGCCTCTGCTAAAATTTTCAAATTTTTTTTATAAAAAACAAATCTTTAATTTAACGATTATATTTTCTTGTGAGAAATCACATGTTAAAACTTAATTAAAAATTCTTTATGAATATTAAAAACTGAATAACTTGACTTCCATTTTATCAAAAAAAAAAACGTTATAATATTTGAGCAGTTATTTACTTTGCAATAGTCTGCAATTTACTTTTAGACCAAGTCTAGCCAGAAATTCCGTGCACAGCAGATTACGTGCATTGATGATTGGTCCAGTAAAAGAAGGAAAGAAAGAAAACTAATCAGGATTCTCTCAACCGGGTCATTGGAGTCTGATTTGTGTAGCGAGTCGGATGTCTTGTTGGAGAATCAATCGAGCATCAAAATTTTAACCATGTAATATTGCTAGAGGAGGAATTCAATTACACCATTTATGATAACACATCTTGACACCATATGTTTATAAGTCATTTTTGTGATTTCAAAGTCCAAACAGTTGATCCGAACCATTCAACATGATCTCCATATTAAAATGTGCTTGGAGACCAAATTGTATATTTTTTGGAATTTTTTTAGTATTTATTAAGATGTGTACAAAATTGTTGTTTTCGGACAATTTTGGACCTTTGAAAAATAGTGATTTTCAATAATTATAAATAAATAGTAAACAATTTTCAAAAAATGTAAAATTTGGTCTCCAAGCACATTTTAATATGGAGATCATGTTGAACAATTCAGATTAACTATTTAGATTTTAAAATTGCAAAAATAACTTAAACATATGATGTCAAGATGTGTCACAAAAAATAGTGTAATTGGATCCTCCTCATATTGCTAACAACCTAAAACTTCAAAGGATCTAATTTGCAACTAAATATATGTGTTTTAGAAACATAACTAAGTTTTAGAAAGTATATTAACGACAATATTTTTTTTAACAACAAACTTGACCCCAATAAATTAATTATCTTTTAGATCAATATTCTAACCTCTGACATTCTTTTACTAATTTCTCTTTAGAAAAACCGAGATTTCCATTGTTACTCACAACTAACTAATTTTGTCCCTTTAAAAAAAAAAATCCAGATCTTGTTATTCATTTTTCATAATTTGATTGCTATAAAAAAATTTGGGCCACTTTTCTCTATTAATTGGCACTGAATTTGATTTGTTTTGGTTTTTTTCAGCCTCATAAGTAAAGATATAAATTGCATCTTTTATCTTTTAATTGAGTAAAGTTATTCTATTTGTGTTGGATATTCCAGAAAATTGTTTAGTTTTTTAACCTCATCTTGTCGTTAGCGATTGATATTATTCTATTAGAGATTGATCTCTTCAAATATTAATATTATTTTATTAAACACGACCTCAAAAATTATCAATAATTACCCTTACTCATGCATTTACCGCTATCAAATCTTTCAATATTTTTGGAATAAAGAATGATACATTTTTATTGGGGATAAAGTTATTTATATCTAGGCCAAATGAATATATAATAGGAGAAATATTTAAAGATATTTTTCAAAATCTTTTAAAATTATATTGTGCAGTAATTTTGATAATTTTTAAACATATAATTCTTGTTGCTGTGAAATCAAATGTAATTCTTTAGTTTTGGAATAAAGCAACATATTTACCAATGTTTAATCAATTGAACGACTCGCCACATTATTCATCTCAACAGGACGGGATCAAATAAACCCAGCGTTAAACTGAGTACGCTCTTTTGGCACGGTCCACAGCTCTACATTCGGACCAGTGGACCACTGTGCATTCAAAAATTGCAAATTTGTGGTCCCAAACTCCCAACGCAATTAAACAAATCTTATATTATTATTTAAGATTACCCCTCTCGACCTTTATTACCAAGCAATAAATTAATGTTAATACATTTAAATCCCCCTCCCCTACTCGCTACTAGGGCTCCGCCACTTAGCCAGTTCACACACTATACTTCTCTCTCTCTCTCTCTCTCTCCATGAGATAACTCTCTCTCTATACCACCTCCATTAATGGCGTCTCGAGCTCTCTCGTACCTCGTCATTGTCTCTCTCCTCTCGCTCCTCTCTCCCGCTATCAATGGCGACCTGGCGGGAGACACTCAAGCGCTTCTCTCCTTTAAAACCGCCGTCCGCCCATCTCTCCCATGGAATACCTCCGTCTCCACTTGCTCTTGGCCAGGAGTTGGCTGCTCTGGCAATACCATTACCGTTCTCCGCCTCCCTGGTTCTTCCCTTGCCGGCCAGATCCCTGGCGGGACTATTGGCAAGCTCACCGGACTCCGCACTCTCTCCCTCCGCCTCAACCACCTCTCCGGAGAACTTCCGTCTGACTTCTCCTCCCTCACCGAGTTGCGCAATCTCTACTTGCAGGGAAATCGTTTCACTGGCGAGTTCCCTTCCTTCCTCTCTTCTTTCAACAACTTAGTTAGACTGAACCTTGCAGATAATAACTTCACCGGCTCGATCCCTCCATCCTTCAATAAGCTAACCAGACTCGCCACATTGTACTTGGAAAACAACGGGTTGACAGGAGAGATACCGGATCTGAGTAATGCCCCAGTGGCCCAGCTCAATGTGTCTTACAACAGCCTTAACGGATCTATACCCACTAAGCTCAGATCCATGCCTAAAAGCTCCTTCCTGGGCACCGGCCTGTGCGGGGGCCCGCTAGGCCTTTGCCCGGGGGAAACAGTCCCATCTCCAGGCGGATCCCCTGCTGGGGCTCCTGGCACTGGAGGGGAAACTGAAGGTAATGGAACAGGGGGGAAGAAAAAGCTGTCAGGTGGGGCCATTGCTGGAATTGCTATTGGGTCGGTGATTGGTGCCTTGATTTTGCTTGCATTGTTAGTGTTACTTTGTAGGAGAGGGACTGGGGCAAGAAAGACAGCTGCAGTGCCGCCTAAAGGACCTGAGTTGGGGGTTAATGGTGGGGTACGGTCGGTGCCAGCTAGTGGGAATGGTACTGCATATGTTGGCAGCGGCGGCACCGGTGGTGGAGGTCGTGCAGTTGCTGGGGGTGCTGTTGCACTTGGTGCGCCTGCCAAGGAAAAGGAGAAACAGCTTGTTTTCCTCAACGGGAAAGGTGACAAATTTAGGCATATATTTATTAATATAATTTATTAGCTGGAAATGGAATTGGAATTGGTCAATGCAAAATTGTTCCTTTTTCTTACTTGATTCCGAAATATGAATGGATTCCTTTATCAAGGGATCCAATTTCAAATTGTAGCTTTTGTTATTATTTGTTAATGAAAATTACATTAAGAAATATGGCACAGTAAGAGCTGGAGTCAAGCATATTTTGCAGTCAGGTAGGAATTGAAAGTGAAATGCTAGTCAAATCATCTTATGTAGTTGTCCAAAGGTCACTTTCATAATTCTCGTAATTCCATACAGCAATCCAATAGAAGTTTTGTAACAACCCAATTCTTCTTAGAAATCATGCTTTAATGCCTGTGATTCTTCTAAAACTTATCCGTTATTTTATCAGAGGCTTTTGATTTGGAGGATTTGCTAAGAGCCTCAGCCGAGGTGCTTGGGAAAGGCACTTTTGGAACAGCATACAAAGCCGTGATGGAGACTGGTGCAGCAGTAGCAGTAAAACGTCTGAAGGATGTGGAACTTGCAGAAATTGAGTTCCGGCAAAAGGTTGAACAAATTGGTGCAATAAAAGATGACAAGTATGTAGTTCCTCTGATGGCATATTACTATAGCCGTGATGAGAAGCTGCTAGTTTACGAGTACATCCCTATGGGGAGCCTCTCTGCACTTTTACACGGTAAAGGAATATAAATTATCATAATTTAATTTTCATACTCTACTCTTTTGAATGGTAAAGGAGTACAAATTTTTTGCATTCATATGCATGATGCCCATCTAATTTTCTATATCATGCTGACTTGTATTTTTTGCAATGATAATTAAAATATTTTCTTCTTAGACAAATGTATTAATTTTTGTGTAAAAATAATGGGACGTATGTTGTTCTATGTGAGATGAGTATCAATTTCTAGTTTTCTATGCCTTTCTTCCCAGGAAATCATTGCACTTTTTTCTGAAATAATTACTTGTTCTCCTAATTTTAAAGAAATATTTTATTTTTATTTCATCTGTAATTGTGGAAGTTCTCTTATTGTTTCTGGTTTAACTATTGGATTCCCTGTGATTACATAAAATATCTCGTTTTGTTAAATATTTTTTGTCATTGTTGTGTTTCGCAATTTTCTCTTTTTCACCATATGTTTTCTGTTCAGGTTGTAGTGGTCGTTTGAATGGATCTGTCATCTAGCTTTTAATTAGAATTCTTGTCTTTTTTAAAGCCCCTCTTTGTTAGACATGCTCACTCCATCTCAGTCCTTTTCCTTCCTACATCCTTCTGATGTTCATTTCTGTTGAACTAATCTTTCAATGGTGACAATTTGTTTAATATACTAGGGTTGTTGTCAAATGTAGAAGACTAGAACACTGGAGTACAATATGCCCCAAGTTTTCTTTTGGTAAATGAGTAGGACAGGCACTTATTTTCAAATATTGACACAAAGGCAATGAAATCATTAATGCAAAAATGTATCCAATGCTTAGGTTTTACTTGATAGTTTTATGGCTGTTAGGTAAAACAAAGTTTTCTTTGCTACGGGCATTATTTAACTTAAAATTAGAGATATCTTGTTGTCGCCATCAAATCAACTTGGTAAAATTCAAATTTTAACTCTTTCATTTTTATCATATAAAAGAAATTCAAATTTAATTTAAAACCCTTGGAACAAATACCACAGGAAACCGTGGATCGGGACACACCCCACTGAACTGGGAGACCCGCTTCTCCATCGCACTTTCTGCAGCCCGTGGTCTAGTCCACATCCATGCTGCCGGTCCCACCTCCTCGCACGGCAACATAAAGTCGTCCAATATCCTTCTCACCAACACCTATGATGCTCGTGTTTCAGACCATGGCCTCGCCACCCTTGTGGGTCCCGTCCCCTCCTCCCCGGCCCGTGTCTCAGGCTACCGGGCTCCAGAGGTCACAGACCTGCGACGAATCTCCCAGAAAGCTGATGTGTACAGCTTTGGTGTCTTAATCCTTGAGCTTCTCACTGGCAAGGCTCCAACCCAGACCCTACTAAACGAAGAAGGGGTTGATTTACCGAGGTGGGTCCAGTCAGTGGTGCGTGAAGAGTGGACTTCAGAAGTGTTTGACATGGAGTTGTTGCGGAATGGAAATGTTGAGGACGAAATGGTGCAGCTGCTACAGCTTGCGATTGACTGTGCCGCTCAGCATCCTGACAGCAGGCCCCACATGACTGATGTAGCTGCGAGGATTGAAGAAATCAGGCGGAATGGTTCTGCAACTGCTACTGCAGCGCTGCCTCAACCAGAGAGCCTTGATGGGGATGACATGTCCTCGATTCGTACTGAGTGATTCTGATGCTATCTCGGTCTCACTTGGACGGTATCTAAAATTGCATTTTATTCATGGTGGGTCGCCTTGTTTTGGCATGTGCCTATTTTTTTTTTAGGAACTTCTGCATTGTTGATGTGGTGAACTTTGACGGATTTTGTAATTCTGAGTTATCTGGTGACCTAGTGCCACAACAGCAATGGGGGGAGGGTTTATGTAAAATGTGCGTGTTGACATGATGGGGTGACAGGAGTGAGGAATGACTATAGGTGTTGGATTCATGGATTAGTGAATTAGATGCCTGGTTTATTTGTTTGTTTGATTTTTGTTTGTTTTTTTTTCTTTTGTTTTTCCTAGTTTTCATCTTGGGGGTTAATTTCATTTGGATGGATTCAACAAAGAACTGTGTATGTGGGGGCCTTGATTCATCTCTTGTTGTAATTTGCCTTTTCTATAGCAAAAGAAATTTGGTGATGTATCTAGATTGAATGAGAGGTTTTGTCTTGTATTATACTCCGTGTTAGGTTTTCATTTCGTCTGTTTTCTTCTTTTTGTGATAAAACATTTATCGATTATGTGAGGTTTTGCCAATTCCTTTCTGTAGCTTCTTTTGTCCAATCTTTTTACTCGTTTTGGGATACGTTGGATGCTACGTACTTTCAGTTACAGATAAGTACATTGCTGTAAAGTATATTCTGTAAAGTTAATAAAAGCAGAGGCTTGATTGGTCAAAGAATTCCATAGCCAATATTTGTATTTGATCTGATGCGGCCAATAGCTGTGTGGCTGCATGAGGGCGTGTCGTTGCCACCCCACAAGGCCACAAGAGCTTATTGCATCTGGTTGTACCGTTGTACAAGGTTATTGCATCTGAAAAATTCTCTTGAGCCCTCTAAATCATTTTTTTACTCGTTGGAAAACAGGAAAACTGAAAAAGAAAAAATAGAGATGCCACAGCAATTACCACAGGGCGTCCTCTACAAGAAAACGTGACTAGGATAGGGTTTCCAAATTGCAAGGGTGTGATTAAAGCCTTCTTTTGTAGTTGAGACTTTTTATAAAGCTTTGGGCTAAAAAATATGAGTTAGGTGGTGGTTAAGTAGCTGGAGGACTGTGACTATTTAGCCTCCTAATTCCTGTGACTTGTCAGTAGGTAACTTTTGCTTTACTTAAATTTGATAAATCCTACTCATCGATCATGTGTTGTAATAGAGTAAGAGACTAATACTAATATAGTATATTAGAAATTGCCAACTAAATCATGCACTAAGGAACTACCATATGACATTAGTTTCACTAGTGAATGCGACGCTGTCTTTTCCTTGTTGAAGCTAAAACGACGTATTTATGGTCTATTTTCAAGAGATATTTTTCTTCTGGCAAAATGACTCTTAACAAGCATCAACTGTCCCACTTCCATGTATCAAGGCTGGATTGTTCCAACATCGTATTCCTATTAATGTATATTACAATCAAAGGTTTAAATAGCGTTTATCGCGTCATAGCGGAACGGTTAAAAAAACGGCGCTATATCCATATAGCGCCGCTATAACGCTAAATAGCGCCGCTATAATGCTAAATAGCGCGCTATAGCGCCGATAGCGCCATATCTTTTATGGTCCGAAAACACTATAGCGCCGCTTTAGCACGCTATTTAAAATCCTGATTACAATAGATGATAGCAAATTAGCAATACAATAACAATTTTTTTTTGTTTTACTAAATTAATTTAAAATAAATCACCGTATGATCGTGTGAATAATTGCATGCCTATGGAATGTAACTTGTGTACTATTTTTGTTGGTTGAAATAAAGCTCCTTAGAACTCGTGTGCTGTTACAAAAGAGGGGTTGTTATTCATTTTTAATTCTTTCCTATCTCTCTCATCTATTTTTTAGGAGACGCAATTTGGGGGCAGCTAAACAGACATCCGTAGTGTTCGGTTGAAGTGGCACTTCACTTGTGTGCTGGACGCCTTGAAAACCCCACCTAATGAAACTCTTTTCCATGTGAGTAATGGCATTGCACCTACTTGATCATATTATAATGAATATTATATACACCTCTTCTGATTCACTGAACAATCTCTTTGTACGTATTCGGCAATAGTGTTTTTAAAACGGGGTGGGTCGGTCCGGTCCAAACCCGCCCGGTCCACGGGTCCAGGGGGTTGAACGGGTTCACGGGTTCGGTTTTCGGAGGTCAAACCTGCCCCGTGATCAACACACGGGTCCGGCGGTTCCACGGTCCGGTACGGTCCATAGGTCCAGAGGGTCCACGGTCCGGTCCGGTTCAAACCCGGTTTTTTTTTTTTTTGCTATTCTTTTGCTGTTTTTTTTTTCCAATTCAATAAGTTTGTTATTTGAACCGAACAATTTTTGTTATAATAAAATATAAATCAAAATTCACTAATTATTTGATCTTTAAAACCGAATTATTTTAAAACAATTGATTTAAAAACAAAAGTTACAAAGTTAGATATTGTTTTTCGTATTTTGATTTATTGTTCAGGATTTAACTTCTGGAATCAAGCGAAGTTATCATACACTAAGATAATTATCATACACAATTTATTATTGGAAACAAAAATTAAACTAGTCATTAGGTATAACAAGTTTCTTTTTATATTTTTTTTATATTTTATGGGTTCAATCTAAAAAAATATTATATACATGGTCTTGTAACCTTTTCAAAATTGGACTTATTTTGCTTGTAAAGATGGGATGGACATGTTAAAACAGATTTAACTTGATCTAAAGTTTGAAGTTAAGAACATATGCTTAACAAAAATTATAATTATTCCATATCAAGATTTTGGACGATTAAAACTAGATTGAAACAGATTTTACAATTATTCCATATAAAAATTATAATTTTTTTGCTTACAATTTTGTGTTTTCATTAAAACTATGAGCATATACTCATAATTTATTAAAATGCTTAATTTACCACATCAAAACTTATCAAATAAACTTATTTTAAATTAGTTTCCTTGTTAATTAATAAAGTTCCATGAAATTTCCATTTAGAAAGGTCCAGAAAAACTAAGTGTAGTAAAAAATAGTGAAGTCGCCTGACTAATCAGATCACGGTTCAATATTTAAATGTATAGTGCATATAACAGATTACGGCTCTATAAATGTATAGTGAATATAACATATCATGGCCAATAAATGACCAACTAAACATACTAAACGGTCGTTTAAACGGAAAATTAATAATTGATCGGATTTTAAAACGACAATCTCTTGTCATGAGGATATTGTCTTTTTCACAAATCAAAGACTAATAAAAGGACAATCTCTTGCTATAATTGAAGTTATTGACTGGGTCTTTAAATTTCAAAACCCAAAAAAATAGATAACAGATTTTTTAAAGTTCATTTTTTGGAGTGCATAATTTGTTTTTAATTTAAACTCATGTTTTATCTCAATTCATATATTACTGTAGCGTAATTTAGCGTAATTTACCATATTTTAGCATAATTTTATATAATTATTGTAATTTAGCGTACTTCAGCATAATTTAACATAATTTCAAGTAATTTAGCGTATTTTAGTATAAATATGCTAATTATATATAAAAAAAAAGTAATCTAACAAATATTTAAAAAAATCTTTGTGAATACAAAATGTAAAAAAAATCTTAACCTTCATTTTTATCTAAAAATCTTTGAGCAAAATTTGAGCAAAATTTGAGCAAAAGAACTTTGTGAATATTTAAAGTTCAAAATCTTAACCTTCATTTTTATCTAACAAAAATATCTAATTAAATTTTTAAAATTCTAAATAGTAAGTAGTAGCATGCTCATAATTAAATAATAATAATACTACAAAGTGTTTCGATATCTAACAAAGCAAGCAAATTCATTGCAAAATATGAATTCCAATTCTAATCATAACTTAAAAAATAATTAAATTAAATTTGCACAATATGTCTATTATATATATTATTTTTTATTATTTTATATATTCTATTTAGATAATCATAACTTAAATTAAATTTGTACAAAAAAAATAAAGACTTAAACTAAGTATAAATACTATATTTACTAGAATATATCACATGTGATACTCTTGTGTAGTGGTCAAGTCTTTTGACTCCAAGGAGTTGGGCCAAGTTTGATTCACGGCATGGGCAGAAAAAAAAAAAAAATTGGCGGGGTCCACGGCGCATCGCAGTGGTCCATGGGTGCAGTGGTCCACGGGTTAGGCGGGTCCTATCCGGGTTTGGTCTGGTCTGGTCTGGTCTGGTCCGGTCCGGGATGGGTCCACGGGTCTAGGCGGTCTGGGTATACGCGGGTTTGGAGAAAAAAAAACCAAACCGGCCCGTCCACGGACCGACCCTTGCCTAACTCCGGTCCGGGACGGGTTTGGGTCACAGTCCGGGTCCGGTCCTGGACCGGACGGGTTTTTTCAATACACTATTCAGCAATAAGGTTTTAGTCTCCTTAGACAGACTTAGAGCACCTTTCTTAAACTTTTTTAGAGCAAATTCTTAAGCTGATAAAAACCCAGGTTTACAACACAGTGCCTTCTTAGAACTTCTCCTTTGCACCTTTATACACGCTAAGCTTCATTGCTCTAAGTTTTTGTCAGCCGAATAACTACTCCTTAGCACAACTTAAACTCTTAAGCCTCATTGCCGAAGATGACATTTAGTTTTCTACCAACTTAAAAAAAATCGAATAAGCAAGTATACATCGTCACAATAATTAAATATACGTTGAGCAATAATCAAGCATCCAGAATTTTATTTTTATAGTTCGATAATGTAATGCAACCAAGAAAATGGCTGATTAATTATTTAAGAGATTTTGAAAAAAAAATCTGATTTTATTTTTAGTTTGCAAGGACATCTACATTTCTGTAGTTATACAAGTTAAATCTATTTCCTACATCAAGTACTGCTACATCATAACTCAATTCATAAGCTTTCTATTTAGTTATTTTTTTTTTCAGTCTCATAAACGCCGACTTTTTCAGCATTCCTATGCTGGCCAGGTACACTGGCTTAGTTGACGTCCCTGATATAAATTGGGAATTTCGAAAAGTGATGAAATAGATTTAATTTTTTTTAATGATAGATAAAAAACCGACAAATATTGTGTATATTAAGTCGATAATTACAATAGTGATAAAATAATTAGAAGTAAGAGCATGAGCCGCACACGACCCCTCATAAAAGACGCATTTGATAAAAATTGTTAACAATACAATAAATTGCAATGCTTACAATCTCAAAGAGTGTCGGCGAAAGCTATTACCAAGTGGCAGTTGCAACATGCAAGGACAACTAATTAACTAATTATAATGGAATCTGATATGTAGCCCTCAATTTCGCCCCTAAAATGTTTCCGAGCATTTTGACCGATTTTTAAAAATATTTAAATAAGTAAGCGTGTATTGACACCACAATCAAGTGTGTATTAATGTAATACTTTAGTGTATGTTGAGTATTTTGACCACCTTTTTAAAATAATTAAATAAACAAGCGTGTATTGACGTCACAGTCAAGTGTGTATAAACATAATACTTCAGTGTATGTTGAGCAATAATGAAGTATATATTTGAAAAAATTTGGAGACAAGTCTGGAAGATAAAGACGTGTGTGCATCGACATAATAGACGTATGTGCAACAATTATAGAAAGTTAAAACTACATGACAATTGTTAACAATTATGTCTTAACTGAAATAAAGAGATATTCAAGTGTTCATCGGCATAATAGACGTATGTACATTAATATAATCGACAAATATAAATTTAAAGGTGCACAAAAAACTTATAAAAACTATTTGAGGGTTGAGTTCATGAAGGATGTTTATGAGTGAGAGGAACAAAAATCCAAGAAAATAAATAAATGGCTCCTCTAAATCATCATCTAAAAAGAAAGTAAGTGTAAGTAAATAAAAAGGCTAGACAAAAAAGACACACTAAATCTGAATTTTAAATTTTAAATCTCGACAAATTATTTTCGAAGTTTATCAGTATGTTTACTTGCTAGTTGCTATAATAAGATTGTATATGTTACTCCTCACACTGTGTGTATATATTGGGGGTTAATAAAGCTGATGTCGGACTAATTGATTACAAGCCAATTGTGTGGAAATCCTATACTGTTAAACTACTGTTTTACCTTATCCTACAAACACCAATCCGCGGAAATCCTAGAGTGAGGCTATGGTGCTATGCATAGCACGGATGGCTAGTGTACTACGGCTCAATATGGTACTTTTTAAAATTCTAACGGTCGATCCGACCGTTCAATGTGATAACCATATGAATATGTACTTGCAAACTAAATTTTATATTTTTTCGAATTTTTTTACTATTTTTTCAGATAGGTAGAATTTTGATGGTCCAGAATTTTCAAAAAACACTGATTTTTCTACCTATCTGAAAAAATAGTAAAAAAATTCGAAAAAATATAAAATTTAGTTTGCAAGTACATATTCATATAGATATCACATTGAATGGTCGGATTGACCGTTAGGATTTTAAAAAGTACCATATTGAGCCGTAGTACACTAGCCATTGGTGCTATGCATAGCACCATAGCCTCACTCGAAATCCTATACTGTTAAACTACTGTTTTACTTGTCCTACAAACAGCAATCCACAACCTAGCGCTAGATTATCAGCCAATCCGATACACAAGTACTTTACTTTTTAATTTACGAAATGTTTCATTTATTCAGTGCTCCAATCATACTGCACATTCTTATCTGTGTTCAAAGTTTAAATAATCAATTTAAATTGCTCAACACGATTTCCATATTAAAATGTACTAGGAGACTAAATTTTATATATATTTTTTAAAATTGTGTACTATTTTTTAGATAAGTTCAATTACTATTTTGGATGGTCCATAATCTTCTGAAATACAGTGATTTTGTACTTATGTAAAAAAGTAGTAAATTTTTTTCCAAAAAAATACAAAATTTGGTTTTCAAGTACATTTTAATATGGAGATGTGGTTTGGATTGACTGTTTGAACTTTGAATATGAAAATAAAGATACATGGCATGATTAGAGCACATAACAAGGATCATTATCCTCTGTAGTACTCCACAGTGGAGCTCACTACTCTACGGTTTGAGATTTACTCTCAATCATTTCGAGATTCGGGCTAGCACATGGGGCAGTATTATTTGAGCTTTGAGATTTGTGCAACGTTAACGATCCAGGTCCACTAATTAGAGAATCATACTAAAAGATTTCCTTGTGCGGTACTTTACTGGGTATGAATTCACAAAACAATGGGGCATTTGAGCCCTCTTAATTTCCGCATTTTCTTGTCAATTAATGAGTAGCAACATAAATACCTGCATAGTGAGGACCACACATATTTGGTTCCACATCCTAGCCGACGAATCCGTATCCTCTGCATTAACTCAAAATGAAATCTTTTGAGTTAATACATCTCGACCATCCGATATGTCTTAAGATTCATGCGGACTAGATTCGTACGAATATTGAAAGATCCATTATATCATAAGCATGAGCCATATTAGCTTAGTTTAAATCAGATGGTTGAGATTTATTAACTAAAAAATTCTCTTTTGAGTAGATACAGAGGATACGCGTTCCTAGCCGACAGAAAACTGGTCTATAAGGTGTACTGTTCGTTTCCTTCTCATTTCTTAAGTTATTGAACTCGTTAGGCATTATTTTTTTACATAGAATTGAGTGAAATTTTAATTACATCATCTCTGTTTCTATTAGGGCTGCACAAAAAAATTCATAGTTCGTAATTTGATTCAAGTTTGATTGGAAAAAGTTCGTAAAAAGTTCGATTCGAAATTGAGTTCGTTCGAAATTATTTCAAACCAAACTTAGTTTGAAATTAATTCAAACCAAACTTAGTTCGAAATTAATTCAAACCAAACTCAAACTGGACCTAGTTCGTTCGAAATAGATTCGCAAACCAAATTTAGTTCGAAATTAACTCACACGTGAACTGTTAATTTCTGCTGATAACTTATGCTCACTGATGAAAATATAAGCCGTCCAGTCCATGATTGCTTTGAATTTTGACTTCTGAAACAGAAAGCCCGATCTAATTACAAGCTGAAATAAAAAAATTCAACAACAAAGCCCAAAATAGAAAAATTAAACAAAACTAGCCTTAGCCCATAATCGTTGGTTGTGAACTTTTGACTTAGTCCAAAGTCCAAACTCTAGAGTTTCTTTCTGTTGGCTGCTTAGTTGCGATACCAAACCGGGACCGGCCTTGAGGTGAGGCGAGGCGACCCTCATTGATCTCTGCTTTGTTGATTGATTATTGAGACCGGCCGTGAGGCGAGGGACCCTTGGTACCGGCCGTTTCTCTTTGCCCTTCTTGCGATTTGCTCCTCTCTTGGGTAATTAAAAAGTACACCATTTTTATTGTTGCTTATTTTATAGATCAAACAGATAGCACACGCCAGTAAACTTATATATCAAATGGATCACCCTTTTTATTGTTACGATTTCCTCCTCTCTTTGCCTTAAAGATGGCACACGCCAGTTTAATTTTTTTTTTCCTTTTTAATCTGATCCCTTGTCATACCAGAAACTTTCCATACAATAGTCTAAACCAGAAATAAAAAAATATAGAAAACCAACAAAACCAGCAACAGAGATCAGTCATTTACCAGAATCAGAAAATCAAGAAAATAAAAAAACAGCAAACCCGATTTGGCACTATGGACCAGTCATAAGTTATAACTCGTAAGTCGTAACAAAGTTCGTAAATGTTCGAAATTGAGTTCATAAAAAAATTGGTTCGAAATTGAGTTCGTTCGAAATTAATTCAAACCAAACCTAGTTCGAATTAATTCAAACCAAACTCAAACTAGAGGTAAGTTCGATTCGGTTCGGTTCATTTGCAGCCCTAGTTTCTATATAGAATAGTGGGAAAACAAAATTCATACTTTGTTCGTTTTTCCCCAACCATGTCATCTTCGATTATGGAAATGTTCGCTACTTTGGATTCTAAGAATATCTAAATTCCAGCGACTCAAATTAATTTCTAAATAACTATTAATTATTTTTTAGAAATTAAGGACTCTAATTCTATCTCTCATATTTCTGAAATTAATTTTAAAGTTTTTATTAAGCCACGTTAGCAACAAATTAAAAAAGAATAATAATTTGAGCAAATTATTTGGTTATCATGAAATTTATAAATAGTTTCTTAATAAGAAATTTTACTACATAGTTTCTAAATAAGAAACTCTTCCACATCTCTCAAACTAGATTAGAAACTGCCACATCAGATTAGAAACTCTAATAGTATCAGAGATGTATATGCTCTAAACAATAATTTTATAGATAAAAAAGTTTATATACAAAGGACCTAAAAAAAAGACTATAATCGCCCACAATTACATGCAAAAAGTCTAAAAATTCACTGCTGCCTTTGTAACATTGTTACGCATAGCGTGACCACAGTGTCACCTCCATGGCTATCGCTGACACCAATTGTCGTTCTATCTTCCACTTTCCAGAGAATAACCTCCCATTCTTTTCTCTCCAGAGTGCTCAAGTTCCTGCAGTCCAAACATTTTGTTTCCACCGCATAGTGTGAAATTAAAGGTAGCCAACAGTCCCGTTCAAAAAGTGATTGTGTAGGTACAGTTCCACATGATGTGGTCTCTTGTTTCTGTACAAATTTTGTTGTTGTATTTATTTATGATTAATTTTATTTGTTTTACTGTGATATGCAACTAAAATATGTATTGCTAATTTTATTAAAAAAGTTGTTGTCAATCAAGATTGAATTAAATTTGAAAATAGATTATTCAATTTCATTATACATGTATTGTTTGCTATGAATATGATATTGTGTCATATATCAGTTTCACTGCATGCAATAAATATATATATATAGAGATAGGCTAATATTCTTTTAGTAGCATATGGTCCGATATGCTTCCAACTCAAAATCGGATTTTCAAAGTTCAAACGGTCGATCTGAACCGTTCAAGTTGATCTACATATTGAAATCTGCTTGGAGACCAAATTTTACATTTTTTGGAATTTTTTTACTATTTATCAAGCCACTTTGAAAATTGCTGATCCGGTGGTCCAGAATTTGAAAGCACTGTTTTTACTGTTCATCCGGATCAGCAATTTTCAAAGTGGCTTAATAAATAGTAAAAAAATTCCAAAAAATGTAAAATTTGGTCTCCAAGTAGATTTCAATATGTAGATCAACTTGAACGGTTCGGATCGACCGTTTGGACTTTGAAAATCCGATTTTGAGTTGGAAGCATATCGGGCCATATGCTACTAAAAGCATATTAGCCTATCTCTCTCTCTCTCTCTCTCTATATATATATATATATATATTTTTTTTTTGCTTCGGCAATTGATGAGAATATTAGCAAGATATATTACACTAATGTTATGGTATAAGGAATACAAAGTGCCTGCAATTGTTTACATATTACAGTCGCACAGTTATTTTTGTATATTTTCATAATCGTTTTCATATATCTTGCGGATATGAGATTTAACAAATTAATTTGCGAAATTGCATATCTATAAAAATATCATCTTGCATAATTTCGTAACAACCCATGATTTAAAAAAAAAATGAAAAACATAAACTTCAAGTTTGTACTATTCTACTTTGCAGCTTCTGCAAAACTTAAAAAAAATAAAGTTTTTCCTATTCAATATTTTGGTGGTTAATTAGTTTAGTTGATGTGATAATTAAATTCTTAGTCGATAACATTTAACAGAATTAACAGATAATTTATTTTCTCTTGAATTGCAACACATTGCGCACTTGCGCAGGTACCCCCAAAATAATTATTGAGTGGGTGCGCAGCGCAGCAGTTCAGCAAGAAAAAAACAAAGAAAAAGTGTGAGAAAAGTTAAGAGCACGACGGCGATGCATATTGTGTTTTTTAAAGCATTATTTGGTTAGTTGCTTGTACTCTAAAATTAAACAACTCATTAGGCCTTTAAATTATGTTGCATAAATTATGTACTTATTTAAAGTTGATGGATCTTAATTTATCATGACATGAAGTATGAACTAATACTATTGGAAACTAGTGACCGTGTAATGAAACAATTTCCTTTTATATTACAAGCGGTGATATCACTGCTAAAAAAATTGTCAAAACACCGTACACTAGATCCATTATAAAAAAGAAAAGAAACGAAAAGAGATTAATATATTCATACTAGGAAGAGAGAATAAGCGATGTCATAAAAAATAGGGATAAATATATTCCTGCCAGCTTAACGGCACTGGATTACAGTCAAACATCTCTTCGCTTATTTAAAAGGAAGCACCGGAAAATCTCTTGCAAACTTCCCGGAAATTATCCATAAATTTTTTTTTTGGTGGGCAGTCCATTCCATAAGATCTGATCCGGCGCAACATTTAAGGTCGTATACCACATGCTAGCGGAAGGGTGCACGCAGCACGCCGCATGCTTACGATTTAATGAAAGCTCTCCTTTGCATTTGAGTGGAAATTCCTCTGCAATTGCTTTAAAAAAATAAAATTGTCTTTCTTTGGGCTTCCTTTTGCGAGTACTTTCGAGTGAAACTTCATAGTAAATGTCTTCTGACACCTTATTAAATATGTTATATATGCTGAGTGCAAACAAACTCCTTTTCTTCCCACTGGACTAGCCCCTACTAATACTATACATTGAAAGTAGGGCTGTCAACGAGCTAGCTCGAGCCGAGCTAGGTCCTAGCTTAGCTTGTTAATTCTGAACCGAGTTTTTATCGAGCGAGTTGGATCTAGGGCATCCGAATTAAAATCTCAGCTTAAAAATCGTGACAAGCTGGCTCGTTAGATCTGACTGGATCTTGTTTTAACTGAGCTGGACTGAGCTAGACCGAGTTAAACAGTATAAAATGCACACAAATTGATGCCTAGCCGAGCTAGCTCGCGAGCAAGCTAGGCTCCAACTTGAACTCGTTAATTCTGAACCGAGCTAGTGGCGAGCTGGTTCGTTAATAGCTCGGTCCAGTAATGAGCGAGCTATTAGCGAGCGAGTTAGGTGCGAGTCACGATCAAGCCACAAGCTACGAGCTTTTTTGCCATCCCTAATTGAAATAACTCAAAAAGAGTTCATTAAAGGAATTCTGGCACATTTATTTTTTATGGGCAACACTTCCGACAAAATCCCGAATCCAAAAAACTTGAAAAAAAGAGAGATCTTATTAGTAGGTTGGATTATCGTCTTTTGGTTCAATTCATGCGTCTCAAATCCCGAATCCACTTTCCTAACATATTTCTATACAAAAAATACGACAGACACTTAAAAAGACGAGATTGTCGTGTAGCCTCATTTATTTTGCTCTTTCTTGAAAATTGCCTAAGAAAGGATTGATTTTTAAAAAATTTCAGGCCCAGTTGAAGGTCTGATGTTAGTATAACTGCTTGGAAGTCGGCACAAGTTTCTGAAACAGAAAGCCCAATTTAGATTTCAGGCTCACATTAACTGGCCCAAAAGAACATTCTTTGAATTGTATGGCCTTGAACCAACATAGAGAATTGGAACGGTCCATTTCAAACAAATTAGTGGAACTTTTTTTTTTTTGGTAAGAATCGAAAGTTGGTAAGCACCAAAATTTAAATAATAAGAAACACCCATCTGTTATTCTACAGTCTCAATGCAAAATTCTTTCTTGATCACTAAGTATATAGTCATCCCAGGGTATGATATGCTACTTAAAAAATGAAACAAAGCAGCACAGAATAGAATAAGGAAAGAAAATTTTGGCTTGAACTTACATATAGAAACAAGACTGTCATTACAACTATAATGCTTCTTGTACCGTGTAATCATCTGTCATAATCCTTAATAATCAATCTTATGACTATTCATTCATTCTAATATTACCATAATCCAGAGATGCCCTGTAGAACATACTGATAGTCACCGACTATGTCCAAGGGCGGATCTAGGAAGAGCAAATAGGGTCAATGTCCCCCATTAGTTTATGTAATTATATACGCATAATAGTTTTTTAGTGTTATATCTGTATTTTTCTTAAGAAAAACTACATTTGATCTACATAAAAATATGAAATTTGTTCCATTATAACCTTGTAATTATAATCCAACAATTTTAATGTGGTTATTATATGATGTTAATGTTTGGTATGGTGCTTAACCCATTCAATTTTTTTTTGCTTTACCCATTACTATGTCATTTGGGTACTGTGCTTCCGTGTACACTTCTGAATTACTATCTAACAATTTCTATTGCTGGGCATGAGGTCATTAGAATAGTGACTGAAATTGGGTTGAAAGTAAATAATTTTAAAGTAGGTGATATTGCTGGCATGAGCTACATAGCCTTTTCTAAAAATTGCAACTCAAATTCTGAAATTACTGCCCAAAGCTTGTTGCCTCCTTCAACAACACTGTTCCCAATGGAACCACCAGATATGGTGGTTTCTCAAACAAAAATAATTATTAATGAGAATTTTGCTGCAAAAGTTCCTTGGAATCAATTAACGGCTTCCTGGCACTGCTCCATTGCTGTGTTGGGGCATAATTGTCTATTGTGCATTGAAAGGTTATGGGCTGATTTATCAGGTCTACTTTGGGTATTGTTGGGTTAGGAGTCCTGGACACCTAGCAGTTAAGTTTGGCAAGGATCCTTGAAATGAAAGTTATGGTTGATGGGATGGTAAAAGAAATGATGCTATGAAGATACTTAAAGCAGATCCTTTCTTGTTACCGTGCAAATTTCGATGATCAAGGTGCCCCCTTTTATTTTTCTTCAAAATGATTCACCTTTTTCTATATGAATATTTTCTTAGAGCTCTTAGTTACCCACTCCAAGTTTCATCTCAGATTTTGGTGTTGAAATATAATTGTCCTGGTGCTGGTTTTGCTCTATGTTTCGATGATCATGGTACCTGCACTGGCGTAAAGCGGCATTGCCAGTAGGATGCTCTATGTTTTTGCCTAATTTTACTTCTAGAGTTCTAGACTTCTTGCACTGGCAAAAGACTGTCAATTAACAGGGTCACACCCAAATAATGTTAGAAAAAATAACCCAACGAATGTGATGCCACTCAGAATATTTTTTATGAGTTAGCAACGAATATATATGAATTACAAGAGAGTGTAAAAAATTCACCTAAGCGGCTAAGCATCACACACGCACACACACATATATATATAATTTTATCACTTCCATATAAATGAACAGGAATGGCAAAGTCTTCATATAATAAATAATGTCGTAGCTAATTTCCCTGTTGTTGATTTTTTATCTGATTGGATGATGAAAAATAAACAAATATTTTCGATTGGAGATTTGAATTGTGAAGTTCCTGATGGCATCTGTTTAATATTGCAGCATTTAACATCTTTATTGAATTAGATCCGGCCCTCTCTTAACACACTGCCAAAAGCTGGGTTTCTAATCCACAACTCCCAGGAAGGTAGTGATATCCTTGATCGGTTGGGCTAGACATTTGTTTTCAACAATTTGGTACCATAACAAAATAATAAAAAAAATTTGAATCATTTTTTTATATTGAAGAAAATTAAATTACAATGATAAATGATTTACATCATAATTCAAGTGGGTACTTAGAAAGACGCAGGAAAACATAATATTATAAAACAACTTCGCAGCGAACTTTGGACCTTCATACATAATAGGAAATGTAAATCCAAATATATATTTATTTCAATCCACTATTAAGTAACTCAATACATAGTGAAACAAAGACAAACAGAAGACTGATTTCGATTAAGCAAAATGAAAGCAACTCATCATCGACTTAATTTGGTGTCCAGAGAAGTGTGGTCTCAGTAATCATAGAAGTCACAACATATGGGTCCATGTTAGATGCTGGCCTCCTATCTTCAAAATAGCCTATTTCAGAGAGATGTAAATGAGCATCAGTTAGAATTGGCCGGTTGAAATTATCCAATAAACAAATTCATCTGTTATTGGTCATGATTCGAGACTAAGTTGGGTCTTATTTGTCCATGATTGGAAAACAATAAATCATAAGGAAAATATACTTATAGGAAATAGTTATATATGAAAGCATTTAGGTGAAAAGTACCTTTGCCTTCTTTCTCGGTGTCACGACCAACTCTAATGGAGGCTCCACGGTTTGCAACACCCTGAAAATATGAAGCAGACATTTTTACTATTTTTCTGATCTCCTCATATAAACAAAAACAGAGAGAAAATAACAAGATTATTAAATGCAAGGATCGAAGAGACGGGAAGGGGGAATGACTTGCTAAATTCAATTTAGTGCTGATAGATACTAGACAGTTTCTGCATAACTAATTGAGATGAGCAAGTGTAGCATACACCAATTCAAACTCTCTAACTGTTCATTAGAAAGAAAGCATACCCATTTGAAGGTGTTTATATCAGCAGTCTTGTGGCGGCCAGTGAGGCAACGTTCATTGCCTTCACCGTACGCAGCAATGTGCTCCTTATGCCTCAGTCCCAATTTTTCTATGGCCTTCTTTATCACCTCGCATCCTCCTTTCTCTCTCATTGATTTTGTACTGATCAAGGTAAAACAAAAACATATTCCTCAGTATACAATTATAAGCATTCGTAGTGTGTTACAATATGCATAGTCACCCAAAACAAGAGGAAGAGGAAGTCGATTCATTTCTTAAGTTATTGAACTCGTTAGGCCATTATTTCTTTTTACATAGAATTTTAATTACATCATCTCGTTTCTATACAGAATAGTGGGGACAGTTGATGTTTGTTATAATAGTGAGATGTTTTTCTTCATTCATAAATGGTGGTGAAAATTTTACACAAATGTCCAAAAAGAAAATAAAAAAACACCAAGCACCACTCTTTCAGTTGCAAATGCTGAAAATACAAAGCCAAAATGACAAAAATAATTGGAATTATTTCTTGGTAAGGAGACTGAATAATGAGTGATACAGACCCAAGCACCAAGCACCACTCTTTCAGTTCCCAACAAAGATCACCAGCTGAGTAAAGATCAGAATAAAAAATAAATAAATAATTGAGCTGATTAGAACACGTCTTACTGTGATTGATACTCAATTTAGTAGCTCATTGGCCCAAAGAACCTCGAGTTTTGAAATTAGTACTCATTGTATCTTTAATTTTCTGCCAAACAAAGTTTTGGCACCTGGGTATGTAATTTATCATTAATAGGTACCAGATCATAGTACATCAGTATCAATAGATGTTCGATAACAAAAGTGATAATAGGTACCAGCACATCAAAGGAATAACAAGACATCTCAACAATACAATCAGACCAGAAATGTACTAAATTGATCACCCAATTTAAAAATTATCAAAATAACGAGAAATCTGATCAACTAAACTAACATCCATCCATCCATAATCTTCACATATGCAGGACCCACAATTCCAACTATGACTCCTTTCTTGTCAAGAGCTCTAAACAATCTGCATTTGAAACAAACCAAAGCCACATAGGTAGCTGCCTTTCACAGTTTGCTAAATCAGTAGGACACAATAGGAAGCCAGGAGAAACATTGGAATTAAAACACATTTAATAAAAATTTACAGAAATAAAAAAAAAATTCAAAGAAGCAACTCCTGTGCCTACGTAAGTTCTTACAAGTTCAAAGTTGAAATGGAAATGATGTCATGGAGCAACTAATTTGCCTTGTCAATTTTACCTTTCTTGCACAGCCCATCTATAAGAGTGTTGTAAGTCACGACATTAGGCTTGAGCCCTTTAGAAATCATGCTATGAAGCACCTCCTCTGCCTTCTCAATTTCACCTTTCTTGCACAGCCCATATATAATAGAGTTGTAAATCACGACATTAGGCTTGAGCCCTTTGGAAATCATGCTATGCAACATCTCCTCTGCCTTCCCAATTTCACCTTTCTTGCACAGCCCATCAATAACAAGGGAATAAGTCACGACATAAGGCTCGAGCCCTTTGGAAATCATGCTATCCAGCACCTCCCGTGCCTTCTCAATTTCACCTTTCTTGCACAGCCCATAAATAAGAGGGGAATAAGTCTCGAAATCAGGATCGAGCCCTTTGGGAATCATGCTATGCAGCACCTCCCCTGCCTTCTCAATTTCACCTTTTTTGCACAACCCATCTATAAGAGTGTTGCAAGTCTCGACATCAGGCTCAAGCCCTTTGGAAATCATGCTATGCAGCACCTCCTCTGCCTTCTTAATTTCACCTTTCTTGCACAACCCATCTATAAGAGGGTTGTAAGTCTGGAGATCAGGCTTGAGCCCTTTGGAAATCATGTTATGCAGCACCTCCTCTGCCTTCTCAATTTCATCTTTCTTGCACAGCCCATCTATAAAAGTGTTGTAAGTCTCGACATAAGGCTGCAGCCCTTGGGAAATCATGTTATGCAACATCTCCTCTGCCTTGTAAATTTCACCTTTCTTGCACAGCCCATCTATAAGAGGGTTGTAAGTCTCGAGATCAGGATTGAGCCCTTCGGAAATCATGTTACGCAGCACCTCCTCTGCCTTCTCAATTTCATCTTTCTTGCACAGCCCATCTATAAGAGGGTTGTAAGTCTCGAGATCAGGATTGAGCCCTTCCGAAATCATGTTACGCAGCACCTCCTCTGCCTTCTCAATTTCATCTTTCTTGCACAGCCCATCTATAAAAGTGTTGTAAGTCTCGACATAAGGCTGCAGCCCTTGGGAAATCATGTTATGCAGCATCTCCTCTGCCTTGTAAATTTCACCTTTCTTGCACAGCCCATCTATAAGAGGGTTGTAAGTCTTGACATTAGGCTTGAGCCTTTTAGAAATCATGAAATGCAGCACCTCCTCTGCCTTCTCATTTTCACCATTCTTGCACAACCCATCTATAAGAGTGGTGTAAGTGTTGACATCGGGAATACATCCCAACTTGGGCATTTTGTGGATCACAATAGCTGCAGCCTCACCGGTCCTATTTGCAGAACAAAGGCCCGTAAGTATTGGATTGAAAATCACAGCCTCAGCTGTGTGACCCTCTTTGAGATGTCGTCCGAGACAAGAAAAGGCTAGCTTGAGCCGATTCTTTTGAGAACAATATTTAATCATGGTACCAAAGGTGGGGTCAGAGTTGCGAACCTTGTAGCCAGGATCTGGCTGAAGGGCCAGGATCTGACTGAAGGAAAGGGTTGAGGTTGGGTTCTGGAAAGCCGACAGAGAGCCAAAATGGGGTGAAGCGACTCTTGGATTGAAAAAGCGCCCTCCTTTCATTGTCTCGGCCTTCTTCTCTCAGCTTCTCTCTCAGCCTTCTCTCTCGGCCTTCTTCTCTCAGCCCTCTCTCAGCTTCTCTCTCTCGGCCTGTCTCTCAGCCTCTCTCTCTCTCAGCCTCCTTCTTCTGGGTAGAAAAAGCGCCCGCCTTGCTGCTGCTGCGGCCGCCTCCAAATCGTCCCAACGATGTTACCAACAATCTTGTCAAAAAGCCCTAAGTCGAATAACGCCACCGATGCATTCAATTGCGCCTGATTAAAGCGTCCTGTTCTGTACTTCGGTCTGGAATGTACTTGATTAATGGATCCGTATCCTCTGCATTAACTCAAAAGGAAATCTTTTGAGTTAATTAATTTCAACCGTTTGATTTGAAACGGAGCCAATCCGGCTCGTGCCTATAACATAGGAGTCCTTTAATATTAGTGCAGATCTAGTTTGCACGAATGTTAAAACCGATCGGACGGTCTAGATTCATTAATTCAAAAGATTCTCTTTTTAGTTAATGCAGAGGATACGAATTCCTTAATTAATGACATCTGAGCAAGTAAACGGGTTTGCGGATCCGACATAAAAGCGTACGTATTAATTAATGGGAAATTTTACAAACTAATCTATTTCTCAGAAAATCAAATAAAATATCATCTTACAAACAAATAGTCAAGATAGGATTTGATTTTGAATTTCCAAAATGTCCATGTAGAGTGCATATTTCCTTTCCCTCTCCCTTTTCTCTCTCTCACCACATTACTCTTCGGATTTAGCAAATTTAATACTCTTATTAGCAAATTAGAAACGGAGATAATTAGCAAACTCAAATATATTTAGTTTTACTAATATAAGTAATTTTATTTTAATTTATTTGAATAAACGTGATATATATACTAGTATCGTGTCCGTGTGTTGCAACTTGCAACAGAGACATATTATAAGAGAACAAAAAAAATCTCATACAAAATGACATATTTTCATAAAAATAAACCAATAAAAATAATAATTATTTCAATTGAGTGAGGGATAAGTTATGAACCATATTAATTTAATATTTTTAATTTTATTATATGTTTTCAATTGCAACAATTGAATATTTAATTTTTCTTTAACAGATACAAGTTGTATAATATAGATGCGAAATTTTACATAATTCTTTTCTTTCAAAAACCATCAAATAAAATATCTCTCTTCTAAAATTATTAGCAAAATATCCTTGTGGCCTCACTTTTTCCAACTTGTATTCATTTCTGCATTGGGTAATAGAAAGGCACGCTAAGTTTAGGTTGTGTTGCCCCGAAGACGTAGGTCTTTCAGTTTACCGAACTCTGTTAACAACTCATGTGTCAAATTTTTCTAACTCTATCTATTTATTTTACTGCACTTTAAATTCATAAGTTGTTGATTCCGCCAAGAACTACACACTTACACACACGTGCACATAGTAACGGTTTAAACTTGACTATCTGACTGATAGGGTTTAAAATTTTAAAAGACCTCATATTCACCCCATCTAGGTCGACGTTATTTTTCAATTTGTACTAAGTCGATGTTATTTTTCATTATACTTTATTATACTAATTGGCTTTTTAAAATTAATTTCAATTTAAAATCAATCTATATTAATATCATTATACTCCCTACATCTTTTAATTGATTTTATTTGCTTTTTAAATTTTTTATATATATTAACCTCTTTATAAAATATCAATTATTTACTTGTAGTTTAGTAGTTAAAGTTGCTTAATAAGTTTTTTTTTGTTTATTTTAAATTTGATTTGTTAAGAGACAAGAATTCATTATCAATTAATTTGGAAGTTCTAACAATTTTTTTAAAACTATTTATAATTTAAAATTTACTTTTAGAATATACTATTATCATTGATAAAATAACAATAATTAATGTTACCTATTTAAGTCGAATAATATGCCTAAATTTTTTAATTTTACAAAAAAAATTGTTAATTTGAAAAATTAAGTCACAGATTTTCGTGTGCAACCGTTAAAAATAGTCAATTTTTTTCCTTTTTGTTCTTAGAAGCCCAAACTTACTGTGCTAATTTATTATCAAAGAACTCGAACAATCATCCCTGTTTCTAATTTGCTAATAAGAGTTTCCAATTTGCTAAACATAGAGAGTAACATGGAGAGGGGGGAGGAATATGAGTCCACATGGACAATTTGTCAAGAAATTTGAACATAAGGTATTTCTCTAATTTTTATGTACATTTAAGCTATTTTTATTGGTATTTTAGTAGTTCAAATCGGAAATAAAATATGAAACGTAGAAGGGAAAGTCCCATAAATGAAATACCTGTTATGTAATTATTTCCAAACACGTAGGAGATACTGAGTAATTTTCTCCGTAGAATATATGTGCGAAATAATATAACAGAAAAAAGATCCAAAATTTTTATTTTTACCCTTTCAAATAAAAGATAAATCCAATAATTTTTTTTCTGAGAAATTCCATTGTTACCATGATCGACTCCTTATATTGAACGCAGTTTCAATAATCCTATCGTTATTGTGATCGTAGTTCCAAACTGCGATTCCTGTTTTTTCTTCTTCTCCAGAACACAATTCTGATTTGTGTTAAAATAATTGATTTTAAGAATTTAGTTTGTTTGAGTTTATTTGACTAAAAATAAATCGTACTATGAACAAATTACTAGATTTAGAGTTAAAATGCTTGATTTGAGTTGAACAAAGCACGCAATTTATAAAATATAGAAAGCATCCAGTTGCATACAACACAAATACCTAAAAAAAAATCGTTCTTAACAATACAACACAAACATCTAATAGATAAACCTAAAAAATAAGTTAAACAAAAAATGAAGCATTTCCTCCATCCCATTCAACCTGTAAAATTACAAAAAGAAAATGTATTGTTAAATTGAAATTGTTTGAACAAATTTTTGAAAGTTGAAATTGTATAAAATAAACAATGTATCAACCTCGAGCATTCCGAGCATCTCTGGCTCGTCTTTCCGTTGTTTTTCAGTTGACTTGGTGTCCTCTTCTCCTCCCTTCTAGTATATTCATCCACATAAAAATCATATTGTGCCATCTGCTACCCACAATTAGCCATATATGTTTTGGCACAATGATAGGTCCAATGTTTGATCAGTGTCTCAATGTTAGAGTAGAGACTTACAAAATTGGCAGGTCCCTGCTTCGAAAACGGCATATAAATAGAACACGAGAACATAGTATTATCACCAATTGAGGTTTTTGGCATGTGCATTCCACCACGTTATCAATTTTGACGATGGCTTTGTATTTGAAATTGGCTTAGGCAAATGATAACGCTCAGAGAAAAACACTATATTTTTACTAGAAAAATGGTCAAAAATGATATGTTGAGCGATCGTTTTTCTAGATTTTTCACTGCAAACGTGTTTTTAGTGTTTTTGACAGATTATGAAGGAAATTGTCAATTTAGTCCAAAAAAGAGTACAAATATCATATTTTGGTGAAGATGAAGTTTCCACGCGAAATTGGACATCTCACGGAGCATATGGAGTGCAACATGAAGGCGAGAACCTGAAATTTCACTGAGTACGCTGCCCGTGCAGTATTGGCCATACCATGCGGTGTCGCAGATGCCGCACGGGGATATGCCGGATCTGCAAAAAGACCCAAGTAGCTACTGATCTGTTAATTCCACTACTTGTCTTGACCAATCAGAAGCCAAGCCACGTTGTTCACTATTTCCACTTCGTTTAGGAGGCTATAAATAGTCCTTTTAGTAGAATTTTATGTATCAATTCATGTACTAGTCAAGTTCCACTTAGATTAGAGTTAGGTTAGGCTTTAGAGAGAGGGAGAAGCCATTATTGACCGAATTAGGGAAAAATTCTGCTAAGGAGGGCAGAAGGCGATAATTTTTTTTTTTTTTTTTCTTCGGCAATTGATGAGAATATTAGCAAGATATATTACACTAATGTTATGATATAAGGAATACAAAGTGCCTGCAATTGTTTACATATTACAGTCGAACAGTTATTTTTGTATATTTTCATAATTGTTTTCATATATCTTGCGGATATGAGATTTAACAAATTAATTTGCGAAAAATTATTATTCAGCCACATAAAACCATGCATCAGCTTTAGCAAATTAAAATCTCGTCGTTTAAAAAATTATAAGAGAATCTTGTCTAAAAATGTGGCAGAATTTGACTTTCCTTGGCATTTGTATTATTTTATAGAAGTGTCCGGAGATAATATTTGATTATGTGATGTCATGACCCAAACAACCAAATTTAAATTAAAAATTGCAGTTATAAAATCTGTATTTTGTTCCTTTAAAGAAGCAACGCATCTTATTTTATAGATACTATATGCAAGTATTGTTATTCAACTTTGGTGGTTATCTAATAAGGGATATTGCGGTAAATCCTCAAGTAATAAGATGTATGATTTCCGATATAATACTCTAAGGACATTTCATACAAAGTTATATCTAAATTGAGCTGCAAAAACTATTATTCATATTATTATTACCACCATCACCGCTAATATTATAATTTGTAGTTGTTTTTTTATCATTTAGATCTTGCCAAACTGTTAATAGATATGCATATATCATACAAGTTTAAACAATCTGTACAAAAAATAATTTATGATAACTCAAGAGTGTGTGCGGACAACACATTTTAGTATGAGATAGAGAATTAAAATCCTCAAATCATACCTAATGGCAGATAATGAATTCTGAATCAGCAACCTCCCATTAAAAAATACAGAGAAGTAAAAAAGATTCACCTGAGTTTCACATGTTGTTTTTTATTTTAGTACTTCACGCAAATTAACAAGAATTGCAAAATTCTGATTTATTTATGTCGTAACTACTTTTTATGTTGTTGGTTTGTTAATTTGATGGGATGTTGAAACACAAAATTAATTTTCAACTGGTGATTCGAATTATATATGAAGTTTCCAATTGCAACCGCTAAATATTCCAGCATTTGATATCTTTAACTTTTCTGGAGAAAGAAAAGGATGAGGCGTAGTGATATTCATGATCGGCTGTGCTAGACATTTGTTATCAGCAATTTGATACCTTGACAAAATTATTTCATTTTCTTTTAAATTAAGGTAAACTAAATTACAATGATAAATGAGTTACATCATACAAGTGGGCACTGTTGGGGAATCATAAAGGTCAAACAATTACGTCTTATTTAGAAATCAAACAATTACATCTCATCTAGGGGGTCAAACACTTACACTCCTGGAAAGGAGAAACAGTTTCCCACCTTAACCTAAGGACCATCATATGCCAAAGCTGACTCATAAAACATAAATCTTAAGTGCAGAACATAATACCTGATTCTATGGATGTTTCCATAGAGTAACTCGATCCTTTGTGAGATCACTAACCGTCTCCGTGAGCGCGAGACTAGACTCTAATGACAAGAAGCTCTTCTTGTTGTTTTGTTATATGGGTCGTAGAAATAAGTCTTCCAAAACAGCAAGATATGGCCATTGAGAAATCCTCTCCAAATTTCCTAATGGATTTCTCTTATCTATTCTTTGATGGTGGAAGAAGAAGAGAAGGCACACAGAGCTGTGTTTTTCTAAAGAGAAAAACGTATGTCTAGTTTCTGTGTTTTTCTGTGTTATCTTGTGCCTTGGGGACTAATCCATATAAAAAATTATCTTGTGCCTTGGTAACCTATCTGGTTATCTGCCAACTTGAAAGGTATTTTGTGCGATTGCATAAAAAACCGTGCTATCACATCAAAATCCGTGCGACCGCATTAATATTCGTGTGGCCCACACAATCCTCTTAAATGACAGTTATACATGATTGGAAATGTTAGATGATACATGATTGGAAATGTAATGATAATATATTTATTTCAATCCAAGCAACTGCAAACTTTACACTGTTATACATGATTGGAAATGTAATGATAATATATTTATTTCAATCCAAGCAACTCAAAACTTTGTGAATTAAAGACAAACAAAGAACTGTTTCTGATTAAGCAAAATCAAAGCAACTCATCAAGGACTTAATTTGGTGTCCAGAGAAGTGTGGTCTCAGTAATCATAGAAGTCACGACGTATGGGTCCATGTTAGATGCCGGCCTCCTATCTTCAAAATAGCCTAATAAATTCAGATAGATAAAAAAAAAACACATCAGTTAGATTTAGGCCGTAGAAAATATTGAATAAAACATTTCTCCTGATATTGGTCATGATTTGAGAGTAAATTGAGTCTTTTTTTGTCCGAAATTGGAAAGTGGCATATTATACTGTGCATATAATGCAAACAAATTTAATACTTGAAAAAAATTAGCTGAGAAATAAGTACAAAGTCAGAGAAGTGGCGCAAAATTTACCTTTCCCTTCTTTTTCGGTGTCACGGCCAACTCTAATGGAAGCTCCACGGTCTGCAACACCCTGAAAATATGAAGCATAGATTTAACTATTTTTCTGAACTTCTCATATAAAAAAAACATGGAGAAAATAATAAGATATTCAAATGCAAGGATCTAAGAGACGGGGAGGGAGGATGACTTGTTAACTTCAATTTTTGCTAATAGACACTTGACAGTTCCATATAACTATTTAAGACAAGCAAGTGCAATATCCACCGATTCCAAGTCTCCAACTGTTCATTAGAAAGAAAACATACCCATTTGAATGTGTTCATGTCAGCAGTCTCATGGTGTCCGGTGAGGCGACGTTCATTCCCTTCACCGTACGCAGCAATGTGCTCCTTGTGCCTCAGTCCCAATTTTTCTATGGCCTTCTTTATCACCTCATATCCTCCTTCCTCCCTCATTGATTTTGTACTGATCAAGCAAAACATTCCTCAGTATACAATTATAAGGATTCATCGAATATGCATAGTCACCCAATACAAGAGGATGAGAGGAAAAGAGGAAACCCGGAAGGGGGAATCCCTTGTGGATATTAAATAATTGGATGGCTTGACCTCCAACTTTCACTAAAAAAAAGGAGGAAGAGAGGAAGTCGATTTATTTTCTCTACCTGTAGTTGGTGTGAGCACCAGCACCATTCCAATCACCCTATAATGTTAGATATAGAAAATAAAAGGTGTTAATTATAATAGTACAGAATAGTTCATTACTAAAAACAAAACAGAGAACAAAAAAGATTTTGAAATAAAATAGAACATGTAGGCTTAATATACTGACCGGAATTGGCTTTGGGTCAAAGGATAGCACAACTCCTGCAATCTCAGTTATCCTCTGGTGATATCAAACATAATCATTATAAAATAAAAATTATGTTTCTAAATAAGTAAACATTAAGGATTTTTACACTACAACCCTTCATAAATTTAAAAAGGATCTTTGCTTTTGATTTACCTCGAGAAGAAAACGTGCAATCCACAGTTCGTCACTGGCTGAAATTCCAACTGAAGGACCAACTTGGAACTCCCACTACACAAAGATGAAACAAAAAAAAAGAAAAAATTGATATAAGTCACAAGAAGAGGAATAGCCACTAAGTATGAAAATGCAAACGTACCTGGCCTGGCATAACTTCACCATTGATGCCACTAATATTGATACCAGCATAAAGGCAAGCCTTGTAATGTGCATCCACAATATCACGACCAAATGCCTTCTCTGCACCAATTGCACAGTAGTATGGGCCCTATTGAAAAATGAAGTACAATTAACACTGAAAACGAAAACATTAATTTGAACATTTTGATGTTTAGATGAATTTTAGATAAGTTCTCTGTGCATTTTGAGGGTCAAAAAATTACTTGAGGGCCAGGAAAACCACCAACGGGCCACCCAAGAGGCCATGTCACATCCTTCTGAAGAAGTGTATACTCTTGCTCAAGTCCAAACCTATTTCGTACAAAATATATCAGTAAAGCTGTAAAGGGTGTTCTCATGAGTTAGAAAGAGAAGTGGGATAATTAAATTTGTAAGATACCAAGGTTCTTCTGCTACAACATCAGGATTGCTGAAAATCTTTGCGGCATTCTGTCTCTTATTAGTTGGAATGGGCTCTCCTTGTGGTGTATAGCAGTCGCACATGACCTTAATTTCAAATCAAAATGGGGAGCCAGTTAAAATATTTTACTTACAGTACAATTTAAATTTTAAAGGAAGAATAAACTAAAGAACAATTTTTTTTAAAGAAAGTGGGAAATGTTACTGATTTCATTCACATTAAAACCACAACAACAAATCTAAAGGACAGTTGGGACAAGAGGACTTAATTGAGAATATTTGTGGACGCCTCATCAAACCTCTTTATTTGCAAGGCTTTTACTTGGCAATCTTGATCAATTATGTTTTAATTTATATAACGGTTCCCATTTACTGGTTGAGCACTATGGGAGTCATTTTATTTCCATCTTAAAGCTTGTATATTTTGAGAGGCAAGTAAAAAGGTTAAGCTAGAAACTCCCTTTTTCAAATGTGTGACATCTCTCCCATGAAAATAATTCAGAGAGAAAAAAAGAAGAAGAAAGCTCCAATATATAAATACTCACAAGAATGTTGTTCCCTCCCCTGAAAGGATCCTTGAAAATGGCTTGAGGGCTTAAATAGCAAAAATGAACAACACATTATAGTTAATTAACTTTTCAATCAAAGGAAGAGAAATAAAGTGATAAATATATATTGTAATTAAAGATTATACTATAGAATGACTTCGCTGTCCTTGCCCGGTGCCTGGCCAGTGCTTGATCCGTCATAGTTCCACTTGGGGAGCTCGCTGGGACTGCTGACAGGCTTTGAAATTGTCTGCGGAAAAATGATTTATATGTAAACTAAATTTGGAAATTATGCTGAGTTCAGTGCAGTTCAACTGTTTTGTCGATCATCGAAGTTAGACTTTACATCATGCTGTTAACTAAAAAGGGCTTGGGAGAATAGCACATAATCGCCTTTAATTTTCAAAGTTTTATACGGATAAAGTAATATGAGTAGGCTTTTTCTTTCTGCAAATTTTCTCATTAATTAGGAAGTACTGATCAAGGTATTTGAAAGTTCCATTAGAATTGTTGCATGTTTGCTATGTGAATCAGTTTATAAACAGTGTGATGTTGGAAATTTGGAGGGCCAAGCTGATATGTTTCGAACTTCACTTAAAAAACATAAATAAATAAAAAATGTGCTGAGAATTTATGTACTGAGTTCAAAATTTGAAGACAAACAAGATGATAAATAATAATCTTTCGAGTTAGTACATACCCTTCCTTTGCTCCTCATGTCCAAACCAGATCCACCAACCCTATAGAAGTAATATCAAGCTGTTAATTTAAAAGTATAAATATGCATGTATATGCAACACATCTGAAAAAAATGCTGCACGATGAAAAATAATATTTTAAGATTGAAACCATAGAGTTGAATTGTAAGCAAAACAAGAGATGGAGGCAGAATATTAAAAAAATGAGTAGGGTTAAAATGAACCATTGGTTTTGTACTCCAATCATACTCCACATTATTTTCTCCTTTTCCAAAATTTAAATAGTTGATCCAAACCGCTCAACATGATTTTTGTATTAAAATACAAAATGTGCTTGGAGACCAAATTATATATTTTTTGGAACTTTCCTTTTTACTATATTTTTAGATAGGTACAAAAACATTGTTTTGGATGATCCACAATCATCTGAAAACAGTGATTTTGTACCTATCTTAAAATATAGTAAAGAAATTTCAAAAATATAAAATTTGTGCTCCAAGCACATTTTAGTACGAAGAACATGTTGAGCGGTTCAGATTGACTGTTCGGACTTTGAACATGGAAATAAGTATGTGCGGCATGATTGGAGCAATTTAACCCTACTAAAATAAATGGTAAATTATAAAAGAGGGTTCAGTTGTTTTATGTTTCCCATTTTGACCCTTGAACATATCCTCCTCTTCTTATAAATGGATTTTGTATGAATTTCTTGATTTTTCCTAGGTATTCAAGAAATTATCCATCAAAAGAGATCATAAATTGAGGAAGAGAGTGTAAAAGACTAATTCCATGTTATTTGTCTTGCAAATTTTCCATATCAATTTTTGAACATAAGCTCACAGGAGTCAAACGAACAAGGAATAAGCAATGGTTAAGGGCCACAGAAAGATAGCTCACAATTTTGGGAGTAATCTATAGGAAAATGCAGGGAGGAGAGAACAGAGACTTACCAGACGTATTCAGCAATGATTTTTTCAGTATGGTCAGAGAGGTTCATGTTAATCAGGTCGTTTAGAAGAGCCATCAAAGCAATTACAAAGTAGAACAAGGAATTAAATTATTTTCTCTAGACTGGAGAGAGGAAATGAGAAGAGAAATAACAGTTGTGAAAAAACACAGAAAGGAGATGGCCTATTTATACTAGAGATAATGTGTGACGGATTGATATTTGGCAAGCTGAAAAAAGATTCAAGGTAGCTATTATTGAGAATAAAATAATATCGTAAAATAAAGGATCAAGAAGTCTTTGTTTGAATAAAGAGATGTTGTCTTATTGTCTTGTTAGTTGACAATGATCGATATGTAATATTGCAATCAAGGCCCTTGAAGGCTCGAAGTGACATTTTTTGCTTATCTATCTCAAAATATCCGCAGCCACCTCTCAAAGGCACTTGTAAGCAGAGTTCTGATGATTCTGACATCCATTTTATTTTAACTGTTTCTTGTGGAAATTAAACCTACGTCTCTCTATATAGGGAAGCAGCTTATTACCATCCATTATATGTCTATAATTCTTTTATCACACAATAATTAAATCTATAATTTATATATATGGCTTGATAAATCAGTGATTTATTTTCTATATGGTGCTAACATCTTGGATGTCAGAATCTAAAAGGAAAAGTTATGTCTGTGTAAATTAATGGCTTCGGGAGGACATAAAGGCATTTATCAAATTTATAGGGAAAAGTAAAATACAAATACCATACCGATAAAAGGGAACAATCAAGAAAGTGAACCTAAAATTCTCTGCGAGAAGAAAATTGCAAGTTTGCAACTGAACTAACGGTTTCTCTCGTGTGTTGTTTTGATTCTCTACAATATGATTCTGTGAAGGATATAATGTTATGCACATAAATAACGATGCTTGAGGTCCTATACTAAATTAACAGGTAAATCTAGACACAAATTGCAACAATGATATTCTTAGAAATTTTGAGTTTAAAATGAGTAAAACAAATAAAATTTCAGAAAAAAAGATGTTTGGTAAATTACAAATGACTAAGTGAAAGGCATAACAATAATTTTATATTTTCGAACTAGATCTAGTATAGATGATAGTGTATATTATTGTGTTTTCACGAAGAGATCATACATAATTAATTTCAAGTCCCGCTACGCTACTTATATAAGCATATCATGACATATGCTTATAAGTCACATTTCTGTTTTTAAAGTTCAAATGACAAGTCTAAACTGTTCAAACCAATCTCCTTCTTGAGAGCTTCATCTACATATAAAATTTTAAAATTTTGGAATTTATTTAGTATCAAGTCAAGTGGTCAAAAAATGAAGGATTTTGTGCGCATCTTAATGCATTGCTGAAAAATTCTTCTTTTAAAAAATTCTAAAAATAATAGTAAAAAAATGAGAAATTTGGTCTCCAAGCACATTTTAATATGGAGATCATGTTGAATTGTTCAAATTGATAGTTTAGACTTTGAAAAAAAAATATATGACTTATAAACATATGTCCTTTTATGCTCATATAAATAGTGTAGCCAGACTCTTTAATTTCACAACAAATATTTAAATAAAATAAATGTCAAAATTAACGGAATTCTAATTAAAAATAATAATAATTATACATTTCTGCGCAATATAAATTTGGCAATTAGCAACGTGCAGTTGGTTGAAAATTTCTTTGGCAATATACAACAACGTCGACAATTTAAAATTTGTGTTTGCTTTTTGAGAACAACTGTATTTATTAAACTATTTTGTACTATTGATCAATAACTCAGTGATAGCAATTAAAATTGAAATTGGCGAGGTCCCATTCTTAGACATAAAATCATGTATTAGTTTTAGCAATTTATAATATAGTTTTTTTTTAATTTATATGAGAAATCTTGTCTAAAAACGTCGCAGATTTTGACTTTCCTTTGCTTCTGTATTATTTTAATTGAAGCATTCTGAGATAATAATTTATTGTCCTCAATTCAAATTTAAATTGCAAATTGTAGTTAAAAATTATGTGTTCTATTTCGGAGTATTCTAAAAGAGCAACGCTTCTTTGCTTACAGATAGTATTGCAAGAATTGTTATTTAATTTTGGCGTGTCCTCTAATCGGAAAATTTTGTTAAGTATCTTCTTTTTTAAAACCATAAAATATTTCTTCTAAAATTATTAATGAAATGTTCTTGTGAACTCCAGTTTTTTTCTCTTTATTTCTCTCTCACTTCCTTCCAATTACTTTATTCCCCTCCTTTCTCCTTTTTCCTTCCTTAACTGGATCAGGATACAATAGAAAATAACAAAAAAAAAAAGTGATTCAAAAATAGCACAATAAAAAACGAAAATAGTACATCACGCAATCAAGAAAAAAATGTTGTTTTGCGCCAGTTCTCATGCATGTTGTTAATCCATTTTCTTCATCTTCGTTTTCTAATGTTTTGGGCTCCACATACTCGAGTTGCCAAAGTAACTCTGTCAAATTAATGAAACTTTTTTCGTGATCGATCGCGCATTAATTTTTTAACTGAATATTTATTGAGGAAATTTCGACCTATTATTTTGCTTATTTATTTTGACTACGCTTTTACAAAACAACCATGCACTTTGATGAGCTCCACAATGCACTCTGTTTTGCTTTTAGCAACAAGTTCCAACACATAACATTATTTATTGGTAAATTCATGTGTTAACATAAGAATTTTGATTCTTTTTTATTTTACATTTTCTTAATGGTGTCCAATTAAGTCAACAGTTTATCAGTTTGAACTGAAGTGCCAAAATTTGATTCCTTCATGTTGTTGGAGACTATAGTTGGAGATACTTAAGCAATACAAGCAACCTTACCAAGTAACCCCTCCTGATACACAATACTAATTATAGAGATATCATATCAATTAGGATCAATTAGGAGAGATTGTATAATATGTAATTAGGAAAGTCTACAAGGGCTAATAGGAAAATTAGTCTAAACCAATGCAAGCAATGTAATTAGAATATCAATAAAGTAATGCAATTCAATCATTGTTTGTTTTACACAAATTATATGGTATCAGAGTACCTGCATTGTAACAGTACTGGGTACCAGACCAAGAGCGGTGCTTACCAGAGTGCAAGTCTCTCCAAAATTTGTCATCGTGGTTGAGAATTAGACCATTAGCACTGACAATAAACAAATTGAGACATCTGCCAACTCTATTGTTCCGCCAATCGGTGACATGCTCACCACCACGCTATTAAATAGCACCAACTATCTCGTCTGGGCAAAATCAATCACGATTAGGCTCGAAGGCAAGGGTAAAATCAGTTATATATGTACAATCCCTTCCTCTTTGAAACCAAATCCAAAATATGCATTTTGGAAAATGACCACACCTCCTCGAAAGTCGTACACTAAATCGCAGTATTTGGTGAACGGTTCATCAACCAGCAAGCAGTGTTAATGGCTTCATCCCAAAATTATTTGCCAAAACTTGCATTAGAAAGCGTACCTTGAGCCTTCTCAAGTAGAGTTCTATTAATGCGCTCGATCACTCCATTTTGGTGTGAAGTGGCAAAAATTGTCTGATGCCAAGCAATTCCTTCATCCTTGCAAAATTTGTTGAACTCATCGTTACAAAATTCTAAACTATTGTCGGTTCTCAACTTCTTGATTTTCTTTTCGATTTGGTTCTCAACAAGGACCTTTTATTGCTTAAAATGTGACAAACACTTGCTTCTTTTCCTTTAAGAAAAATACCCAAACCTTTATTGAGAAATTATTAATAAAAGAGAGCATATAACGATAATCATTACCTTTTGAGGGAACACATGAAAGACTTCCCAAATCTGAGTGAATGTATTCCAAAATATCCTTGGTGTAATAGCGAGACACACATAATACATTCCTAGACAAATCTGAGTGAATGTATTCCCAAATCATTACCTTTTAGGTGCTAGTTTCAAATACATTCCTAGACAATGTAACAGCGAGACACACATACTAGCATCACAGAATAGTACACACAAAAAATAGGCCTGAATTTCTTATATTCAATCTTCAAACCTCCATCACTTTTAAGACCAATACAGTCGGGCTACTAAATGCAGTCAGTGTATCACTTTATTATTTAATTTACTATCTCAATATGATACTAATGTAACGTGAACACTTGGTTTCAATACAAATTCAATGCAAAAGTGATGTTAGCAATTACCGAAAAGTTCTTTTTTTTTTAAAAGACAGCGGTGGTATACTATTTGTGGGTGCAACTTGGGGAATTATAACAAAAGAGGCGCGGAGAGACAGAGACCAAGCTCCAAGCATTAAAAATTTGGAAATCTGGACATTTTCTACTCTCTCCTTTCCAAAAGATTTTGGCTAAGTACTCAGAAAGGAGGCGTTACTTTTTTTTTTTTTGGCTGATTATCCTAGTCTTGAGCGTATCCATCCATCCGTGTAAAAGATGTCTGCTTGTGCTTTTGCATTTCCTTTTTGTTGTTCTAATTGAATAATTGTTCGGTGAGATTAACAATAGATTCACGAGTGAGGCTACGATAATATGCAGATTATACAAGGGCTCATACTATGGAATGATATCTCTATTTTAAAGTTTAAACAATCGATTTGAACTGTTCAACATAATTTTAATATAAAAATGTACTTGTAGACCAAATGTTATAATTTTAGAATCTTTTTATTTTTATTTTTAACTCTGAACCATCAAAAAGCAACGACTTTCTACCTAACTAAAGAAAATAGTAAAAAAAAATATATAAAATTTGGTCCACTAGTCCATTATGATGTGAAGATCAATAATAGAGTTAACTTTGAGTTAGCTCTACTATTCTCAAACTTTGGTGATCCAAACACAAATTAGCAAATTGAGTTAGCTCAAGAATAGCTATATTCTACTAATCCATATAAATTATGGGTTAGCAAAAATAGAGCTAGCGGGGTTCGTGATATTAGTAAAATATTTGATTCCTCTCAATTAGAGTTAGTTTAAATATTAAATTAGTATTAAATAAATATAATATTAGATTAGATTAGTATTAATAAAATATTAGTTTAAATATATAATGTAATATAATATTATTTAAAATATAGATTAGTATTAAATAAATATAATATCAAATTAGATTAATATTAAATAAAATGTTTCATTAAATATCATATTGTGGCCATTTAAATATAAAATGTAATATAATATTAGTTTAAATATTAGATTAATATTAAACAAATATAATATCATATTAGATTAGTATTAAATAAAATATTAGATTAAATATAATATAATATTAGTTTAAATATTAAATGTAATATAATATTAGTTTAAATGTTAAATGTAATATAATATTAGTTTAAATATTAAAAGTATTAATATTATAATTAGATTAGTATTAAATAAAATATTAGTTTAAATATTAAAAGTAATATAATATTAATTTAAATAATAAATTAGTACTAAATAAATATAACATCAAATTAGATTAATATTAAATAAAATGTTAGATTAAATATAATATAATATTAATTTAAAATTTAATGTAATATACTATTAGTGTAAATGTTAAGTGTTGAATGTAATATAATATTACTTTAAATATTAAATTAGTATTAAATAAATATAATATCATATTAGATTAGATTAGTATTAAATAAAATATTAGTTTAAATGTAATATAATATTAGTTTAAATAATAAATGTAATATAATATTATTTTAAATATTGATCAGTTTAATCATTATTTTATTCATTCTCTCCATCGCTATTTTAAATATACAATCCAAACGATATTTTTACTAACCTGAATAGTCTAAAGTTAGCGCTATTCTAAAACCACTCGGGTTAGCATTATTCTGAACCACTAACCCAAAATTCGCTATTCTTGTACTAATCCTACACGATCCAAACGTACCCTATGTCTGATAGTTCGAATCAACTGTTTGAACTTAAAATTATAATATGGATCCAGGTCATATTAGTATAGCCTCATTCATAAATTTTAAAATTTGTTTACTGTTTTAATAAAAATTATTTGTGGCATGACATGGGAGGGGGAGGAGAAGACAAACAAAAAAATATTTTCCTTTGTTCCTTTAATATAAGATGGTTCGGATTCCTTGGTCCAATTCTCTTCTAATATTTTGAGTTTTTGACCAATTCAGAGATGATTAAACTAGCAGCGATAACATTTTCATTTTATTGATAAAAAAGATTCTAAGAGCAAAAATCTCCAACCTTAGGTGTTACCTCTTTTATTAATTTTGTGCTGAAACTGTCAATGAACAGGTACAATGTAAGCTTAGAAATCAATAGAGAAATTAGTAAATTATTGCTATGAAGATACCAAGACGATCTGCTCTTCTTTGGTCAACAAGGAAACGAAGGGTGCCAAATTAAACTTGTATGGTTTAATTAGAGATTGACCTTTGCTAACAAAATAAAATATTGAATTTGTAAGGCTGTCAAGAATCCTGTATTCTGAATCTTACACCTCTCTTGCATCTTTATTATTGTATAATTTGCCTTTCCACAATTCAGAAAGGTATCTTTCGCACGCCATCCCTCAGCTAATTAAATATATTACACTTTTAACGAATTAATTAATGGTAGTCAAAAGTATATAAACAATTAAAAGTTCTACCAACTTCGAGTTCATTTGTTTCATATGTAAACTTTTGCTGTGATCCACAAGTTTTTTTACACAAAAAAAAAAAAAAAAATTGTTTACTGAAGTTGATCTAGTCATTAGATTAATCAACAACAATATGAACAAACTGAATATATTTAGATACCTCGGAAATTTTCAATATTTTGAAAGCAAATAGGGGAGAAATAACTATAAATTAAGAGAAGTAGCACAGTATTTTATTTTCGGCTTCATGACCTGTAAGAAATTTAGGTTGTATCATTGGTTTACAATTTAAATCAGTTTTTATTTGAATCAGAAATTATGTGTAAGAAATTAAATTCAAGGTATAATTTATCACTAGCATAACAGTGGAGACTCTTCACAGTGTTAGTCGTAATTCTTTGTTTCACTTGTGTGTCAGATGTATATAATAATTGCAACCTTGTTTCTACTAGTATTATCACGAACAGATTAACAAACAATCGTCAGTCAATATGCTAGTACCGAATAACAGCTCTCTTTTCTTTCTCTATCTCGAATTTAAAAAACAAGGATCAATCATTAAAAATCCGAACTGCTACAACATATTTATAATCCTATAGTTCGCACCAATTAAAAAGAATGTAGAATTTCGACTCGCGGTCAAATATATTATTTCATATTTAATTTAAAAAAGTAACTATTAATTCTGGTTCAAACTATGTGAACCGCAACCCATTTCTAACATGACCAACTCTAAGGAAGGTTCCACAATCCGCCTAAATATTTGAAGTGATGTTAGCAATCGTCCAGGACATTTGGATTTAAAAAAGTCACGGTATGATCAGATATGATACGGCACGTTTGTTGGTCATGTACTGTGATTCACGTGTTTCGTGCTGTGACTATTTGTGTGACATGATTATTTTTTGAAAATTTAACACGGTATGTAGTCACGTGAGTTACGTGTAATTAGGGCCGTTAGATCTTGATCGAATGGTGAATCTTAAATAAACTAACCAAAATTATTTATAAAATAGTTAAACATTTGGACACGTCACGTGTGAACAGTCACGTTTGAATACGGCGTATTTGCGCCCGTCAATAGGATCACATCACACCGCTATTTAGCGTGAACCTCTGATATTGCTAGAAGTTCGTTCATGTTTCACGAATAGCTGACGTTGCTAGTAATTTTCATTATTATTTTTCTTATATTATAGTTCACATTTTCTGACAACACATAATTCACACTTTTTAAAATAATGAACCACATGTTTGCGAGACTAAAGACAAAAATTCTCTCTTGAGAGTAATTATTTCTCAGTCTTATTTTATTTTACTTGTACTTATAGAATTAAACATCAAGGAGGATATAAGATCTATGCATTAATTAATTAAGGGCGTGATGGTTAATATTACTGTGGTAGCTCCTATATTATCAGACTTCATTGTTCAAATTCAATAGTTACAGAACAAAAAGAAATAGCATTTTTTTACTATTTATTTAGATAGGTACAAAATTATTGTTTTTAGAAGATTTTGGACCATCCAAAAACAGTGATTTTTGTACTCTAAACAATTTGTAAACAATTTTCAAAAAATATAAAATTTAGCCTCCGAGTACTTTTTAATATGGAGATTATATTGAACAGTTCGGATCGACTCTTTAGACTTTGAAAATAAAGATAACAATGTGGAACATGATTGAGACACAAAACCAATAAAACATTTTAACTCTACTCTACATGAAATCCCCTATGTTTATTATTGTAAGATAAAGATGGATCAAGTTAACTTTAAATTTTCACAAAGAATTCTTCGGTTTTGAAATTGTAATCTTTATCGAGAAGACATTGTTTTAATCACTAGACCAAAAATTAGTTATCAAAATAAAATAAAAAACATGTTTAGTGGATTTCAAAACTAGATTAGTGGGTAGAAAATCACTGTTTTTGAACGGTCTAGAAACAGTGATTTACCTATCTTCAAAATAGTAAACAAATTTTAAAAATTATAAAATTTCATCTCCATGTATATTTTAGTATGGATATCATGTTGAGCGGTTCAGATAGACAATTTGGACTTTAGAAACGAAGATATGAAATATGAGGTATGATGAGGTATGAAAAACATGAGGTATTGGAACCCTCCTCTCTCTCTCTCTCTCTCTCTCTATATATATATATTGCCCTCAACTTGCACCATGATAATCATTAAGATCATTCTCATACATTATATAACGATTTGTATGAAAAATTAAAAAGATAGCGGTATATTTTTTTATTAGTTTCATGCTAACAGAGCCATATTGAAGCAGGAGTAGGCACTCTTGAATTTTTAAAACCGAGTTTAGTTCTATGTATAATCAGTTTGTTGCTTATTTTTGGAGAAAATTTTATCACCCCTGAACATTCATAATTTGCATTTAGTTAATTCACGGTAGTCCCTAACTTGCTTGATGTACCAATAATTTTTTTTTTGACCTACTCCCGATAAAAATTGTAGCTGCGAATAAGCTAGGAATTCCGTAATGCAATTGTTAACTATCTTAATATAGTTGATATATTAATATAGTTGATATGCGTATCTCAAACGATCTACTCTTAATTTATTCAACTAGGATATAGAGAGCACCACATAAAACTTCTATAAATAAATTAGATGTTGACCTTTAATAATTTTTTGTTTTGAGAAAAGCTGTCAATAATCTTGTATTCTGAATCTGGTATCTCATTGCATCTTTGCCTTTTCAGAATCCAAAAAGGTATCCGTCGCAAACAGTTTGTGCCAACTAATTGAATATTACAAATTCTTAATAAATTAACGACAGTTCAGTTATTTGACTTTTTTTTCCTATCACTTTCACTTCCCATTGTTGATAAGATATCGTTTTATAAAATTGTGTATGTACACTTTTTTTTTTTTTTTAACTTCCTGGTCTTATATTTCTGCCTAATTACCAGTTCAACACTTCAACAGATTATTGTTTTATGCTTGGCCAGCTTGCAGTAAGAGGAGTAGTGCTGCTGGTAACCTGGTAACCCATTGTGCTTTTGTTTTGGTTGTTTAGCAGGTTACCTCTAAAACTAGTTGCTCTAATTAATTATTGTTTTAATGATTTCTAATCGAACCCGGTAGGAACTCAAAGCTCACTTTATTCATAAAAAAAAGTGTGTATGTACATAATTTAAATGATTGAGCTATCTCTTATTTAGTTGAATTATAATGTTTGACAAACTTTAATTCTACTTGATTCATGTTATATCGCCATAGAACCGTCCTATTTTATTTTTATATATTTTTTGAGTAAAGAAAACCGTCCTATTTAGGAAATGTAATCTTAAATTGCATAAGAAAACCGTCCTATTTAGGAAATGTAATCTTAAATTGCATAAGAAAACCTCGCTTTGATTTCCTCTTTCCTTTCTTTTTTGTCATTTTTCAATCAATTAGTATTCAGAATACAAAGAGAACAAATGAAAGCTAACAGGGAAATACAAAACCAAGCTGAAACAACTATTGAACGTAAATTCTTTCTAACAGAAGCAAGCGACCACTTCCATGTGATTCAAATGTCACATGGATGAACACCATTTTTTTCCTTTATTACAAGCAACAAAATTTGTGGCATAATACATATCAAAGCATTCAGTGAAATGACACGTAAGGAAACTCCAATAGGATTTTTCATGAAATGAAGTTGCAGCAACTCCTTTTGCACTTAGGTTGGTTTCCAGAGAAGGGTGGTCTCGGCGATCATGGAAGTGACAACATAAGGATCCATGTTAGAGGCTGGCCTCCTGTCCTCGAAATAACCTAAAATTTTGAAAGAACAAGAAAAAAATGTTGTAAATTTAATTAATTTAGTAATGCAGTGGAGTTTAGTAATGCATTGTCAGTTTATTGAATGATCTATTTGGGATTTATAATTTTCATTGGATATCTACAAATAATTTGGGAGTAAGAAATTTGATATGTGAAGTGAGGTTAAAAAGATCCATATAGATCCTTTTCATTTAAATTTTCAGAGATTTTAAATCCTTGTTCACAAAAAGGATAATTCTATCAAATTAAAGTAACTGAAGAATTTACCTTTGCCTTCCTTCTCAGTGTCACGGCCAACCCTAATGGAAGCCCCACGGTTTGCAACACCCTGATAAGAAATAAAAATTATATTATATTAACCTTACCATCAAAAGAAATCCAATTTGTCACAATTACAGGTATAATGACCAAATGCAATGCAAAAATTGCCAGTTCGTACCAGTGCCAGACCTATTAATCATGCTAAAAAATTGAAAATTGTGCCATTTTTGATTTGTTTTTTTTTGTCAAATAACCAAACCGATACAATTCCAAAGTGCTGAATGAAATTGAAATAATAATGTTCGTGTGTTTCATGACTGGTACAGTGCTAACATCAATATATGGAACATACCCATTTGAAGGTGTTAATGTCAGCAGTCTCGTGGCGGCCGGTGAGGCGACGTTCATTGCCTTCACCATACGCAGCAATGTGCTCCTTGTGCCTCAGCCCCAATTTTTCTATGGCCTTCTTTATCACCTCATATCCTCCTTCCTCCCTCATTGATTTTGTACTGATCAATGTAAACATAAACACATTCCTCAGTATACAATTGTAAGCATTTGTAGTGTGTTACAGTATGCATAGCCACCCAAAACAAGAGGAAGAGGAAGTCTATTTATTTTCCCTACCTGTAGTTGGTGTGAGCACCAGCACCATTCCAATCACCCTATAATGTAAGATATAGTAAAAAAAAGGTGTTAATTATAAGAGTAGAAAGTTGTTCATCACTAAGAACAAAACAGAGAAAAAAAATTGAGAAGACTTTGAACTAAAACAGAGAACTAATATACTGACCGGAATTGGCTTTGGGTCAAAGGATAGTACAACTCCTGCAATCTCAGTTATCCTCTGATGATATCAAAACATAATCATTTAGTAAAGAAGATTAATAAACATTAAGGATTTTTGCACTACAACCCTTCGTAAAATTAAAAAATAACTTTGCTTTTGATTACCTCGAGAAGAAAACGTGCAATCCACAGCTGGTCAGCTGCTGCAATTCCAACTGAAGGGCCGACTTGGAACTCCCACTACACAAAGATGAAACAAAAAGAAAAATTGATAAGAGATAAGAAAACAAGAAAAGGAATAGCCACTAAGTATGAAAATGTAAATCATACCTGGCCTGGCATAACTTCACCATTGATGCCACTGATATTGATGCCGGCATAAAGGCAAGTCTTGTAGTGAGCATCAACTATGTCACGACCAAACGCCTTCTCGGCACCAACTGCACAATAGTACGGTCCCTGTGTTGCGTAAAAAAAAAAAGATGAACAAAAATTTAGAGAAAGATGAGAATACAAAGTAAAATGGAAGAAGAAAATTAACCAAAGGGCTAACAACATATTTTGATAACCTTATCTTTACTCTTTACTGCAAACATTAATCGTTCATGGTCGTTCTCTTTTAATTAATGAATAGAAATAATATTAAGAATGTATAGCGTGTGGTAATATTATTGAATGTCTTATTACACGGCAAGTTCTTGTTTGGCATCCAAATCGTAAACCAATATTAATATCTTATTTTTTTTTTATCCTCATTATGACACTACCAATAAAATCTCTGTTCTCCTCGTTTCTTCTGTTATGTTCATCCCTTTACCCACAAAAGCAATCCTATCCCTATTTGATGCTGAGTCATAAGTGGAATGGTGTATATTGGTACACTTGCATTAGTTGCATAGAGTGCCGTTGCTTGTGCACCAAACAAACTTTAAAAAGCTGATAAAGAATAAGATGGACATAATTCAATTAAACGACAAGAAAGTAGCATTTTTTTTTTTATCTTCCTTGATGTACATTGAGGCTTTGATGGTTATGTTTTTAACATAAGAAGAAAAAGAGAAGATAATCAATTACAAATTTTTGTTATAATTACCTGAGGGCCAGGAAAACCACCAACAGGCCAGCCAAGAGGCCAATTGACATCTTTTTGAAGAAGAGTATATTCTTGCTCAAGTCCATACCTATTCCCAACAAAAAAAAAGTTTTTTTTTTAATAAGAAACTCTAAGCAGCTCACAATATAAATTTAAAGGGAAAATAAATAACAAACGTTTTTCTGTTTTTAGAATTGTTTAAAAATTGGAAAAATATAATACCAGGGTTCCTCAGCTACCACGTCAGGGTTGCTGAAAATTTTGGCCGCGTTGTGTCTCTTGTTAGTCGGAATGGGAACGCCTTGGGGTGTATAACAATCGCACATAACCTAATTATTGTATAAAATTATTTTAATATTTGTCATATTAATTTTTCTAATTACATTATAATTGTTCAAAGAAATCAATATGAACTGTCAATTAGGAAAAAAAAACAGAGAGAGAGAACTTACAAGGATATTGTTGCCTCCCCTAAACGGATCCTTGAAGATTGCTTGAGGGCTTCAAAATTTAAGAATCAATAAAAACATCAATTAAAACAAGCCCAAGAATAAAGCAAAAATCAGATACTTGAGACTTGATAGAGAATAAAATTTTGACAAAAATATAATTTAAGTGTAAGCTCGTACTATAGGATAACTTCACTATCCTCTCCTGGGGCTTGGTTAGTACTAGAACCGTCGTAATTCCATTTTGGGAGCTCGCTCGGGCTGCTGACAGGTTTCGAAAGCGTCTGCTCAAAACAAAATTGATTATTAAAAAATACATATATAGTTGTCTGTTGGAAAATCAGGAGATAAAATTGTCAGATGCTAAGTTCGTTCAAGTTTATCTTCCTTCTTTCTGTTGTTCTCTCTTTTATCTTATTTTTATAAATACTTACCCTTGCTTTGCTCCTCATGTCCATGCCAGATCCACCAATCCTGATGTACCGAAAAGTACACAAAAAATAGTTCAATATTGAGAAAAAAAGATACACAATTACAAAGACATGCATAAACTTAAGGATGATTAAAAACATATTTTGGAATTAAACTTCCATAATACCAAGAGCATAGCCATGCATTAACTACTTCTGAAATTTATCGGTATGAAATAAAGAAGGCGGTTTTAGAAGAAAGCACATAGATAGAAACAGAGGAGACCCAAAGAATAGACAAAGAAACAAACCATATATATTCAGCAATGATTTTCTCAGTATGATCGGAGAGGTTAAGGTTAAGAAGATCGTTTAGCAAAGCCATGGCTTCAAACGAGGGAGAATTAGCTCTTTGGGGAAAGGAAATGAGGAATAAGAAGGAGAACAACTGGGGGTGTGGTATAAAAGGGGAATTGTGGAACCTATTTATAGCAACGGGATTGTATCGGATTGGTGGGGATAGTGGCAAAAATGGAATATAAGGTTCAGGATAGGCAGTTTTTAGTATGAATGAACAAATCAAAGGAATATTATAAGGAGTTCTCTCCATTTCGTACAGATGATCAGCATGTCCAGTTGGTTTGAAGATTAACGTCTGCTCTGCGCAGCCAAGGCAATAATGATATTCAGGAATTAGAATATTTTTTAAAATTTAAATATACTGCGTTTGATATTTTTCATATGGATCTTATATGCAAAGAATATTGTGAGTTTGTACTACTGGAGAGGACAAAGCTCCTGATGTTTATTTTATGAGCTTTTTTATCCAACCAATTGTAAAGCAATTTAATTTAGTAAAGCTTACTAAATTAAGAATAATTTCTGAAAATTGAATATTTTTCTGTTACTCTTTTTTTATAACCTTTAGTTTTATTGTTTGGTTCTTTGGGTACTTGAAATTTATAAGAGTAGGATTATAACGCATCATTGGTTTTGTGCTCCAATCATGCTTCACATTTTTATTTTTATTTTCAAAGTCCGAACAGTCGATCCGAACTGTTCACCATGATCTTTGTATTAAAATTTGCTTGGAGACCAAATTTTATATTTTTTGGAATTTTTTTACTATTTTTTTAAATAGGTACAAAATCACTGTTTTAAGAAGATTCTAGACCATCCAAAACAGTGATTTTGTACCTATCTAAAAAAATAGTAAAAAAATTTCAAAAAATATAAAATTTTGTCTCCAAGCACATTTTAATATGAAGATCATATTGAACAGTTCGGATAGACGTGGAGCATGATTGGAGCACAAAACCAATGGTGCATTTTAACCCTACTCAATTTAGAATCCATCTTTGACTTTGCTTAAACCGTACTTATGTCAATTAAACTATCAATAATATGATGATCCAGACTGTAATGAGCATCTTTCTATCATGTTTTCTTTTAATGGAGTGTACGCTTTATTCGAATACATGGCTATATATTTGACTTTTTCGTCAAGAACTTATTTTGACGAAAATAGTTAAATCTGATATGCAAACTCATCAAGTTATTTGCGAGATTAATTTTAAAAATCGTCAGATTGATTATTCTATATTTGCCTTCTACTTGACGAATCAAGTATCTATTTTTTAAAATATATAAATTTCTGAGTTCATTTTTTTAAATGATAAAAGCTTAAAATAGAAATTAATTTAGTGGATTCATTTTTCAACTACTTTCTTACGACTCTATCTTAAAATTAATTTGGAAACTAAAAATTTTGAAGTTTGAATATCAAAGCTTGACATGCATGTTAAGTACATCAAGATAAACGGTTTAATTTTGACATTCCTAATTGGTAAGATTTTGTCTTTTTAATAAGTTTACAAAATCTTCAATAGACTTAAACTCATACTAATATTTACCAAAAAAAGGTAAAATTAAATTAGTGAGGCTATGGACTTAAGTCTTCGGTTGAAAGTCCTAATGGTCGATCCGAACCGCTCAACATGATCTCCATATGAATATGTACTTGTAAACTAAATTTTACATTTTTTTAGAATTTTTTTAGATGGGTAAAAATTCACTTGATATGAAAAAATAGTAAAAAAAATTATAAAAAATTATGGACCATCCAAAAGCATTGATTTTCTACTCATCTAAAAAATAGTACAAAAATTCTAAAAAATGTAAAATTTAGTTTACGATTACATATTCATATGGAGACTATGTTAAATGGTTCAGATCGACCGTTAGAATTTTAAAAATAAGAATATTGATCTGTAGTATGGACCAATCCACGCTATGCATAGTACCATAGCCTCAGTCAAATTAAATTATTTGAGATCAATATCTTAATAGACAATTTCCACATATAGGGTCATGAAAAAAATAACACTGAAGAAAATAGATAGCTTCAGAAAAGGAAGATACTACAAATTCCAAATAGTTTCATTAAAAAATGTATTATGCCATTAATATGACCACCATTTTTGTTTTCTTCAATTAAATTAAAACTTTAAACGCATCTAATTATCAATGTATTATAGTCCCTAGCAATTAAAAAAAAAAAAGCTAACTACAGAAATTCAAAACCTAGAGGCAGAATAGTATAATTCGAGTTCACCTGTCAGATTCGAGGAAGGAAACAAAGGGTTTAATTAGACATAATTTTCTAAACCAAATTATTTTATTATTTATATATTTTATCAACATAAGGCGGCAAAGTGAAGTCGCTGTGTGGCCAGAAAAGGCACTTGCCACCCCTAATTTAAACAAATAAAAAACTATGCTTATTTTTACTGTGTATTTTTAAAATAAAATATGCTAATATGTACAATAAAAAATGATGGTAAGATTATGTTACATTCTTATTTTTTACCACAATTTTTTACTCTCTTTTTTACTCCATTTTTAAAGCGGACTCGCACAAATATTGAAGCAGTACTCATGAATCTTAATATGAGTCGAACGGACTGGAAACCCATCAGACTTAAATTTGAGCCTAATGGACGTTAAACCTAAATTGTTCCCAAATCAGACACATATCTCAGTGCTAAATCTAAAATCTAATATATATTTTTGACCCTCCGATCTATCTGAGTTGTACGGTGACACCCTCCAACTTAATATTCAATCTCATGATTTCGATGTAAATGGTTACACAATTGACATGACTTTTTTTATAATTCATTACTTGCCCAAAAAGACTATCCAATCTAAAAATTACCATTTTCTGATTAAGCTTACTTATGCAAATTATATGAGTTTGACACATAATTGGAAAGATACTGAAAACATTTTACTAGATTATATAGAAGTACTGCTGATATTTTGAGAGACTTGAATCATAATCACACACAATATGATATCATGTTAATTAATGATTTTTGGGAGCACATACTAGTGAAGTTATGGCTAGAATTTATTTTTCTTTAAAGTTCATTTAGCTGTTTTTAAAAAACAGTATTGATTGGTGGGTTTCTACTAACCATGAGAAATTATGTTTGCATTTGCTTACAATCCAATATTTAAGCCCCGTGAAAGATTCGCTCATTAATTAAGATGCATTATCTATATTTTAACAGGTATTTTACTCTGAATGAAAATGACAGGAAAATATTTTAATTAGATGGTACACCTTATTTACTATGTTTGAATTAAGAAGACATTAATTTATCTTAAGATTTTGTTTATATATTTCTCATTCTTGTCATGTTTCGCATTGACCTTTGGATCCCTGAAGAGGCTACAATTATTATTATTATTTTTAATATCTTTTGAAATAATAAAGCCGTCTCAAAATTGACAGTTCCGTGTAATCACTTCCCATGACAAACCCAAGTTGGAACGATTTCTAGTCCCCGCATTGGGTTGATCGTTGACATCAACTGTTTTTGCTAGGAGTACCCAGAAAGTGTCAACGAAAAGAGGCAGTAATTGCCATTTCCTAACTTAATTTTCTGGCAAGTGATGGGTTTGTAATGATCGTCGCATGTGAGAAGGCAAAGTTAATTATATGTTATTTTTGTTGAGTTAGATGATTTCTTATTACAAAGTTTGTAAAATTTGTATTGGTTATGTTTTAATTTTGCAAAAAGAACATAGAGAACGGTAGAGATCATGATTTATCGTTTCAAAACGCACTGAAATTTTTATTTTTATCATTCATAAAAAATACAAATTAATGACCATGAAATCCGAAAAAATTAATTTTTAACACGACGACAACAATATATGACCGACAACAATATATGACGAACAGAAATAGAGTGTCCGCCACACCTATGAATGTTGCAACACGTTAGATCATTAATTTAATAATAAATTTATATGTAATATAATTTTGTATTGTATACAGTAAATTTATATTTAATTAAAATTTATTAATTCAATTTAGACTATTTAGAATTTTAACAGAGTAGAACTAGGGTGCTCTTATGTTCATCAAGTTTCTTTGTGAACTTAATTTTAAAATTTATTGGACTTCAAACGACAAATTCAAACCGTTGAAACCCATCTGCCTTAAGAGTGATGTGTCTACATGTAAAAATTTAAATTTTCAAATTAATTTTGTATAGAGTCTGTGGTAAAAAAACATTCAAAAAATGAATTTATATACCCTCTAATTTTGACCGCTTGACTTTATACTAAATTAATTTGAAAGTTTAAAACTTCCGCATGTAGGTGCATCACTTGTAAAATAGATGAATTTTAACGGTTCATATTTGTCATTTAAAGTCAATCTGATAGGTTTTAGAGTTGAATTCAAAAGAAGGCTTGGTGAATTCAAAAACACCCTAGTTCTACTCATTTTAATATGTCATATAAGATAGTGATCATTAATTTCTTATGACAACACATTTGTCGAAAATTTTCAAAACTGGATGATGGTTCTCAAATGACATTTAGGCACACAATTTATATCAAGTTATAATAAGATCATAAATTACACAAGTACTGGGTACTGGGTAATATAATTCACTGGTGATTAGTTTAACTATTAATTTGATCTTCATTTACTAAATAAAAAGTTTTGCTCACTATTTGTAATATTAGCCTGATGTACCAAATATTTGTTCCAATTAGAATCAATTTCTGAGAACACGCTTTTTCTTAGAATTAATCAACAATATTATAAAATGTAACCCTCAAAATGAAATTATATTTATTTTAGCAACTAGGGGATGCAAATTTTTTATCGGTCTGTTTGTGGATAAAAGAAAGTACAGATCATATTAAAGTTTCTGAAATCTGATTTTAATTTGGTTGTCAATGACATGATTGGTAACATATTTAAAATCTAATAGATCTTAAATCATATGCTATGACTGAGTTTTTGAAGTAATAAATTATATAGGTCAGCCTCCTTTTTTAATTTCCATAAAGAGATCCAATGTACTTTCTCAACCTAAATCTACATCAAGATCTGTCATGCTATATACTTCTAATGACATTAATCTCTTGTTTCAATTCAATTTGAGATACTTTTGTCTTATTTGTTTTCTACAGGTAACTGTCATAATAGTCATTTGATGTCGATGTGCCTAATATAAATTAAGAGGCTGATAAATAATCTCTAATGTAACCCACTACAGAGTTTGCTAAAAATGTGTAGTTGAAAATATGTATTTATTTTGTACAAGTTTGTTTGAATCAGTGTTCTAAATAGCGCGCTATAGCTTTTTTGGACCCCAAACGCTACGCTATGACATCAAAATGCTCTATTTGCGCTACGGCCGCTACAGCGCTATAGCGGTCCGCTATTTGCGCTATTTGCGCTATACAATATGGATTTTTTTTAAGCAATTTATATGGGTTTTAAATAAAGACCCAAAAAAGTTCAAACCGAAATTGAATTTGTTGCTACTTGCTACAGATAAATCAATTTGAAATTGGAAATATAAATTGAAATTTGAATAGAAAAAAAGTCCAAACCGAAATTAAAATTTGAATAGAAAAAAAAATAGATTATGTCATGAATCATGATGCTTAAGATATTTTTAATAGGAAAAATCGATAGTTTATGATATTACTATGGATATTTTGAACCGCAATTTGGACTTTGTACGGGTTCAATATGAATATTATAATTTCTTAATTACTTTGGTGTTATTTATTGTTCTATGAGACTTTAGATAATGTTGATATTTAGTACAAATATTGAATATACGGAATGTAAAAAAAAACAATATTTGGAATAGCTTCCGCTATAGCGACGTTATTCGCTATAGCTTTTTTTTTTTTGATGGTTAACGGCAATTGCCGCTATAGCTTTTTTTGTAGTCTTCCCGCTATGACGCTATAAATGCTATTTAGAACCTTGGTTTGAATGCATTAAAATAATTATCATTCGTCCTATTTTTTTAATGAAATAATCATTTCCATCATTATTAAAATAATTATCATTTCCTCAAATTTTAACCCTTTATTGTTTATAGTAGAATTACTGCTTCTTCATAAAGTAATAAATCATCAATGAAGTGGGATATATATATATATATATAGGAGATGCCGATCATTTAACAAGAATCCATTAATAAAATAATATATATGCAGATTCAACATCTTAGATCCCTTTTATTCATATATAGGCTAGAGGGGAGACAAAATGCAGGCGACAGTGACCTGATTAAGAAGCCAACAAAATGTCAACAGAACAATTTAATAAACAAGACAACCCATCAGATGTTTACATTTTGCTCAAAGAAAAATGCGGTATTATATTATCACCAAAAATAGCGGCAGCCAAGCAGATGAAGAATTTTACAGATGAAAATTCAGCCAACAGAGTCTATCTATCCTTAATTTGAACAATTATATTTGAAGTATGAATTATGACTTCTCAATTATAAATTTATAATCATGAATGGATGGATGAATAGAGCAACAATATTTCCTACTATAGTAGAAGTACATTCACAAGAGCATTCTTCACTTGCAGGCTTTTTAGACTGCAGACATAAAACAAAACAACGAAAGAGGAGCAAAAGATTTTTATTTCCATTTCTTTTTTTTTCCTCTCTTTAAATTTCTTCTTCATTTTCATTTTTCTTTTCTCAGTTTCTTCTTTTACTATTTTATGCCAGGATGCCAGCTATGGTTCTTTTTTATTATAGTGAGAGCTTAATTTTGATTTTGATTACTAGTCTAGCCTAATGATTGCTTTTGAGACAATTTTTATAATTAGTTAATGGGAGCCAGAACTTCAGCCATTAAAATAAATTAAAATATTCAAACAAGGCGCCTTTTATAATTGGCATGGCCAAGACCCTGAAAGCATTTGTTGTTAGTTGTAAGACTTTGGCTATCTATATAATTATAGATAGTTGTTTCTAATAAATTTTGAGGCTATCATCTTTTGTATTGCCTTCAAAAGTCTATAGGATAGAAGAATTCAACAACTGCATATTTATATTACTTCAAAACGTAGGTGCTGATAAAAGGCTAAGAACATGATTTATCATACATTGAGTTTCCTAACTATACCTTCAAAAAAGATAAAGGTGATTCTAGCATACATCCAATCTTTATGGTACATCCAATTCTAATAGTATATATTTTTTTTAAAGATATATAAATTATTAAAATCCAATTCGAAATTGAGTCAATTTGGAATTTGATTGATTATTCATCATAAAGTCATTGTAATTTACAATCGTTAAAAATGTTAATTTATTTAATGAAAGTTTAAACATCTTTCAAATTAACTCAAATTGGATACATGCTAAATTAATTAAGAACACGTCTGAAATTTTATTTTTTGTAATTTGAATTAATAATATTTTTTTAAAATATTTAAAATAAGAGTTGGGTGTACCATAATAATTAGATATATGCTAGAATTATCTGATAGATAAAACTAGTTCTTAATTTCCTGAAATTTTTATTAATACCACTGTTAAAAAAAAACCCACAAGAATGGGGCCGCATATTGACTTAGAGACCCTGGTATTTTTTGAATTTTCCAATTTCAGTGGTGTTTTGGTTTATTTTTATTTTTTTTAAATGGTATTAATAAAAATTTCGGCTTAATTTCACATGGATTGCTACAGCTTCGTCATGTAGAAGTCTGGTGCGATTGTTAATTTGAGCATAATTATCGTGTGGCCTAAAATTTTGTTGGATAGTTTATAATTATTTGATTGGATAGGTATGCTATACTATTGAAATTTTCTAAAACCAAATAATAAGAACATAAAATAATTTTGTTAAAATCTAAATTTACTGAATATTTTCTAAGTAAAAATGAAATACTAGTCTTAAAAATAAAACAAATATTCTCTACTTACACTTTTTTTTTTACCGGAAAGTAAAAAATAATTATTGAATTCTCGCTCATAAAATATAGTGTACTGGAGCTTTCTTCTTAAATATACTTTATTATAAAACTTTGTAATCTTATGCACGTTATCATTTCTTCCTACCTTTGAAATTTATTTATTATTTATGTTAATACATTAAGCATGATTCTCTCAAAAAAATTGTGCGAAAACCCATGATAAATGCATATCTTCCATTATAACAGGTCGCTTTGCAAAAGCTACGGAAAAATATTTGTTTGCCTCCAAGTAGATTATATTCATTCTAGTCAGAAAGGATCTAAATCTAATTCATTTGCAATTCCATGCGATAGATACATCCTACTCATAGTACACATCGACAACTGCCTTTCTTTTTTGGAAACTTGTGTTGAATTAGCTTTACTTTTTTCAAAAAAATTATGGATGTAATTAATAGCATTCCATGTCGATTCTCTTTCCCTACATAATTTATTTATTTACTTAAAAAGAGAAAATGTGACAATTATTATTAAAAGTTTCTCATGAGACCTCTCTTAAATCTTGAATATCTCTATTTGATGCAGATGTAGTGACGGAGCCACACTCAAGAGCAACTGTTTATTTATGAATTTTGAAAAACACTAATCAAAACGATATGTAGTTGGTTTAGATCTGAGTTTTGGCTATCTTTGAATTTGAATTTTGCCTACCTTTGACTGAGCCTTAGCTCTTGATGAAATCGGCCAAGTCGCTACAATTATTATTAAAAGTTCCTCATGAGACATCTCTTAAATCGTGAATTTCTTCATTCGATGATGCAGTAGCGGAGCCACACTCAGGCAAAAGTAACTGCCAGCTCCTAATTTCTGAAAAATAATCATCATATTGATATATGGTAAGTTTGGATCTGAGTTTTGCCTACCCAACCCTAACTGAGCCTCATGTCCTTTGTGAAATCGGCCAAGTCACTACAAATTTGGCAGAGTTATTCATTTTCGGTAATAGAACGAAAAGAGGAGGGGAAAAAGAGTCTGACCGTAAAACTCAAGGTTCTAAATAGCGTTTATAGCGTCGTAGCGGGAAGGTTAAAAAAAAAGCTATAGCGAATAGCGTCGCTATAGCGGAAGCTATTCCAAATAGCGTTTTTTTTTTTACATTTCGTATATTCAATATTTGTGTTAAATATCAACATTATCTAAGGTCTCATAGAACAATAAATAACACCAAAGTAATTAAGAAATTATAATATTCATATTGAACCCGTACAAAGTCCAAATTGCGGTTCAAAATATCCATAGTAATATCATAAACTATTGATTTTTCCTATTAAAAATATCTTAAGTATCATGATTCATGACATAATCTATTTTTTTTTTCTATTCAAATTTTAATTCCGGTTTGGACTTTTTTTCTATTCAAATTTCTATTTCTATTCCCAATTTCAAATTGATTTATTTGTAGCAAGTAGCAACAAATTCAATTTCGGTTTGAGATTTTTTTTATCTTTATTTAAAACCCATATAAATTGCTTAAAAAAAAAAAAAAAAAAAAAAACCCATATTGTATAGCGCAAATAGCGCCGTAGCGGACCGCTATAGCGGCCGTAGCGCAAATAGCGCATTTTGATGTCGTAGCGTAGCGTTTGGGGTCCAAAAACGCTATAGCGCCGCTATTTAGAACACTGGTAAAACTACAATAAACATGTTATTTTTCTTTTCAAAAAATGAGCCAAATTTTTTTACAAAAGAATGGATACAAGGCAATAAATTATTTCCTGAGGAACACTTCAAAGTTAGAATTTCAAAGGAGTAATGACTATGTTATGCTTCAAAAAAAGTAAAATTTAATACTTTAATACTTTACATAATTTTTTATCTTAATTTAATTTTGCGAAAAAATTGATTTTTAGATCTGAATTAACTGATTTTTACCGATTCTTCCGATTTCGCTTCTGATAAAATAATAATAATATTTTAATAATAAATAAATAAAAATTAAATAAGAAATATTTTAGTCACCTCTAATAAAAATTGTGACTACGCTCTTGATTCGATGCATATCTCTGTTATAACATGTCCCTGAATATTTTATTGCCCTGAAAAACGTGAATAAAAAAGGATACTTTGCCTCTAACATTTTGCCCTCGCGTTTCTTTGTCACGGCGTAAGAAACTTTTTAGGTCCATTTGGTGGAGAAGGAAAAGCCCAACAGCGCTACAAACGCTTTAAGCATCATGTAATGTTCTTTTATCCTTCTTCGACTACTCGACTATAACACTGTTGAATAGCCAACACAATGAGGAAAAAAACAACAACGGGGAGATCTTCATTTCTAGGAGAAAAAAAACGCGATCCGAGATGATTTTGAGTGACATCAAGTCATCAATCAACTTGTTTGCAGAATTATATTCCAGTAAGGTAGCAGTGGTCCGGATTTCACTAGCCAGAATCTCGGGTAGATGATGCGTATTCCATGAGTACTACTAGGTTTAGGCATCGAGATAGGCAGATAGCACATATGCTTGGAATCTAATTCCTCTCCTTTCTTTCTTTTCTTACATACATGAAGACAAAGAACAACATATGTAAAATGGGAATTCGAACCAGTATATTAAACGCGTAGTGACAAAATTGAACTGATCATCAGAATCATTTCTTTCTTAAAAATACAAAAATATAAAATTTAGAAGACTCGAGTCTTCGGTATGTTTGGTTGTAAAACAAAAATAGTTAGAATAGCCAAATCAAGAATAGCTATTGTTTGTCTTATTATAATAGTCAAATCTCAAAACCCTTAGGAATAGTTTATTCTAATAAGACAAAAAGTTTAGATTCACTATTCTAACTATTCTAACCCAATCAAACACCGAACAAGCTATTCCGAATAACCTAACCCCAAAAATAGCATATTCTCAATCCAACTAAATACACCCTAAAGGTACCCGGATAATACTTTTTGTATCCTAATCCGGCTATATCTACCAAAACCACAATGTTGCCATTTGTTGAGCATATTTTCGACAAGAACTAATTATTCACTAGATATTAAAATGATCATGATTTATACATTAATCTTTCCACAAATTTCATGGCATTTTCAACAAAACACTTCATGTAATTATTGATGATATATATCAGGAGGTGGCTTCAGCTCATCCTGCATAGATAGATCTTATTGGAAAGGTTGTAATTAATTACCATATATATATATCAGTCAGATTTGGGCCTTTTACAGTATGGGCAACTCAAGATTAGAATGGAACTAATGTTGGGCCTTGATAGAGTGTATATAAAACCGAGTTCTGAGCTTCTGGCCGTGTACCAGACCAAAACCATATGGACTACCAAATATAAAACCCACATGGGCCTAATTAATAATGGTTCCATTACCTTCTTTGACTGCACCAAAGGCCATAACTATAACTATGACTTTATTATATAATTTAATTTAGAGAAATTTAGTTATATCCCATCAAAACTCTATTGTTTTATTTATATTCCCATTTCTTCATTTATCTATTTAAAATTTAAGATTAATATTACTTACAAAAAAATTAAAGACAATTATGCCCTTCATCAATTACCGTGCTAATCCCTTCCTTTTTCTCTTTATCATCTTTCCCTTCCCACTAAACCATCCTTTTTCTTTTCTCACATTTCTCCCCTCAGTGCGACGCTCCCCCTCCCCTATGAAGATATACTTCTTTAGCACACTATACAGTTTTCCCATATGAAGTTGTCTGAGTCATTGTTGTAAATAACGATATGCGCTCGTCGGACGGACAGGGTACCGTCAAGCGATTAATCAGGAATAATTCGCCATAATAAAAAATAATCGGCCAATTGGTCGGAAAAATCTATGACAATTTGGTCACGACTAATCGGCCTAAACGGACGTTTTTAACACTAATCAAAATTAGCACATATTTCTCTGACAGGCAGAGGCGCATCAATTGACACTGAGATTGTGGTGATAATCTAACAAGGTCATCTATACACAAGGTCATCAAACATGATACAATGGCGTAATCGAGCCAATTTCTTCAGAGAAATTGAATAACATTGTAGAATGAGCCCAATAGGGGGCGATCTGAAAACCGATCAAAAATTTCAAAAAAAATCCCCAAAAAAACACAAAAAAATGAAATAGTGAATCTGCGATTGATCTCCATTCTCCATTACTAGTCTTTTGAATAACTCTTGAGGACAAAAGCAATATTGTAGCTAGTTCACTAATGGCGTCTAATCGATTTGGGCCATTGGCGGAGCTTGAACCATCTCTCTGGGCATTATCTCACGTTGTGGCAACGATGGTGGAGAAGATCCAGCAGCCCTATCAACAATCGTACAAGGTGATTGGACGATCTTTCTTGTGGCAATCTGATTCTCAAGGAGAGCAACAGTGTAGATTCAATCGAACTGAGCTTGTGCGGTCCAAAATAGGGTCACTTAAGTGACTATCCCTTTGTTTCAGATGTGGCGATTGCGGTCATCGCACGTCGGATTGCCATAATGATGTCTTGTGCTATGCTTGTAATAGAATAGGTCATCGATCATCGCAATGTCGTGCGATGATTGCTGTGAAGCCACCTCCGACCGACGATCTGACAATGAAGCCACCTCTGACCGACGATCTGACAACAAAGCCACAACTGCTCATACCCTCTAACATCGGACCCGGGTCAGTCAAGAAGTCCATACCCGTTTACTACGAGGTATCGGTCATAGATTCAATCAAGAGATTGGAGACATAGTTAGCAGAGATAAAGCAAGAGTTGGCGCTGATGAAAGCCATGGCAGGTATCAATGTTGCATCGGGGACGTCTGAAGCCAATGGAGGGAAATCTACTACATCTAGAACAGTTATTGTAACCTCACATGGAGCGCCTGTTGTTACCAAATCAGCTAAGACCAACACACCACAAATACAAGAGATTTCTTTACCGATAACTCCAGTGGATCAAGGTTCTTGGATAAGTTAGATTGCTCGAACTAAAAAGAAGGCCAAATCTGGCTCCATAGAGCTGGACAAAGTGACCCTTAGTAGAGAGAAAAGAAGTGTCCAATTCAAACAGGTAGCAACAAAGGGCACTGAGAGAACAGAGATGAGAGGTAACATTGGTACCAATATTGTGTGTTAGCTATTTTCTGAGTCTTACTCTTTGTTGAGAAGGTGAAATAGATTACTGTATATTGTGGCTAGATGTGAGTTAGAAATGATATAGGTTAGTTTAATCAAGTTTTTTACTGAATGGGTAGGATTTTGTGTTGTTGGCATAGGAGTAAGGCGAAATAGAGATATCTAGTATTGAGGGAATATCTTGTATTTTTTTTCTTTTTTCTCTCTTTTATAAGCTGTTGTATTTAAATGTTTCAGTCAATGAAATGGACATTTTTGCCTTTTTTTTCAAAAAAAAAATGGCGTTAGCCAATTTGAGAGATGAAAACACAAAGTTTTATTCAATAGCAAAATCCACTTGTTACATTCATATGTCTTATGTAGGCGAAACTATTCAAGAAAGAAATTCATAATTTTATTGGTCGGATTGCTCAAATGCATGAGGTGTCCCCATCTTAGTATCCATGTCAGCGCTCTTTGCTTATATGGTAACGGCCTCTTCAACAGTTTCTTCCTCTATACTTTCCAGTTCACGCACTTCAGGAATCTCTCTGTTTCTACTAGGTGGGTTCGATATTTAAAAGGGTTGTTGTCTATTTGAACCTAGATCCGCCATTGCCATCAGGTAGAGTCGGGCATAGCTTCACAGGGAAGAATTGGAGTGTGCCGTGAGAAGAACAGGAACGTCACACTAAGGAGTAGAAACGCGGGAGAAAGAAAAATGAGGGGAGGGGAGCGTCGCACCGAGGGAAGAAATGCGGGAAAAGAAAAATGATGGTTTAGCGGGAAGGGAAAGAACGATGAAGAGAAAAAGGAAGGGATTAGCACGGTAATTGATGAAGGGCAAAATCGTTTTTTTTTTTAGTAATATTAATTTTATATTTTAAATAGATAAATGAAGAAATGGGGATATAAATAAAACAATGGAGTTTTGATGAGATATATATAACTAAATTTAGAATTGTGACAGAGAAATAATTCTTAGAGCATATGTCCACCATCGTTTAAATCGATAGGTCCATTTCGGACCGTGCGATCTAACAGCTGACCTATCGATTTAAAAAAATTGTCCTACTAATAACTCGAGGTTGTTGGACCAATACAGTTCATATTGAATCAAGCTGGATCGATCAATCAAATCAGACGGTCCAGATATAATTTTGTAGCAGTTGCTGCGGTGCTGCCTATGCATGTAAAATAGCTGAAGAAAATTCAGGAGATAGGCGCAGCTATCGTAGCAACTTTCCATATATAAAGTTGGGCTTGACCCCATTTTTAAAGTTGCTGCTAGTTGCCTATATGGTATCTCTTTTCCATTGCTTCCACCATTTTGCTCAGCAAAGCACATAATAATACTTCATGTCCCCCTCAAGGTATAGATTGTTTGTTTTTTGTATGTAAAATTATTTACAAATATGGATGAGAACTTAATTTATCTGCTTAATTTTGAATCTGAAATCTATCTTTTTTTTTTCTCTGCCTCTAAAATAGCTAGCTTCTCATGCAGGATCTATTACTACAATCCTTGACTGACTGAGCTAGAAACTGGAAAGAAAGAGTTCAATTTTCATGCATGTGTGCTTAGAATAAATATTAAATAAATAAATTTAAGAAAAATGCAAATAGTGAAACAGAGCTGGAAGAGGGTATGGAATGCTGAAGAAATTAGAATCCTTGTGCTGGCAAGCCTAGGGTTTCAATTTGGGCTTTGAGGAAACGCACTTCCCAGAGGCTCCTCATCCTTCTTATCTGGTTGTTCTATCTCGTAGCTGATTACGTTGCTGTCTTGGCGCTCGGCAACCTTCTCAAGAGGCAAAATGCAAAAGGCCGTCATCAATCACAGTCAACCTAGTAAAGATCTCATGGCCTTTTGGGCTCCTTTCCTTCTCCTCCACCTTGGTGGCCCTGACACCATCACTTCATATTCAATCGAGGATAATGAGCTCTGGTGGAGGCATTTCCTCGGATTGGCCGTCCAGGTTGTGGTAGCATTTCTGGTATTGCTTGAGTTAGCAGCTGTTCCCAGGCTGCGTGTACCAGCTGCCTTAATTTTCATTGCTGGATTGGTGAAGTACTTGGAGAGAACTTGGTCTCTCCGTTCTTCCAGCATGGATCAATTGCGAGATTCAATGGCCAGAAAACCTGAGCCCGGGCCTGATTATGCAGAATTCATGGAGCAGTACATCTGGCGAAGGGAAGCAGGCCAGAGCGCATATACTAAAAGAAAGAATGAGCCACCACCAGCCACCATGATTTCGACCAGTACCAGTGCCGTTACTGGTACATCTAATTCCAACACTGATGGCGCCCCACCAGGTAATAATATTTATGACAAACACCTGATACTTGAGGCCTATGAATTATATAAGAAATTCAAGCCTGTTGTGGTAGACCTCATGCTCACCTTCCAAGAGCGACAAGATAGCCAAAAATATTTCTGGGAATCCAGTGTATCCCAGGCATTTAAAGTGGTTGAAATAGAGCTTTCTTTCCTGTACGATGTGTTTCACACCAAGGCAATTCATATCTGTAGTCTGCGTGGTTGCCTCTGGCGATTGATCTCTCTTGGGATGATCTCCTTTGCTTTCTTACTCTTTCTTATGAGCGATAAGAGAGGTTACGCAAAACCAGATATCATAATATCTTATGTTTTATTGGGTTCTGCTCTTTTCATGGAACTAGTTTCCCTTCTTATAATCATAATCTCCGATTGGATGATAGTTGCACTTAATAAACACAGTCAAAAGAAGCTGGCAGATGTTATTGCCAAAGTTATGTCATGTTTTTTTCCCAAGGGCAAGCCCCGGTGGTCAAACTCAATATTACAATACAGCTTGTTGACCTATTCCATGGAAGACAAAAAAACCATCTTTAACCAAATTTTGGGCAAGGTTAAAAAGGTGAAGGAGTTGTTGGATAAATTTTTTTTTCATTTACTCTGCTCGGGTACCACCCAAGTTAGAAGAGCTCTTTTTTGAAGAGCTCAAGACCAAGTCAAGGAATGCACGAAACACGTCCGATTTCAAAGAGTTAAGAGATTGCAAAGGAGAGAGAGTACTCGAGCAGGAGAAATGCAACCATTTGAGATGGAGCATTGATAAGGAATTTGACGAGAGCATTCTACTATGGCGCATTGCCACGGATCTCTGCTTTCACACCGACACAGACAGTCCTCTATATCAAAACATTGAGACCGGTCATGGTAGGAATGACAATAACAGTAACTCAGACCGTGAAATTAGTTTGTTAATGTCAAATTATTTGCTGTACCTTCTAATCATGCAACCATCTATGATGCCGGCTGGGATCGGTAAAATAAGATTTCAGGATACCTGCGTTGAAGCGAAGAATTTCTTTCAAAGGGAAGAAAGGGGGCTTACAAAAGCAGAGGCAAGGGAATCACTGCTGAATGTAGAGACGGAGGTGGATCCAGCGGAGGTAAAGGGAGACAGAAGCAAGTCGGTGTTGTTTGATGCGTGCCGGCTTGCAAAGGAGCTAAATCTGTTGGCAGAGGACGAGAGGTGGCGGGTTATCAGTAAAGTGTGGGTGGAGATGCTGGGCTATTCGGCGATTACTTGCAAGACGTACTTCCATGCCAAGCAATTGAGCATGGGAGGAGAATTTCTCACGCACATCTGGCTGCTCATGGCTCACATGGGCATTGGAGAACAGTACCGTATCGAAGCAGGGCATGCTGTTGCAAAGCTTGCCTTCAATAATTGAAATTTCTATCTCCCATGTTTTGTTTTAAGTTCTTAAATTCTTCTTAGTTTTTTTTAATGTTTTATTTACTACGTACTGGATTTGCTTGTGTTTTTTTTTTAGTTAGTACCATGTACGAACTTAAAATCTTTTAGACAGAATAAGATGAAGAGAATTTTTGTGTGCTTAATAATATAATTCTGTTGTATTTAATACTTCTTTATATATTTTTTCACCTCAAGACTTGAAACCCTAACTTAAGCTGCACATCCCCAAGAAGAAGGTAAGAAATAAAACTATGATTCCCAAAATATATGCGGTATGTTTTGAGTGCTCAAGTAAACGACTTATACACACAAAATGTGTATAATGATTTGCAAAAGAATGCCTAGAAAGAAAAATGGTCATCTAAAAGGAAGTTAAAAATGTTCTCACATAATTGTCAGGTTTCTCCAAAGCAGTTATGCACTCAGTATAATGAACTTGCATAAAGCATGTGAAGTATCTCAATATGTTTGCAATATATAGCAAGTGCTACTTACCGCAAGTGCCAGCAATTAAAACTGTTTTCTCTTTATTGTCAACTCTAAAATAAAGAAGGGTAAATGCACCAACATACCATGGAATTGCCGTTATGAAGAAACCCGCAACAAATCAAATATTTCATCACAATGATGCAAAATTTCATGAGACTCAAGTTTAAGGGTTTGAACTAGTAAATTTCTAAGAGTAGAACTAGGGTGTGATGTAGAGAGGGAAAAACGTGCCGTGCCGTGACTAACACGCCGTGACTTTGGTCACGTGCCGTGCCGTGCCGTGACTAACACGCCGTGACTTTGGTCACGTGCCGTGCCGTGCCGTGACAAAAATTACGAGGGATGGTCACGGCACGCGAATGGTCACGGCACGCGTGACCAAACGCGCGTTAGTCAAATTTGATCGCATTTAACGTTTTAAAAAAAAATATGAAACGATTCTTTAAAATTCAAATGTTTTAATTGAAATTTAAATGTAAATATTTTAATTAAAATAAAATTATACCTTATAGGAAGGTATGTTAGTGTATTGCTTTGCTACTTGCCGTGACTGGCGTGTCTTCCGTTCCGTGACTCGCGTGTTCCGTGCCGTGCCGTTTCGTGTTTCCGTGCCGTGCCGTGCCGTGCCGTGACCAAGACAATTTCCGTGCCGTGCCGTGCCGTGTCTTCTTTGCCAACAATTGGTCACGGCACGCGAATGGTCACGGCACGGGACACGTGACCGACACACGTGCCGTGCCGTTCCGTGACGGATCCGGCTCCAGCGTGCCATTTTTCCCACTCTAGTGTGATGTGCTCACCAAACTCTTTAGTGAGCACAACTCTACATAAACTATTAGATTCACTTCAAACGAGATGAATCCAACCGTTGAAACCGATGTACTTTACGAGTGATGCGCGTACATGCAAATTTTTGAATTTTTTGAATTCATTTAGTCTCAAGTCAAGTGGTCAAAATTGAGAATTTTTTGAATGCATTAAAACAACTTCATTTTGGATCATTCATTTTTCATCAATTTTGACCACTTGACTTGAGACTAAATGAATTCAAAAAATTCAAAATTTTGCATGTACGCGCATCACTCGTAAAGTACATCGGTTTCAACGGTTGGATTCATCTCGTTTGAAGTGAATCCGATAGTTTATGTAGAGTTGTGTTCACCAAAGGGTTTGGTGAGCACATCACACTCTAGTTCTACTCAATTTCTAAATATACTACTCACTTCTTTATACCTTTTTTTTATAAAAAGTAGCAAATTGTACCAATTTCATTTAAAATGAAACCAAAAACAAACAAGATAGGGCTGCTAATGAGCCGAGCCGGCTCATGAGCTAATGAGTTGAACAGCTCAATAAATTATATCGAACCAGGTCCTAAACTAAATAAAGTCTGAACTCGACTCGGCTCATATTTTATCACTCAAACAGGGCCGAGCCCGAACCGGCTCATGAGCCAAGGAGTCTCTTCTCTTTCCGAGTTTCACAAAACAGTTCCTGATTTAATATTATTTGCCTACGTGTTCCTCTTGAGGGCTGTTAGAGACCATATGAAGGAAAAGAGGTACATTTTGGCTCATAGTTTGTCCCTTGAGAACCAGTTAAGCAATTGAGCAATAAGGGGCCCAAAAAGAATGTCAAAAGGATCTGACTGGTATGGCACTACAATACTGTGTGGTAATCCTCTAAGTGCAATGCAATAAATTATTTTGTATAAAACAGTTCGGTTGTTGGGTTTGTTTATTTGGTTCGGTTCTAAAATTATGAAAACTTTATTATGTTAATGTTACAAGGATCCTGAAAATTAGTAGTTTGGGTTTTGTTTGGTGTCAGTACTCACTTTTGATTTTGTGGTATATGAAAACAATCAGTTCTGTTGTGTTCTCTGTTGGAACTTGCTTTGCCGCGGCACATTTGTTTTATTCGGACTACTTGGTTATGTTTGATTTGCGGGAATAGTTTAGGTAAGGTTATGACTTGTAATCAGATAAATGTTTGTTTTTTTTAATGCTTGGCATGAGTTGAGCTCGCGAGTTATGAGCCGAGTTTGAGCCGAGCTGAAAGCTCAAACTCATTAAATTGAGCCGAGCTTTTTTCTTCAAGACCGAGCCGAGCCCGAGTTGAGCTTGTTTAGTTATATGATGAGTTAAGCTAAGTTTTGAGCTGAACTTGGCTCATTAGCAACCCTAAAACAGGAGGACAATTTTTGCCTGCTTAGGTCACTGAACACTCACTACAATTACTCATAGCATCTCAAAAATAAAAGAAAATGATCTAATGGTACCAAACTGCCGGTACCACACAACACGAGTGGTTTATCCAAAATACAGCCTAAATCTCAGAAGAGACTTAATCTACCAAACTGTGACAGTGCCCCACTAATTTCCCTCCAGCCATAATCTCTGGTAGATGATAGATATTCCACTGGGTGGTGTTTGGTTGTGGACTAAAGCTAAGGTGGCCTAAGTTGTTATTCCAATTTAGGCTGGCCTAAATTATTCATGTTTGGTTGAGGTCTAAAATTAAATCATGGCTTAAGGTATTTCTTATTTGGTTAGAGTTGGTAGAGAACTAAAGTTTTGGAAGGCTTAGTTAATTATATAATATTAATATATTAATAATAACTATAATGTATTATAATATTATTATAATAATTATTTAATATATTAACAATATAAGATATTAATTATATAATTATATAGGGTCCGGCTAATTTGCTGCCGGCAGCATTTTAGCCGGAGGTGCTGCCGCCCCTTTTACTGTTTTGTGATGTCCAAACAACAAATTCAAACCGTTAGATGTTTAATCTATATTATAATCTACTTGGAGACCAAATTTTACATTTTTTTGGAATTTTTTTACTATATATTAAGATGGTTTGAAAACCGCTGTTTTTAACGCTGCAGAAATTTACTGAAAACAGCAGTTTTCAAACCATCTTAATATATAGTAAAAAAATTCCAAAAAATGTAAAATTTGGTCTCCAAGTAGATTATAATATAGATTAAACATCTAACGGTTTGAATTTGTTGTTTGGACATCACAAAACAGTAAAAGGGGCGGCAGCACCTCCGGCTAAAATGCTGCCGGCAGCAAATTAGCCGGACCCTAATTATATATTAATAATTATTATTAATAATAAGATATTAATTATATAATATTAATATATTAATAATAACTATAATATTATAATATTAGTATAATAATTATATCTTATATTAACAATAAAAGATATTAATTATATAATTATATGTTAGTAATAATTATTAATAATAAGATACTAATTATATAAAAGTAGAGTAGGGTTAAAATGCACCATTGGTTTTGTGTTCCAATCATGCTCCACATTTTTTCTCCATTTTCAAAGTTTGAATAATCGATCCGAACCGCTCAATATGATCTTTGTATTAAAATGTGTTTGGAGACCAAATTTTATATTTTTTGGAATTTTTTTACTAATTTTTTAGATAGATACAAAATCACTGTTTTTAGAAGATTCTGAACCATCCAAAACAGTGATTTTGTACCTATCTAAAAAAATAGTAAACAAATTTAAAAAAATATAAAATTTTGCCTCCAAGCACATTTTAATATGAAGATCATATGAGCGGTTCAGATTGATTGTTCGAACTTTGAAAACGGAGAAAAAAACGTGGAGCATGATTGGAGCACAAAACCAATGATGCATTTTAACCCTACTCATAAAAGTAATATATTAATTATAACTACAATATATTATTATAATAATTATTTAATATATTAACAATATAAGAAATTAATTATATAATTATATATTAATAATCATTATTAATAATAAGATACTAATTATATAATATTAATATATTAATAATAACTATATATATTATAATATTATAATTATTATTTAATATAATAAAAATATAAGATATTAATTATATAATTATATATTAATAATTATGAGTAGAACTAGGGTGTTCCTAAGTTCACCAAACTCTTTTGTGAACTCAACTCTAAAATCTATCAGATTGGCTTCAAACGACGAATCCAAACCGTTGAAATCCTTCTAACTTACAGGTGATGCATCTACATGTGAAAATTTTAAAATTTTAAATTAGTTTTGTATAGAGTCAAGTGGTCAAAAGACATCCAAAAAATGAATGCATTAAAATTAATTTATAAACCTTCTCATTTTGACCACTTGACTTTATACTAAATTAATTCAAAATTTTAAAATTTTTACATGTAGACACATCACCCATAAGGTAGAAGGATTTCAACAGTTTGGATTCGTCGTTTGAAGCCAATCCGATAGATTTTAGAGTTGAGTTCACAGAAAGGCTTGGTGAACTTAGGAACACCCTAGTTCTACTCTAATAATTATTATTAGTAATAAGATACTAATTATATAATATTAATATATTAATAGTAACTATAATATATATAATATTATTATAATTATTATTTAATATATTAACAATATAACATATTAATTATATAATTATATATTAATAATAATTATTGATAAAAAGATACTAATTATATAATATTATTATAATAATTATTTAATATATTAACAATATAAGATATTAATTATATAATTATATACTAATAAGAGTTGGGCTAACTTGCTTTGGGAATTAAAGGGGGCGTTTTACTTTGCGCTCATATCTTCATTTTTAAAGTTCAAATAGTCGATTCGAATCTTCCAACATGTTCTTCATATTAAAATGTGCTTGGAGACCAAATTTTACATTTTTTGGAAATTTTTTACTATTTTTTCAGAATTTTTGAAAATCACAACTTTTCAATAAAAAAAATAATAATAAAAAATTCAGCAAAGTGATGATTTTCAAAAATTCTGAAAAAATAGTAAAAAATTTCCAAAAAATATAAAATTTGGTCTCCAAGCACATTTTAATATGAAGAACATGTTGGAAGGTTCGAATCGACTATTTGAACTTTGAAAATAAAGATATGAGCGCAAAGTAAAACGCCCCCTTTAATTCCCAAAGCAAGTTAGCCCAACTCAATAAGAATAATTATTAATAATAATATACTAATTATATACTAATAAGATATTTTTATAATCATTCGAGTTAAGCCATGACTTGGAATAAAATTAAATCATCATGTGAGGTGGTTTAATTTAGGCCGGCCTAAAGATCGACTTATGCCATGTTAGTCTGACTCAATTAAGACACGTTTGGTGGAATAAAAAAACCTAAACCCCTTATTCCAACCTTTAAGCCATAACCAAACATGGCGCTGAGGACTAAGGATTTAGGCATCAAGATAGTAATTTCTCTTTTTTTATTCGTCATAAGAGAAACAACTTAAAAGTAGAATTAGAACCAGTACATTCGGCACAAAACTGTAAAGTAGTAATTTGCCATTTGTTGAGTAATATCGACAAGAACTAATTGTCCGCTGGATATTAAATAATTACACATCTTTTCCAGCTGAACTTGAAAAACAAATTTCATAACATTTCCAATGAAACGCTTCATGCTATTTTTTCTTGAAAAATCATCACACAAGTCCAGTCAGTAGATAGGATCACAGGACAACACTTTCGTATGTGCTTCAAATAAACTATTTAGTGGATTGTTAGCCAAGCACAACAGGAATTAACAGAAGGTGCGACAACAGCATACACAAAATTACTAGAGAACTATTATCACCACCAAATGTACACATCATAATTTATTGAGAGAAATATCTGTAAGGATCCGCATAACGAACCATCCACTCTGTTCACATGATCTTTAACTTATAAAATTACAAAGATCACATGAGAAGAACAAAAAATCTAAGAAAATAAAAATAGCCACATTAAAAGAAAGGGAAAGAATAATGAGAGGGGGGAGATTTCAAGCAAAACCTAACAACAGCCCCAGTAAGCTAAGCAATACACTTGTTTCTTATGTACCCGCTCAAAAACCTTTTTTCCTCAGAAATAACAAAAAGGAAAAAGAAAAAGAAACTGGCATTATTGAAAGCTTCTTGAGGTGGAGGCTCTAGAAGGAGGACGACTTATATCAGGAAGTGGCAATGCAAGGGATGGCGGGGCCATTTCTTCTCGCCTTAGCTCATCCTGCATAGATCTCATTGCAAAAGTTGTAATTAGTCCCCATATCAGTAAACTTTTGCAGTATGGGCAACTCAAGATTAGCATGCAATTAATGTCGGGCCTTGATAGAGTTTATATAAAACCGAGTTCTGGCCATGTACCAGACCAAAACCATATGGGCTACCAAATATAAAAGTGACACGGGCCTAATAATGGTGTGGAATTGAGCAAGGATGTACTGTTGACCATTCAGGAAGAGTTCCATTACCTTCTTAGACTGTACCAAAGTTCATAACTATAACTTGTACCAATCGGATATAAAAGGAACCAAATCAATGAATATTAAAAGTTGATTTATTCATTTCTTTTGCATTATTGTGTAACAACGAGGCTAACAAGAGCACACCACACCTAAAATCCTGTGCAGGCCCACTTAAATCTCAAAATCAACGATAGTCTGTCTGCGACAGGTCTAAAATACCAGCTTTTTCTTTCTTCTGTTGTTTATTACAAGGGACATTGAAGACTGGATTGCATTTAACCTGTACAGATCAGGGTTACCACAGAAAGGGAACAGTACAATACAAGGAAAGGGAACCGAAACTCAGTATTTGGAACGAGGAAAGATAGTCAGAATGATTGGGTTGGAATGGAATATGATTTTTAGGAACAATATACAATTACTTGGAACGTGATCACAATTCATCAATCTTCAATACTGATAATTTCATTACCTAGTACGTTAGACAAGAATTTTATCCACAACATTTATCATTTATCCGAGGAAAACCTGAAAACTCTATGCCAAACCTAGAAACATGCGCAACATGTTCCAAAACCTCTCCTCGAATATTTAGAGTAACTCCAAACATCCCCAGCCCAACTCAATCTAACAAAGAATTCGGGCAGGAATTTTGAGACATTCACTGAAAGAATACGTAAAAATGGAATAAAAGATGTCCTCTTGCTTTGTTACACAGTGATTTGTGCAAATTAATTTCACAAGTACCATACCTGAGTAAATGAACTTGATAAGCTCAGTCCTGAATCTGAATGCATACTGGTACTCTGACCCAGACCAGAAGTAGGGTTCGAAGTTGGCGGTGGCTTCAACTTGGCAAACTCGCGGTGCTTATCCTGTGTCTGAACAAACTGATCAAGCCGGGCTGGGAAGTTTATCGACTCGTAAATGGAAGTTGCATCTTCTTCTGGGTTACCATTGCCATCTTCTGTTCTTATGGGAACATCATGTGGGGCTGGCAATAGCCGGGTCATTGCATCTGACAGACGAGATGAAGGAACTGTCTTTAGTCGGGTCCGCAAGATCTTGAAGGCCGAGCTTTGCTAAAAAAATCAGAGAGAAAGTATATAGAGAGGACAAAGAAATACAATAATAGCACATTATTTTTTTCGTTCTTTGTTTTCTTTACATAATTTGAAATAGTCGGCCAGTGTAACAAACTGATGAATAGACAGGTACTAATTGACCCAGAAGAATGTGACCATTTTGATCCCTTTTTTCTGGAACGGCTAATACTGGTACTGTGTGTTTTCTTGGTTTAACTGTTGTGGTAAAAAATTGGCAATCCAAACAAGAAGGCCAGAATAAATACAAAATAAAATAATAAAATAAGAAGACCAATATATTACACAAGACAAGCACTTGCTAGTACCATATAAAAGGCGACATGGCAAAAACAACAATGAAGGAAAGAAACAAAAATCGGTATGGTTATTTATGCAATATCCAAGAAATAGAAAATGGAAGGTGACTTGCACAAATCCCTGAAACCTCGCAGTTAGAAACACAAATATTAAGAGAACTTGCAACAAACAAAAGATTCTCTAGACTTTCTTAGCCAGTTAGTAAGCTAGAAGAGCTGAGATGTATATGTGACCATCAGCTTAGCATAACATAATAAGGCATCTATGCATAAAAAGAATTGAAGTACAGAAAGGTGGGAGAAAATAAGTTATATGGAGATAAGACTTCATTAGAGAATAAGCCTTCATCTGAATTTTTTAATATAGGCCAGGATCTGCAAGGGTCAATTGTAAAGAAACGGATCCGTTATGGGAGAAGAAAATAGCGACAAGAAGGAGAAACCCAGGTACTGAGATAAACAGAATTGTTGCAGACATAGGAGCGGGATTTTGTAGGGTAACCCTTATGACAAGCCATTATTTGGAAGCAGTTAAGTATCAAAAGGAAAGTTCAACAATGCCAGCATGTCAGGTTCCAGTGTTTCATTGAAGGCATCACATATTTAACTTAATTGGCCGCAGATGGTTTCAGCAATGCAAATATCAAAAATTAATATGCAAAAAGATATACGAGATTTTCCTAATCAGTTATATCAGAAAAGGGATTACAACAGTGCAAAGATATACGGAAGGCACACCTGAGGGAGCAACATTAGAAGACCGTAGAGACATTTCACAAGCCATGTATGTTTTTCAGGCTCAAGAAGCTGCAAACAATACATAAGCAAATTATAACTTGGAAATCGGTAGCAAAGAATCTAAAGAAAATTAACTGTATTTATTTAAGTCTCATAACCCAGAAGGGATCAGCTTTAACTAACAATATAGATAGGTACAGTACCAGATTAGTTTAGTACCAGCATATCTGATTTTATACCAAAATGATGGGTATATCACATGCAAAAACAGTAAATGCTCCAAAGGACAATGCAAGTAATACAACCATGATGGACAAATCAATACACGAACAGTTTCTTTTAATCTCAGAAGTCAGAACCCAAAAGGGTTCAGGTTTAACTAACAATTTAAATTGGTGCTGTCGGATCAGTTCGAGAGCAGTAAATGCTCTAAATAACAATACCAAGTAGTACAACCATGGTAGACAAATCAATACAAGAATGGTTTTAGATGTAAAAGATGGTCCAAAATACCTGCAAACGAAGGTAAGAGAAGATGGGGGTTTCAAGGAGACGAATAAGCTTGTCAAGGTGTACCAAGAATTTTATGTTTATGTCCTCATCCTTCAATGATTGTATCACACAACTTGCATGATGGTATGCCTTTTATTACAAGAGCAAAATTAAGTCAAATGAGAGTATGAGTTCATGCAAACTAACTTAACTACATTAGACATTGCAATTCTGGCGGTTCATAGTACAAGCTGCTTCACCACTTCTATAGGGGAAGAGTTTACCGACTAAGTGTAGTAGTTTATTTATACTGTTACTGTACAAACTTAGTGTATTTTTGGTAATTTCTGTGTTTGTTGGGATTAAGCCTTAGATGTCAAAAGGCTTAATTCTGAATAACATATTGCAACAGAGCAATGAAAAGCAACTAAGAGAACTGGTATGGGACAAATCAGGTGCATAACAGTGCTAAGCTTAGATACAAAGTTTAATAAATATTCACAACCAAAATAGAGTATCATACATCATACCATAGATTATACAGCTGTCATGGAATATTAAATTTTTTCTATTTTATAAAAAAAAAATAAACAAGTGGTTTTTGAAAATTGTTGTTACAATATCTGGAGCTTAAATATCTTCGAATACAAAAACAGAACCAAACCTGAGCAAGAAAGCAGAGGGTTATAGTAGCCATGGCGGAGTGGCACCAAGAAGGGTACAAAGACAAGAACAATTCTTTGCCAGAAGAATTCATCAAAGTCTGCTTCAGGATCGCTCTAAGCCCAGCCAATTCAGCTGATGTCACTAGAATCAAGTTCAGAGCCTGGAAATTATTACAAAAGTAATAAATAGAAAATTTCTGAATAGTTCTTATGAAAGCAGGACTATTGCGTAGAGAGTTGTACACTCTTGCAGTCAAAGAATCATCAAGGATGAATACAGCTGTCATATTGTCACTCTACAGTCTCAAATTGTGACATTAATGAAAAAGAAATTTACTCCAAATTATACTTCACAAGTGAAATGATACAAAAACCACCAGAAGGTGCATATAAACAATATCACAATGTTTAATAGCAAGCAATATCTTTTTGGAAGGTATATATTTGAAACCATTGTTGCTTACTAATCATGATCAAAATGAACCATTTGGATTAAATGACCAACTAGTCGTGCAAATTGAATCATGAACCATTAAGTATCAGATCAGGTCTACTGTGTTGCCAGCACATTCATATACAGCTCAATAGCAAAAATGCACTGGTTTGGTCATATTAAAAAAAAATTCATTTTTTTAAGTTGTGAGTATTCAGCTCCCATGGGAACCAAGGATTAAGGGCTCTAATATGAAGTTCTGACTAGTAGTAGATAGTATATGCTACCAGAATATATCTGCCTAGAGAGTCATCCGTAGTCCATCCTGATTATGCTTGAGAGGAACTAACCTGAATCATAGTAGCAGCAAAGTCGAGGTCACTTTCTTTCCCAAGTATAATAGAAAACTCACGATAAACTCTTTCAGCACCCAGAAGGACACAGAGCCGGCGTACAACCAAAGGACCCCTCCTGATAGAAAGGAAAAGTAATTTATATTTTTCCTAATTGGAATAAGCCCTTTAATTATTCTATGTTCTCTCTCTAATCCAAACCAGCCAATAATCACAGAGAAAAGAAATACATTCCACGGGGACCGGACTGAATTCGAAGTTCCAGCCAAAAGCAATCCTGAAAACCCCAAGGCAGCAGTGATACAGAAAAAATATTCAATGCCAGGAAATAGCAACCAAAGTTGTAATCGCTGCCATGCACCAGACAACCTATACTATATTTGAGCAATTATCTACCCCAAGTACAGCAGGAAACAAAGACTAAAACAGGGATTGCCATAGAACCACCACCAATTGTCCAAGAAGGAAAAAGAAGGTATATACTTTTCCAAGAGGGAGTTATTCGATTTGAAGTTGCTGAGTAGATGGATCGCAAGATTGGTGAAGTGACGAGTCTCTTGAGCTACACAAGCATGCACTTCTAGTACCAACAACACAACCTGGATATAAGGCAAGGTTTTCAATAGAAAATTTTGGAATTAAATTAGACCTGATTAACCCTTAAGATTCAGGCCAAGAGGAAATGGTCAGTTGTAATATAGATATGCACCCATGCCAATAGACCTAGTTTTCTACATCTCAGACGGCACAGCTCAAAAGGCACAGTAGACAGGTAAAAATTATGGTGCATGTAAAAGGGATAAATGTTCAAAAGAGACATACCTCTTCAGAAGGATCTGAAAGTGCATTCAAAAGTGAACTAAAGATGTCATCCATGTATATTATTATCTGGGAAAATTAAAACAAAATAAATGAAAACAGTCCAAATTGAAAACCAGAAGACCAGATTCAGAAGCAAAGGAAATGAGTGTTGCATGGTTTATGAGAAATAGATACTGTAGTTAGGTGTAAGTCCAAACTAAGCAAACTTTAGTTTGATAGATAATTCAACCTAAGCATTGCAGCCTTCAATATCAAGACACACTACTTGGTGCCATACAGGAACCTGGACATACCATGATGCATCACCAAAATGAACCAATCTATATCAAGTATGACTTGTTATTCTTTTTACCACAACAAAGGGTTCAAGCGACTGAACCAGAGTTACAGAACCGCTTAGGCTCGATACTACCACAATTCAGTACCAAATTTTAAAAAATAGCTATTTGAAGTAAAAGGTACCTCATTTCGATATTTTAAAACAAGATTTTGAATCCAATGCAGTGCTTCCATCCTAGTCGCCTCAAAATCACTATTTAATTCTCTGAGAAAATAATGCAAGAAATAAGTTATCTTTTTGTTTATAATTATCTGACTAGTAAAGCTGGAAATACCCTAACGAAGATTTTACTTGTATAGTGCTTGTTTTTTCAGCTTCGAATTTTTTAATCTGGGTTTTTCTTTAGCAGCTTGTTTTATACAAATAGTTACAGGGATAGTGGATGAGAACTAGGTAGACACAAGGCACATAGAGCGAGTAAAAGAAAGGGAGAGAGGGAGGATGGATGGATGGACAAAGGGAGGGAGAGTGGGAGAGAGAGAGAGAGAGAGGACCTCCTTGCAATTAGGAGAACTTTCCCAACATCAAATCCTTCAGATGGTTCAGGTTTCAATCCACGGAGCTCTTCATTGGTCTCACAGGCAACCTTCACATCGAGTTGAAAGACAGATATCAGTAGAAAAATTCATGTGGCAAATGAAACAACTTTACCATATGCAAACCACATCCAATGTTCCAAATCTTAGCAAGTAACAACCAAGATAATTTTGATAAATGAAATAACCCAAACCTATAATAGTTTCATGCACACTGTACATACAGCATGGCACTCTCAAGCACACTGTACATAAGTTGATTATGACATGACTCTCTCAAGATAATATAAGTTTGTAGTATTGTTGGAGGCAACCGAAATAAGGTTGGATGTTTATCGGAAACACATGATCTAAATTGCGAAACATTATATAAAGGAGAGGTTTAAAAAGCCTGATACCACTCGTATTTTCTCTTCTTTGTCAGATATGCACGGCAATATAGCCCCCAAAACATCAGCATAGTGAGGCACGAGCTGGTCACCACCAAGTTTTACAAACTCATTTACCTAAATTAAAGAGAGCAGTCCACTTTAAATTCAGAACAATAATATAAAACAGATTGACGAGCATGTATCAATCACTACTGATACAGCATTAGTTTTTTTCAAGCCTATATTATCAGAACAATATTAGTTTGGTAGTTGTCCTTGTTCTGGTTTGGAAACATTTGTCCCAGAATATCACCAAAGCATTGCCACTACCATGCCTTTTCATCCATCATCCATTATACCTTGTTTGTAGCAGCATTACCACTATTGACCTGTTTAGAATTATTAAGGGTCCTTTAGTTGATTTAATCTTCGGCAGTTCTAAAATCCCATCTTCGACGCTTTTGGATATATCATCTGAACCACAACAAAACCTCCTAACTACCATATAACTCGTTGGAAACAAGAGAGAACACACTGTTCCTACCCCTAACGACTTTCTTTCTAAGACTTTCCACTGCTCATCTCCAGATAAATGAGAATTGAGAGAGGACTTACTTCTCAAAAATTGGAAAAGAAAAAAAAAGTCAGATTTTTTTTTTCCGCATTTTGGAGAGCATAGGCAAGGTGCAGAGGTCTTGTAGCAAAATACATAATAGTTATCCACATTTTTTTAGTTTTGTTATGGGCTGATCAAAAAAGATTAAAATGATAAAAGATAAGTATTTTCCAACATATTACCCATATAACAGCTGTTAAACGAGTGAATTCATCAGTAGATCCGCATCGCCTCACCAATATTTCAGCCATGCGACCATAATCTACATTCTGCACGTGGATACATAACAAAAGATTGAGGAAAGCCTCCAAAAATAGCCTCATGACAAATTTTAGCTAGTGAACAATAACCAAAAAAAAAACAATGAAAAGAGAAGGAACTTTTTGGTAGCGCCTTCCAAGAGGAATTCTCTTTTTAAGTCACCGGGCGCAGTTTTAAGAATTCCTTACATATCACTTTGTTTGGAGGAATAAGGCTGACTGTGAGCTGAATTCAAGCCTCATCCCCAAATCACCACTTGTGATAAATACAAAACGTCTCAACCAAAGTATAAATCAGTACTTCAAAAAAAAGCACTTAAAAAAAATGGAGGATTAGGACTTACTGGAGAATTCTTAATTTCTTGGAGAAATTCAGAGAGAGCAGCATCAGCTTGCTGCCTTATTTCAAGGCTAGAATCACTCAGCATATTAAATAAACCTACAACAACATTTATCAGATAGAACTCTTAATACTGCAAAAAAGTGTCATTATACATTTGATGAAATGAATAGCAAGTATTGTTTTGTATACTCAATGTAAGGCCCAATGATATCATTTATAAAGGGCTACAGGATTAAAAAAAAATTAGGATATTATAAGTAATTGATTTTTCCGATAATGTGTTTAATTTTATTTCATGAAAAGGTAAGAGTAACTAAAGTGTATTACAATGAATGGATTACATTTAGGAATCCTATTACATTTGCTTCTTTTAGCAGGGCATGAGGTTGCCTCTATTTCTTTCCCTTAGTTTTGGGATGATGTTATGGCAAAGTAGAGGTGTCTAATAACTAGATGGAATTGAAATGTATACAAAAAAGTATTACCATGAAGTACATATTTTATAAAACTTGTAAACTCCCTTTCTTGGTTAATGAAATATAGTAAGTATTTTTGCCTACTTCTAAAAAAAATATTACCATCAAGAAAATCAGGCAGGAAACCAAGCATGTCAATATCAGGAACACTATCCAAAACAGTGATCCAGCCCACCAAAAATTGCCGCACATAAGGGTTCAGGACATTCATCCTCTCTTTCAATAGAGGTATGAATTCTTCTATGCTATAGCAATTCAATATGAAAAAATAATTATAAAAATCTAGGTGTAAACACACAACTAATTTAAATCTATATCAGTTTTTCATGTGCCAGGCCCAAAATTCTTCTGTTAGACATAGAGGCAGTTTTTAAAAATTTAATGAAGATTATCCACAAGTCCATTAGCATATTACACCCAATGTTTGCTGCATGCATACAAATAAAATACAACATTTTGATATGATTAGACATGATGATGACATAGATTAGTGTTATGGAGAAGGTCTACTGTGATAAATGTTGACTGTCTGTGTATCAGATGATCTTTTCTTTTCCCCCAAAGGACCGATTGATCGAAATGAAGCCCAATGGACTAAGAAATTTGGTCCTCAAACCATGTATGAACCGATTATGCAGTGGTTCACTTGAGTTAATACAAAATTCTTGGGCCATAGTCCTTGTACTTAAATCATTGGACCTTGAGTCTAAGCAGCAGGTGCCATTTCACAACTCCCAGATAAGGTTGTCTAGGTGTGCATGACAAATATTACATGTTATTCGAAAATACAAGTAAACTGTGGAGCTGTGGGAAAAAAAATGCATATCAAAATGACACAAAAGCACAATGGCTCGAGACTTGGAATGTAGACCCCATATATATATCCACTGAGATGTACAGGACCCTACACTGGTTTGGCACTGCTAGATCTCACAATAATGACTGCTTAAATCTGTTGTGCTTTCTTGATTTGTACACAAATAAAGTTTATGCATATGGATTGAATCAAGGCTTAAACACTGACAATCCAGTACTAACATAAAACAATACTATTACTCTGGTTACAAGTTCTCAAAATTAAGAACATAGTTCAAAATTGCACACCTGAAAGAATCGCTCTCCGTGACAATATCCTAGTTGAAGAACATCAACTGATTAATTCCAGAAAAAAAAATCCAAAATAAATTCAAACTAGATTGTTCTCATAGAAAGCAGACCTTAACCAGCCTATCTAAGAGATGGGCAGCACTCTGTACATTTGCATCAGAATCTGCGCTGAGCTTGCAGAGAGCATCAAATATTTTATTGAAAAAAACAATGAACTCCCCCCGCACAACCTACAATAAATAGGCATGGTCAAATAGATATTCGTACTCCCTCCCGTAATTAGGTTCCACTGAATTTCATGATCGAAGAAGGCATCAACAATACAACTGGAAATTCACATATCTGTCAAAATCACATCTACTACTCATTTTAAAATGTAGAGCCCAATATATCAAAATGACACCAAACACAACAGATGCCAAATAAAATGTATTACAACAGAAAATGACCCGAAATGTCGTGACTGGAATAACCACAACATTATAATTAAATATACATATATGTATTCTTTTAAGATCAAATGTACCAACTCATTTTGTTAGTGGAGACAAAAGAGATCAAATAGAAGTATAACTTCACTCTCTGGTAGTACTTTGAGTCACTCTTAGAACTACCGCTGCATTTTACTGCCCAATTTGAAATTTGTATCACGAAAAAGAAGAAAAATAATGGTAAGCACTTACCTTTGCAATGTTGTAAAGAGCTTCACAAGCGTAGTAGCGAACCCTGCTATCGTGGTCCCCAAAGGATTCAACGACAGGTGGTACAATATTCTGATGATTTAATGGAATGTCAAAATATTAGAGGAAAAAAAACAGCAGAAATTGAACTTGCAAAAAAAAGATAATACATTTAAAAGATATCCATCTTTTCATGTGCCACGTTAAAGGTTTTCTGTGGTTCCCGTAGCTGAAAGTAGAATTGTCAGGCCACTGCACATCATCCCTTCAAGTTGACGTCTATGATGCCACTCTTATGTTAAGAATGTTGCTTTCATTTGGTCTTTAATTGCTTGTCTTTATGGTTCAGGCTTGTTTAGTAGTTTTGGTCTGTATATGTTTAGTACGACCGTTAAATTACCTGGTTTTAACGGTACCAGTTAGGCAGATTGCGGTACTGATGGTATTTCAGGTCCTATGGTAGGTTGGCAGGGTAGTTAGTTTTGGTTAGTAGTATTAGCTTCTGCTATATTTGTAATGCTTTTGGACTTGAATTCTTTTGATAGAAACTGATATTGCCATTATTCATAAAAAAAGCTTCTTTTAAATGAGAAAATGTAAAGAAAATTAATCAGTATGGAAGAGTGTGCCTTACAAGTGAACAGACACAACATATTTCAGCTAAAGCCAATAACCAAAAAAAAAAAAAACACACAAAGAAATGAAGAATGGATTTAGTTGGTTATATAGCAAAATAAGAAGTCAAGTTCAGCTTTTGTTAACAAGTGGAAAGATACAAAAGAAGAAGTGAACAGGTTGAATTACTGTAGAAAAACTTTATTAGATGAAATAAAAAGTGCAGTTGGTAGTAGGAATTAAAATTTCCACAGCACTTTACCTCTATTCATACCTATTAGTATTTACATCATGATCATTTGCCTATTACAAATCCAGATAAGGGTGTCAGTAGTGGATTATAAACAAATGAAGAGAATAGACTCAGTTTTCCAGTGGCTAGAGAAATGGAGTCAAGAAAAGACCTAAATAGGTCAAACAAATGTGTAATGATGAAAGATCCATTACACTAGAGAAAAAGAAGACAAAGAAAGAACCGGATGGGTTAGAATAATTCTGCAATGCGATAGCATTCCTGCATTTCATACAATATAAAAGAGCAGATAGAAAGATCTCTTAGATCCCTTAGCATTTGATACTGTTTCATTTGGTTGAGTGAGTACTAGAACAGGCATGTCATAAACCTTGGGTATGCAAAGACTAACAAAAGTTCACCTACTTCAAGGTGGGGCCCGGCTTCAGTCGTAAGACCAACTGTTACTGCTGCAAGTCCAATTAATCCACCCTGCAATATCATAGAAGTCCCGGAAGGTTTTCAAATCAGTAACAAGTGACTCACCTAAATGATATTAAAAGAAAAGAAAATTTGGCAGAAACACCTGCCACTATCAATAAATCAGACCCACCATGCTACTAAGAGTTTAGTGAGGATGAAGGCCTAAATGGCTCCCCTTTACAATTCCATGATATCATAGTTACTTTTTCAAAATTCTCTAACAATACTGTAACAAGAGTTATTTTGCATTTGTTCACCTAAGATGGAGGCCTTAATCATGTAATAGTGTATAAACCAAGAGTTAGTTAACTGGCCAGTCAACCAAATAGACCCCAGTCATTAAGTAGGAAACAAGCCAACAAAAACAATATGTCTAAATAAGTGATCTGCATGTTAATACCCAAACAACATGTCAGTTTATGATTTAACAGAGAATAATTTTATATTGCAAAAGAAAAGGAAGAACCTTTCTGTGATTGGCCTGAGCAGAATGGGTGAAGTCATCTATTAGCATTCTAATTAGAGCCGCTATCTTGTCATGCTCACCTGCTGCTGCCAGGTTCTTTGTTATCCCTTCAATCTGTTCCCGTTTTATTCTCATGTTACTCTTCAGCAATAGTACATTTATTTAATTGAAGATTTAAAGTAGAAGAAGAAATGATAAGAGCATTCCACGTTTCAATAAAAGCATTTTCATAAAGGTATCAAATGCAACATTTCATGAAATATTCTTATAACTGGTGTTAAGTATAGAAATCACACTTAACATGAGGTGGTTATGCCAGGAAATACTGACATCTCACTATTTCCTGGCTTCAAGTGATCAAGATCCTTTGAGATACTAAAGACATGAAATATTTCTACCTAATAGAGCAGTTATTGTCAAATTTACTATATTTGGATAGTACATCAGTGAGGGAGAGGGAGAGAGAGAGTCTTGGACTTCATGAACATCTATTTTTGGGTAATTTCCCCATTTATCTACCATATATCTAGAGAAATATATAACAATTCGGAGGATAAATCTGGTAATAACTATCAAAAGGATCAAATCAGTGTTGTGGGACTAACAAAGAAGAAGCGGAATTGGGAAATCAAATACTAATATCGGAAAATACCACAAGTACACGTCAGATGAAGCTAATTCCCTCGTCCTTACAAAAATGGAAAAAAAAAAATTACGTTTTTTTTCTCATTTGGCATCCTACTTCTCATCTTCTCAATAGTGCTCTACCAATGGACAAAACTTTAGTAGCAAAATAGTTCAAAAATAAGAGAGATCAAGAACCTCGAGAGCTGCATTTTTCCGTTTCTCATAAAGCTTATCCGAGAGATTCCTTTGTACAGAAGCGGGAACAACAGTCGATGCATCAATTGCCATGGCGGTATAATATAATCGCACAGATATTCCCGCTCTGCAAATTGCTATCTGCTTCGACAAACGATCCAAAAGTCAATTCGCCTCCTGATCTTCTCCTTTTCAAGTTGGAACATAGCAATTCACCAACAAACAGAGAGCGAAAATAAACCCCACAAGTTTCTCCTTCGCTAGAGAAAACCCTAGCTCTCGATCGAGCGAGTGGAGAAAGAAATCTACTTACCCCGCAGAAGAGGGTAAATGAGAAAAAGTGGAGAGAGAGAGGGGAGAGAACGGTGCGATAGTTTTCCTTAGTTTAATTTTTCCTTTTTTTTTAGGGCTATGTATAATTTTCGCAAGGACGCTCTTTCCGTTTTCCGCAAATTCCATTATCTCCCGACATTTTTATTAATATCCAAAATTAAATAGAAATTGTTAATTATATCAGCTGGGTGTTTTTAAAAATGTCCAAATCAGTTATTTTCTTGCAAGTTGGCATGGCATCAGTTTATTTGGAGGATGACTGGTGCTTACCTCTGCGATTGGATTGATGCCGGACATGAAGGTTATACCCCAACGGTCGTCGTTGGGTGATAAGCCGTAATAATATCTATTGAAACCGGGGGTTTGTTATGAAAATTAAGCCAAGTTTTGATTAAATTAGGTTTAATTAGGTTAGAAATGTCCAAAAGTTCAAGTTACTGCCCTAGTTATGTTTATTTTACAGGTAATCAAGTGTTTGGAGCTTAACGGAGCAAAACGGGCGATTTGTGGCAAGTCAGCACATAGCCAGGAGAATCTGTCACTTTCATTGCGGACCGCAAGACATCTATTGCGGGCCGCAACATTATCAAACAGAGAGCAACTCAGACCACAGAATTTCGCAGACCTCTTGCGGCCCGCAAGGAATTTATTGCGGCCCGCAGAGAAGCATTCAGAGAGTTGGACTTTGCGCGAGAAACAACCGCCTTCACTCATTGCGGCCCGTAAGGATCTTATTGCGGCCCGCAATAAGGCGGTTTCAGAGCCCGAATTTGCTATTTTTAGGGATTTTGTTTTATATTTTGGAGAGTATAAATAGGAAACCTGTAGAACAGAACAGTTACGTTTTTTTTAGAGTTAATTTCTGATTTTAAGAAGAGAGACAAAGGAAGAGAAAAGGAGAGAGAAGAAGGGAGAAGAAAAGATCACGATTCAACCGGTTTTATTATTTTCTCTCTTTGGAACTATTTTATTCTTTTTATTTTGATTTGTGCTTTAGCCATGACTGGCTAAGGAATATTCTAGGGTTAATTAGGGCTGTACTTGAAACTTTTGTTATGATTTAGTTGGTTTAATCTTTATTTTCTTGTTCTTTGATATGATCTGTTCTTTATTTCAATTGATTGTGAAGACTTAATCGAAATCACATGAAACCCTAGGATTTTGTATTTGCAATTGAGAAATTGAATATTTAGTCCTGACCATAAAGAATAGGGTATTTGATAGGTTAAGTACCGAGAGGTGACGCTTGTCTTATACGGGCTTTACCCAATTGTTTAGACAAACTGTACCAAGTACCGAGAGGTGAATTACGGTTTTCTAGATTAATTAGGACAGTAAGAACTTAATGACTTTAGATTAGCATAGCCAAGTACCGAGAGGTGACGTTTATTCTAATTTGAAGATGGTATTAATAGAAAATCACTTTGTACCTACAACCCTAAACTGTGCCTTCATAATTAAAAGAACAAATTTAGTAAACCAATTAGTCATAACATTAGTGGATAGGAACCCTAAGAAACCCTAATCTCGCATCTTTGTTAAAAATCAGATTTTTCCTTTAAGACTTTAGTTTAATTTTTAATAATCGAAACCAAATCAACCACTCAAACAAACAAAACCCTTTTTATTTCTTTACTAAATTGAATTGCTAGGTTAGAAAATATATTCCGACTTGTCCCTGTGGAGACGATCCCTAAATACTACTTGACTAGGTTGTACACTTGCAACTGAATTGAGTATAAATTAGGATTTATTACTTGTACTGCAGAAATTACATCATTGGGCTTGCGCAGTAATGTATCTAAAACCATACGTTTTTATTAACTTATTGGTTTATATATTTTTGACCTAATAAATTATTTTTTACGGCTATTAGTGGCGCTCAAAAGTGTCACACATGGCATCAAGATGTTGGGAATAAGAAGTTGGAGAGCTATCGGGTGCATGAAAATGAAGGAGCATGAGGGGCAAATCATCAATATGTTGCGAGACGCTGAAGAAAATATCGAGTGGCAGGCTGTAGATCTGTATGAGCCTGATGAGCCGTCCATTAGAGGTTCTCAGATGCCATCTCGTCCGTAGCCCCCTGAGAGCCATCTCGTCCATAGACCCCCGAGAGCAACTACAGGAGACTACCATCGTTGGGTACTGTCTATGACTTGCTGGCATGCCTACTATGACGAGTAGGGACGTCCAGTGTTACCTCCGGTATGTCATATTTTTTTATCTGTCAAGTTAGTACAAATTTCTTCCTTCAGAGCAAAATTAGATTATTTGTGTGTCTGCAGGGTCTTCAGCAGTCCATGTCTCCACCGCTAACGCAGCAGGAAGCTCTGAAGTTTGAGCCTATAGACGAGGAGGGGCTATTTTTCAGTTTGGATGATTTTGATAGCATTTCACCCGTTCAGTCACCAGGACGATGACGATATACTACAGAGAGGCCACACAATAGAGAGGCCAGTGGTAGCAGGTCACAGACTCAGCCTGACTATGCGACTGAGTTGGTAGAGTCCATCTTCTCTACACCCTTGCCAGTCACTAGGGAGGTTGATGTCGTTACACCAAATCAGGGAGTATGGGAGGGACTACCTGACAAAGCTAACAGGGGAGTGCGACATCGCGATGGTCCCCCTCTGGTGGTCGTCGCCGCTGACCATAGGTTTTTATGGTAGTTTTAGTTATATTGTTTTGTAGTATTTATATTTGGTATACTATGTTTGGTATTTTATATGTGGATTAGATTATGGTATTTTTATGATAGTATTTATATTTTTTTAGATCTTTTTTATGCTAAAATAAACTAAATTATGCTAAATTATACTAAAATAAACTAAATTATGCTAATTATGCTAAATTATACTAAAATAAATTAAATAAACTAACAAAAATTAAATTAAAAAATAAACTAGTTTATGCTAATTACATATCAAAATGTTAATCTATCAACTATTTTACTAAAAAAATAAAAAATTACCTGACCGGTTATTTTTTGGCCGGTCCTAATTTTAATTCTAACTGGACCAAAAATAATCGGTTTAGACATTTTTAAAAATACCCAGCCAAACTGGATATAATTAATAATTTATATTTAATGTTGGATACTATTATACTAATAAAAATGTCGGAGTATATCCTTGGAGAGATGCTTCCGTAGAGACGGTAGAGTTGGTCTATAGCTAATCTGTAGACTGGGGAATACGGGCATGGTCTATAGCTAATTCATGAGAATCCGTATCATCCAGGTACCTGACTCAACATAATTGAAGCAGACGGCCAAGATTATTCTCAGCCAGAGTTAGTGTCTATTCGGGATGGCGCAGGGCCAGTATTATTTTTGCTTTGAGATTCGTGCCAAGTTAAAAGACAAAATCTGAACCGTCCGTTTCAATTGTACTCGGTAAGGTAACCTGTGGTAACACGAGGGATGTGAATTCATGGTGTCAAACTGTCAATCGGTCAATCCTCGCCTTTCTACTTTTTGCAGAGTGGGGAATTAAGGTAGAAGACGTTTTTTATTTTTTATTAATGACAAGTCCGAATGGGATAAATTTCAAACCTCCAACTCCAAGTTCACGGCAGTCTATCTGAGTCCGAATCTGCTGCGATTCTGGGTAGGATCGCAGGATCCTGCGATTTTGAATCAACGGTTCAAATTTTTCTGTGCGCGGATCTCGAAAACACTTTGGAAAAGTAAATTTTCATGCATGCATCACGAAAAAAATCAACAGCTGAGATTTGAGATCGCAGAATCCTGCGATTCCCGAGAATCACAGCAGATTTATTTTCAATCTATCTCGCATATACTGGATAAATTCACAGCAGTTTTGCGTTCTTATTTTCCTCGACTTGAAAATCTGTGTAATTATCTGAGTCGAGTCTACGGGTTTTTATGCAAAATATAGAGAGAGAGAGTTTCTGAAAATTCACAGCCATAATTTGTGTTTTATGGGTAATTTCTCTTGTTCTTTCTTGGATGGTAAAATAATTATACTCGCACGTGACTAGAGCGGGCTTGTATTACCACGAATAGCACATATTGGTTTGTACTCAGTATCTTCATTTTTCAACATTTAAATAGTCGATCTAAACCGTTAAGAGTGATCTTTGTATGAGACAGATTAAACTTTATATTTGTTTTCATTTTTTTTTTTAGACAAGTAGAAAATAACTATTTGAATGATATGAAATTTTTAGATCAAGTGTTTTTTAATGTCTAAAGAATAGTAAAACAACTTATATTTTTTTTCTTTTTGAATACCGTGACAGAAGCTGTACGGTTAAAATTTTACAATTTTTTCTGTAAGTATATTTTCATACGAATATTGTGTTGAACGATTCATATCGACTACTTTAACTTTAAAACAGTACGGACTGATCTGCAGTATGCATAGTACCATAGCCTCACAGAATTATTCCATATTCGTACCTCATCAAGCGAATTCAAGTCGCACATGATTATTCCATATTCGTACCTCATTAAGTGAATTCACCTTCTTTTAAACAATCCTCGTATACTGGTGAGTCAAGCGCAGTACAAAAAAATTATAAATAAGAGAAAAAAAAAAGTCGAGTCAAGTCGGATTATTACGTGATGATATAATTCGCATATCTTCGGAACAACAACCTCCAAAGTCCAAACCTATATCCAACCCATTAACCTATCGGGTTGAATTGGACCTTGTTAGATATTGAAATTCTAAATCAAGACGTTCTATTGTGTTCCCTTTTAGGACCTATTCGAATGGACAAATCTTGATAGAAATATGTGGGATTTTGGACTAATTGAGAATTTTATCCGAGGGCTTGTTCGGATGGCCTGTTTTTTCCCACTCCTTGTCACATTTCTTCCTAGATATATGTTCCCAAATCAATATAAATCGGTGGGAAAAAATGATGCCCGAACTCTCTCCTCTCTCTCTCTATGTTCCCCTTTTATTTGCCTCCTACGATTTGGGCCGGAACAAAAAGTCTATCAAAGAGTTCGGGCCTCTGTTCAGCATCATAGAAATTTTGTTGGAATAAAGATTTTTAACGTGGGAATGAGAATTTTGATTTGTCAAAAACAAAGTCATTTAATTCATGAGAAATTTTAAAATATAGGTGTTCGGCAATGTATAGAAAATTTGTAAACATGTTGTTTTTTTTTCTTTTATGAAATATGTAATACTAAATTAAACTATATTAAGTGTATTGATATTAATTAGTGATTCTAATAAATATAATTGTACATATAAGATTCTAAAAAAAAAAACTGAGTGAATTGATTACACACTGCTAAGTGATATCATAGTGAACTGACCACACATTGCAAAGTGATAAATGAGATGAAATTGCTAGATTAATGTAGCAAGATTATGTTAGTCATCAAAATAGAAACTTAATTTAAAAATTAGCATTGTGTTTTATTCAATTAAAATTTGTTGTACTTCAAATTCTGTTTTGTTTAATTGTTTTTAGTTTGTGTTTGATAGATTATTATTGTACTGTTGAAATGTTATTTGAAGTTATTATACCAAATGTTAATATTGATTGAGAATGAAAAAAAATAAAAGAATTGATAGAATACCAAATGTTAATTGAGGATCAAGAAAAATAAGAATTAAGTCCGCAATACCAAACATTGACCGAGAATGAAGAAATAAAAAAATTGACAGAATACCAAATGTTAATTGAGGATCAAGGAACACAATAATTAAGTCTGGAATACCAAACATTGATCGATGATCAAGAAACACAATAATTTAGCACGGAATACCCAAGCAAAGTGGATCCGTCTTGTGTTTCAATTTTTATATTTATGTATTTTAAACTAACTTAGCTCAATCACAATTTAATGAATTTAATAAATGGAACAGATGAGAACTTTGAAATGAACAGTGAGAAGGAGATAGGAACAAATTATTGCTCCATTGTGTTTAATCACAAATGAGAATGAGAACTTTAATAAATTATTGTTTGCAACTTTGTCTCCATTGTGTTTAATTAATTTATTGCTCCAGCGAAGAGATCAGAATTTGGAGAAAAAAAAACAAAAGGTCGAAGTTCATTTTTTCCCCATGAATAACAAGACAAGAGATAAGAACAAAACTCACAAGATATTACAAATGAGAATTAAAACTAGACCATCAAACACCTTATTAGGAAAAATACTCTTGACCTCATTTTTTTCCAAAGTTTCCATGATATTTGCTGCAGCCGAACAAGCCCTTCATTTCTAGTATATTTCTAGTATATTTAGATTTCATTCGTAGGACTAACCAAATTTAGCTCTGAATAACACATACAGATTACAACACATATCTTACAAATTATTAAAAAATTAGATATATGAAAAAATTTACAACACATTTTTAGTCTAATTATTTTTTACAATTTTTTCTTATTTTATATAGATAATAAAAATTAAAAAAGTATACACATTTTTAAAATAAATCAAATTTTTCATAACTAATCTCACGGGACAATCAAACATTCATTTCAACACACTTCCACAATCACTCACGTATATTCACGAATATGAGTTCTCGTAAATTAATTAGTGAATTTTCAAATTCGTAAAATCGCATCTCGCACAATCTTGACGTCTTCTTACTTAGCTTGCTAATTTTCCTTTATAAAACAAATTCATTGTATTGTTTTTTATTTTGCTATATTATATATTATGTTGTTATATTGCTAGAATTTTTTATTTAATATTTTTACGAAACTAACATGAATACTTTTTTTTTTTACAAAAATCATAAGAACTGAAATGTCATTTCGGTCCGTTATTTTTTTTATTCCGGATCAAAATGGCATTTCGGTCCGGTCCCCTTTTTGAATTTTCTGTGGCGGCTCATATGAAAACTTGTGAAACCAGTACTACAGAAAATCCAAAAATGGGACCGGACCAAAATGCCATTTTGGTCCGGAATAAAAAAATAACGGACCGAAATGACATTTTGGTTCTTATAATTTTTGTAAAAAAAAAAAATATTCATGTTAGTTTCGTAAAAAACAAAATTTTAATTATGATTTATAAAAAAATTCTCCAACGTCACCCAAATCGCCTCTTTTCTCTGCCCATTTTCGCCCCATCTATTTTTTCAAATTCACTCAAAAACCTCACCAATAACACCACATTCCCCATATATACTTTCTATAAAGCCACGGTTTGCAAAAAAAAAAAAAAAAAGACCAAAAAAACTAATAAATGGTCCATCCTTTCAGCACGAGTCTGATTCTGACCTCGACACGACAGTGTTTGAGCAAAGTCCGGTCATGACTTTAGTACGGAGCTACGGTAATAATATGTTACTCGATAAATTTTCCAACAAATTATAAAATATATAAGAAGTCCGATCAGTAGGACACCGGTGTTACATGACACTAACTTCAGAATTTATTGAATAGATTTCAAGTGACTAATTCAATCCGTTCAAACCGATTTACTTTACGAAAGATTTTACTTTTTGTTATTTTAGAAAGTCAAGCGATCAAAATGTTGAAAAATGAATGCATTAAAATTAATTTGAAAACTCTCACATTTGACCGCTTGATTTGATACTAATAAATTTTAAAAATTATAAATTTTGCATGTAAATGCACAACTAATAAAGCAGATCGGTTGAACGGTTTGAATTCATTATTTTAACTCAATTCGATAGATTTTGAAATTAATATTATATAGACTGAAATGACACTTACGTCATACTAACCAGACTCAACAAATTAACACAGCCAAATATGATCAACTCTTCAATATTTGTTGTCAAAATTGCAATTGTATATTTAGGGTACAAGGGAGCAGTGTTTTACAATGTTCTGTTTACAGTAGATGCATAACAAAGAGAACAAAGATTCCTTCAACTACCGAATATTCTGCGATAAAGCAAGTCAATAAAAATAAGAGATTTCAACGTCGTTTGTATGCGGGCATTTGACCCATGGCTGATGGCTCTGTCAGATTGTTACTGCTTTCATTGCGTTTCAAATCTAACTTTTTTTTTTTTGAGGACTTTCAGAAAATATTTTACCCTCGTTATATCTCTTGCCTATTATGTGTTATTTTAAAATCCTACTTTTATGATTCGTTATTTTTAAATTCTTTTTTTAATGATAACAAAAATAAAGCATTGCATGCTCAACTAATAAATCACATGGCCTCAACTACTGTTCACATATATTTCTAACTAACATTGTAAAAATTGGAAAGGATTTCTGAAACTTCACAGCGGCTTTTATTTGGAAGTTTCATGAAATAATTATATATAATTAATATCACTGTTTCAACTAATATTTTACCAAAAAATAATCTACCGAATAGTGCAAGAATAGCATCATTGTTACTCATGTCCAAATAACATTATTCGCTTGTTCAGCATTTATTATTCAAATAATACTATTTTATGACTGTTAAAAAATCACTGAATTATAAATTTGTGGCAGTTAGGTCATCTCATAAAAAGAGAATAGAAATTGTAATTCTGCAAATATTTTCCTGGAAGAGCAATTTTGATGTTGACGAGAACAATTTATTTAACTTTATAATGAGTCTGGTTAGTATAATATTAGTGTCATTTTAACCTATATACACCAATTTTAGAACCCATCGAACCAAGTTCAAAAAGTGATCCAAACCATTCAAACCAATATATTTCATTAGCTGTGTGTTTACATGCAAAATTTTAATTTATTTAGTATCAAGTCAAGCGTTTAAATATGAGAATTTTTAAGTTAATTTTAATACATTTATTTTTTTTAACATTTTCAACTACTTAACTTGATATGAAAATTACTCGAAAGAAGTAGTCGAAAGAAGTAGGTTTATCTACTTCGAACTTCGAACTGGAGCCATGCAAATATGCAATCCTCATCCTAATGGATGCGGTCCGCATCCCTTTTTCCCTATGCCCAAATCTAATTAACCTTTTAAAATTCCATTTTGTTCCACATTAATCTAATTAACCTTTAATTGATAAAAAAATAACCCAAACAACTTTGACAAATGATTTTCACACTTATAAAAATCCACCATTGTTAAATAATTGAACTTGTGCCGTAGAACATGCAAATTAAAATGACTGCCGAGCACTTGAAATTCGGATGTCTAAATAGAGTAGAACTAGGGTGTTCCTAAGCTCACCAAGCCTCTCGTGAACTCAACTCTAAAACCTATCGAATTGACTTCAAACGACATTTTTAAACTGTTAGATATTCAATCTATATTAATTGTGCTTGGAGACCAAATTTTACATTTTTTGAATTTTTTTTACTATTTATTAAGCCTGTTTGAAAATCGCTGTTTTTATTAAAATTCTGCACCATTGAAAAACAACGGTTTTCAAACCGGCTTAATAAATAGTAAAAAAATTTCAAAAAATGTAAAATTTGGTCTCCAAGCACAATGTAATATAGATTGAACATCTAACGGTTTGAAAATATCGTTTGAAGTCAATTCGATAGGTTTTAGAGTTGAGTTCACGAGAGACTTGGTGAGCTTAGGAACACCCTAGTTTTACTCGTTTAAATAATCCAAATTTTGAGTTTGAATTCGGACCATCTAATCTGTTATGTCACGAATATTAAAAAAATTTCCTCCATTCTACCTTCAAATTCTAATCGGACGGTCAGGATGTAAATTCAAAATTTGGGTTACTATTAGAGAATCCGGACTCGAGCAGCGAGCACCTGTGGTCCGTGGGTACGAAAAGAAAAGTAAAACATCCTAAAACCATTAAACCAGACCTATCTGAACAACTCCAGTCCAAATAGGCCGATAGCAGGCTTTCTTTTTCTTTTGTATTTTAATTTTGTGAAGTAAATCCGTTTTCATTTTTTTCATTCGGCCCCCCTTTTACCTTCGAGTTCGTGCTGACCCACCGTCCAAATCCCGCCTACCCTCTCGAAACCCTTCCCCAACAAAACCCTTCTCTCTGTCGTCCTGTTCTAGGTTTTTCACTTGTTCCCAGAAGCAAGAGGAGGGGTGAATAATGGCGCCGGAGGACGATATTGTCCGGCCAGATGTCGCCTCGGCAGGACTCCACGTCAGCGAGCGGATCGGGCAGGACGTGGTATCCACGCAGCTCGATTTGGAGGAGTCGCTTGAGGCCTCTCGCTACGCCAGCCACCCTTACTCCGCCCATCCCAAAGATGTACTTCTCTTTTCTTCTTCTATTTACATAAGCGTCCTTGCATTAGCTGGATATCTGTCTTGCTGCATATTCTTGCCATTTCTTTCCACGGGCTACAGCTCTCTATTTGTACTTGCTATGCTAGTGACCTCAATTCTAAACCAGTAAACGTAACTCCTCCTTTTCCAGTCATTACCTTCAAAATTTGTCTTCCCCCCTTATATACAATACGGGCCACCAGATTTTGGTTTTGTAATAGAGTGACATTTTGGTATTTACAAATTTTGATACACTCTTGGCAGATTATAGATTCCTTTAACTACTTAAGGTCCCTTCAAAATGATGTACCAATTGTTATTAGTTACTTTTTGTCCAAAAAAAAGGGAAGGAAAAGAAGGACAAAAGGGCTCTTGGCTTGTCCTTATTTTTCAGGTTAATTACGGTACTATTTACGTTGCAGTGGCCTGCACTGGTTGAGGTTAGTGAATTGAGGGAATTGCCGTCTGTGCTCGTTGAAAGGTACCATTCGGTTGGCGAAGTGACGACTCTCTGTGGCATGTTCCCTGAGATTCACCGAGCATGGGCTTCAGTTGACAACTCTATGTTTATTTGGCGTTATGATAAGTGGTAAGAATTGAAGCATCACTTAGTAACAACTTTCTGCATAATCCTTTCTTCGTTTCTAATTTGCTCAGCAAGAGAAACAGGTGAGTGGGGTGTTTAGGAGTTTAAGAAAAAGTGTAGATACATGTTGTTAAACAAAAATTATATGAGAAATTGGGGTCACTTATGTGTCAGTTTTGTACTACCAATGGTCCTTAATCAGTTTAGGTACAACCACCTTATCCTTTTCCTTTTGGTATATTTTCCTGACTCGTGGTTGGAAGACGGAGGGTTATGCTATAATTGCATAATCGGGTCTACATTAAGTGATAATTATCAAGATTTGGCCATTAGGCAGGCAAATTAAATGACAGATCAACTGTTGTACTGTAACTCTGGAGGTGCATTCTGCTGTCTTTGGTATAACAAAACAGATGGTAATATTTCCAACCATTTTTTGTTTTCTATACTGTTGTAGGGATGGGCAATGCAAGGAGCATAATGAAGAGCAAGCTGTTCTAGCTGTGGGCCTTGCTAAGGCTAAGCCAGGGGTCTTTGTGGAAGCAATTCAGTATCTTTTAGTTCTTGCAACTCCAATTGAGGTTTTTTACTGCTTTGATTTTGTATGAGTAGTAGAGGCATACTTTCAGTTGGTTTTGCTATAATTGGATTGAAATTAGGAAAACTTGTTTTTATTTGTTTTCACAATTTCCCGAAAATATAAATCAATTTGATCCTAACCTAACTGAACAAACCAGACAAATTTTTGGTATTTGGTTTAAAGAATAAGCATGAAAAGCTAAGCTTACATCGAGTTTTAGTTAATTGTCCAACACTCAATAATGATGTGTATTACCATGTAATATGATATAGCGTACTTTTAAATCTGTAATATATCAGCGTAATATATTCAGAGTAATTAAGTCTATGTAGTTCATTTATTGGCACATAGCATCCCACAATTAGGAGCTATATAATTAACCATGGATTGTGCAAGTTTGCAGTGTCACCTCCGGTATTCCTAAATTGTGTTGCGAAGCTTGTATTTATACTAGTTAATGCAATCAACCCCAAAACAAGTGGGAAGAAAAAAGATCAATCCATCGAGTACCAACGCCTGTTGTCGTCTACTTCTGTCCAGTGGTCATCTTTAATTTTATAAGTTTTTGTGTTGCTGATACAGCCTCTAGCTGTTATTCAAAACAGATACAGTCCTTCCCGATCTTCAGATTGGCTGTTCAATTTACTCAACGTTGTGAAATTAAATAATAAATACATAGCAGCAAGAAAACAAAGAAATAATGTGCTCACACTGGTTTTGAACCCTGTAATTCTTGAAAAGAAACACAAATATGACCCCCTATTTTGACCCCATTTTTTTTTTTTTTTTTCTACTAGTGCAATCAATTCAAAAGGCACAGAAAAGAGAAAGTAGAACAAGATCACATATTGGCTCTGGACACAAATTTTCAGTATAAAAGGACTTTTGTATTGTACTGGTGGTTTATCTACATCTATATCATTATTGTGATATTCACTCCTAATTCCTATGATATTTATTGGGCTCACAGTTGGTACTCGTGGGAGTTTGTTGTGCAAGCGGTGGGGATGGGATGGACCCATATGCGGACTGGCCCTCCAGCCTCTACCTGAGTACAGGATACCATGTGATGGTGCCGAGGCAGTGTGCATCACCTCCACTGACACAGGTCGCATTTTCATGGCAGCACGCGATGGCCAGATCTATGAGCTCCTTTACACAAATGGATCTGGGTGGCAGAAGCGCTTCCGTATCGTCTGCATGACTTCTAGCGTCCTGATGCGGTACATATGTTGCCACCGCCTATTTATCAAGTTTTTTGGATGGTTTGAACCATTTGTGTTTATTAATTAACTGGGTTTTGGTTTCTGAATTTATGACTAAGCTCGAGCAGCTAAGGGGCTGTGCCAGCGTTAAATGTTGGTATCTACCATCTGCAATTTGTTACTGGGATAGCATTCACATTTCCTTATTTTCAATAAACCGACATTTTAGTAGCAGGATGTTATGTAAGGTCCAAAAAGAACTAAAGAATCAAGAAATATGTTTCACATTGTAAGTTGACCTTTTTGGGAGGCTAGGTGTTGGGGGACTCTGCAGGAGGGGTGGTTGGTGGTGGTAAGGTATAAACACCAGCGTAACACTATTATGATGCTTGAATATGAATAGAATAAAAAAATATAGTTCTTTTCCAGGTTCCTACCAACTTCATACATATTTGGAGCTGCCGATCCCATTATCCAGATGGTAATAGATAATGAGAGACACATTCTCTATGCACGGACCGAGGGCACAAAACTACAAGCCTATGATTTGGGGGAAAATGGATTAGGACAGTTGCGAAAAATTGCCGAGGAGAAAAACCTAATCGACCCTAGAGAGACCAACCACCGGGCCCGCCGGGCTGTGGGTCCAAGGTCATCCATTGCATGCATTTCACCGCTCTCCCTTACCGAATCAAAGCGGCTTAACCTAGTTGCAGTACTGTCAGACGGCAAGAGGCTATATTTTTCTTCTTTTGGGTTGAATAATACCAATTCTCAAAGGCCAACATGCTTAAAGGTTATTGCTACCAGGCCTCCACCTCCTCCAGTCCCAGGTCGTTCTCACCAGCCTGACAACTTGGCAATAAAAGCTGATTCTGCGTTCTATTCTGTTGGGACCCTAATTCTCTCTGATTCCTCTGGTTCTGCTGGCTCATCTTTAATTACAGTGCAGAGAGATTCAAGCCAGTCGACTACACAACCACCAGCTGCTAGCTTGTATGGCACTGGTGCTAGTGGTGCCGTGAGAAATTCTCGTGCCTTGAGAGAGGTCGTATCAACCTCTGTGACTAATGGCTGGGTTCTCTGTGCAGCAGACGTGCTCCCTTCGGGTAACAATGCATCCATGGTGCAATCTCTTTACAGGGACGTGATACCTTCAAAAGGTTTAGGATTTGAGCCAATAGATGCACGCGCGGTTCTCAGACTTTGGGCCCGCGGTGACCTCTCCACTCAACACATATTGCCAAGACGAAGATTCGTGATTTTCTCTAACATGGGTTTGGCTGAAGTCATGTGCAATCGGCCTGTTGATATATTAAGCCGGTTATTTGACAGAAATGCACCCAGGCTGCAAATTGAAGAGTTTTTCAACCGGTATGGACCTGGTGAGGCTGCTGCCATGTGTCTTATTCTGGCGAGTCAGCTGCTCTTTGACGAGGAGGAGACAGTTAGCAATATGGTTCGTGCCAGGGCTGCTGAGGCGTTTGATGATCCTGGTCTGGTCGGTACAGCCCAGGCCGGTGCAGGTTCAAGGCCGCCATCAACAGCTAATGGTGGGTTCAGCATGGGCCAGGTGGTGGTACAGGATCCTGGGCCTGCATTCTCAGGAGCTTATGAGGGACTATGTCTGTGCGCATCGAGGTTATTGTTACCGGTGTGGGAGTTCCCAGTTGTTGTGGTACGCGGGCACCTTGACAACAATGCAGAGGCTGGTGTGGCGGTTTGCCGGCTCCCAGTTGGTACCATGCGGGCCCTGGAAGGCAAGTTACGTAATTTGGAGCATTTTTTGAGGGTGAGGCGGGATGAGAGAAAGGGGTTGTATGGGTATGTCGCTAGTATGGGGGAGTATTCTGGGGGTATTTTGTATGGAAGGAATGTGGGTTCTGCTAAGAGGCAACGGCCTCTTTACTCTTCTTCTGAGCTTGTGGCTATGGAGGTACTGAATAGTTTTTTACTTTCGTGTTCGACCTTTTCCTTTCTTTTCCTCGTGATGAGTACAAGTTGTTAACTTGATATGCTAAGATCAGGAATCAACATAAAACTAAAAAAAATGACGTGGAAGCATTCTGAATCGTACAACATCTTAGGGTAGAAATTCAATCGGAGACAAAATGATGTTTATTATAATAATTTATGGTTGATCCTACAAAGAATGTAGAAGATATGGTAGCCTTGCAGAAAAAAGAAGTGTGAATTAAAATTTTCTTCATCTGAAAACATGGACGAGTACCACTCGAAAATGTCAATTTTCAGCAGAGTCTAATACAACCTGGTTCACACCAGTGTCTATCTTTAAAATATGGTAATATGATAAAACAGTGATAATTCTTCAATACTTCGGCACAAATGGAGCAGAAAAAGATGGAAAATAAAATAGGTCAGGTGGCAAACTACTTTATGGACCTACATATCCTGGCTTGCTCCAATAACCGTGACAGTACTAGTCCCTGATCAGCATAACTATCAACATTGTAGAATAGTCCTAAATAAGTGTCTTAGCTGTACAATAAATATATGTAGGTTCGAGCGATGGAATGTCTGAGGCGGTTGCTTAGAAGAAGTAGTGAAGCTCTCTACCTGCTTCAGCTTGTTTCTCAACATAATAGCACGCGACTGGTACAGCAATTGGACCCTGCCTCACGTCAGAAGCTGGGACAACTCACTTTTCATCAGCTGGTTTGTTCTGATGAGGGTGACCGGACTGCCTCAAAACTTATATCAAATTTAATGGAGGTATGAAACAAAATTATTGAACTTTTGTTGGAATGTCTGCACGTGCCTACAGAACATACAAAATATCATCTATACCTGTTTCCTCATTTGTTCAAACGATGCTCTAACTTCCTCTATTTCTTCATGTCTCTGCTTGGTAATTTCTGAAGTTGATGTGAGAGAGTTGCTGGTATAGAATTATATCAGATGCTCACATAATCTCACTGGATCCCAGCAAATCTCAAATGTTTCTTTTGTACCCATACAAAAAAATGTCGTGTTTACTCCTACATAACATATGAGGTATACTGTATGTGCATTCCTTCACCCATTTTGTTATATTGGTGCCCAATTGACCTTTCCTTTTCACTATTTCTTTCTAATTAAATCAGAGGTCAGTCAAAGACTTGTAGTCTGGAGCCGGACTTGATGGAGGGGTATATGTGGTTTTTTCTATTTGTGTCATGCAACATCTTTGTCATGTTAGTAGTGCTATTCGTGATATTTTCAGGTGATGAGATTCATCTATTTGACTCTACTTGAGATATGTAACTCTAACGGCATGAAAGTTCAAGCAAGAAAAGCAGGATTCTAATTGGAAGCCTTGTCATTTTTTTGACATGGATTCTTATTCTTTCTTTTTGCAGTACTACGTTGGACCAGAAAGGAGTAGTTCCTTAGATGATATTAGCACGAAGCTGAGGGAAGGTTGCCCTAGTTATTTTAACCAAGCTGAGCACAACTTCTTCATGGCAGTAGATAAACTTGAAAGGGCATCCCTGACGAATCAGCCTGATGAGAGACAGAAGTTAGCTAAGGATGCATTTGAAGTCGTTAAAATCATCCCTGACTCAGTCGATTTGGCTTCGTTGTGCAAGCGCTTTGAGAACTTAAGGTATCATTCCAGTCTGTCTAGTAGCTGGAAGAATATTTTTTGTTGTCAATATTAATTGCTGGATGCTAATTGATCCTTGTAAGCCCTAACCTTGACAGAGTACTATGTTTCTTTTACATTTAAAGATTCTATGAAGCGGTTGTAAGGCTACCTCTACAAAAGGCTCAAAATCTTGAATCAAACCCGAGCTCAAACCCTAGGGCTATTGAAGAGTGCTACGAAATAGTCACAAACACACTTCGTAACCTGCAAGGAAGTGGGGTCCACAGCATGGATCCGGCCTCTAGAAGCAGGTATACGAAGCAGGTCATCCAGCTTAGCATGGAGCAGTCCAGCACAGCCTTTCGAGAGCATCTTTACCATACTTTGATAGACCTTGGATTGGAGAATGAATTGCTGGAGTTTGGTGGGTCTGACTTGGTGCCATTCTTGCAAAGCGGTGGCACCCACAGGCGATCTCATGAGGTATAATATTTCTTGACCATGGATTTGTAGGTATAGTATTTGGTATTCGCTGACCATGGACTTGTAGGTATAGTATTCCCTGACCATGGATTTGTAAAGGCCAACAGAATCAGCTTTGATTTTCGTAAATAATGATTAAACCTGATCATATTATGGCATTACACCAGTTGGTTGTGCATTCTGTGGCTTTGTTTCTTTTAGTACTTCATATTTGTTGGAAGGTTCCTGTGTGGTTTGGGGCCATTATTTTGATAAAATAAAATTTAGGACTGTTAAATTGGTCTGTGTCCAGACGTTCTAAGCGTGATGAGTGTTAGAAAAGTCTAACCAGCTAACCTGACAAAATATCAGGAACTACTGACCCAATTGATTGGGCTCATATCAACTATTTATGTACCTGGCAAGTATTGATTGAACATTTTGCTGGTTAGTGGATAATTTCTCATGAATGCAATGTTACTAAATAATATTAACCCGTAATACCTGTGAACCTATGCTTCAATTTTACCCATTTTAGCATCAGTCATCCCTCAGCTGCTATGAGATTAACCCTAAATTTAGGCTCGCCTTACTCTCAGTTTGCAATGAACTGTTGATGATGTCAGAACATACCAAAATCCCAGATGGTAAGTATTCTGGGACACGAACCACTTCATATACTGGCCATGACATGTATAGGCTATCTTGTAGCCAATTTCAGTTCATCAACTTGAGCATCAAACAAGTAGATATCTCTATCCTCAATGCTAACCTTCTTTATGCCCTTTTTATAAGACACGACCTGGTGGGGTGTATATGATGGAGGCGTCTACTGGTCCGGGCCCCACAAAGTACCTCAACCTTCTGGCAAAGTATTATGTTTTGAAGGGACAGCACAGAGAGGCTGCACAGGTGCTTTTAAGACTGGCTGAGAGTCATAGCACTGGTCCGGATAGTCCCACACTAGAGCAGAGGTATATCTGATCTCTTCTCCTTATTTTATGTACAGATCAGTACAAAATTTCTTCTGATGCCTACTTATTGTTTGGGAGTTATCAATTGGAGTTTTGTTTTTTCTTTTACTTTATGAAAAGAAGCTTGAATGAGGAAAACATTTGCATCTTACATCTAGGATTTGTGAAGCTTTAACTGACTAGTACAGCATTGAAAATAAAGAAACTCTGTACCAGACTGTCAAATGATGGTGCCAGTACCAGTTGTGTGGTCCAGTATTGTTTTCTTGTGACACCATTTTATAGTATAGGACCATTTCTTTTTTGGCTGAGACAGGCACCAGTACCTAAGCAATGCGGTCTTACAAGCCAAGACAGCTAATGTCAGTGGAGGTCCTACGAGAAACCTAACCGATGAAGGCTTCTTGGGCATACTTGAGGATAAGCTCACTGTTCTGGGGCTTCAAATGCGAATCAGAGATGAATTTGAGTTGATGGCCTCTAGGTCTAGGCCAGTTGGTGGTGAACAAGGGGATGCCTCGCCATCTAGCAGCCTCCCAATGGATGCTGAGGATGTGGCTGCCAAGGCTAAGGAGCTGTCACTGAATTTGAAGAGCATCAATCAGCTCTACAACGATTATGCGCTTCCTTATAACTTTGGGAGGTAATTATTCATTTGTTCATTTGGAAATTCCATTGCGTACTGCAAAGCTCACAATTATATGTATAATCCTGCAAATTTGAGAAAATTATATATGCCCCTTTGAAGCGTCAAGCACGAGAACAGTTAAATTATACAATCTGTTCCTGTCTCCCTCATTATGTGCGGAGGAACATTTAGCAGCTAAGGTAGTATTGTAGGGTCTATAGGGATTATTTCCTTTTGCTTTCTAGGCCAATGTACGATCTGTCTCATTTTGCAGGGTAGACAGGAAACTGGTCCATTTTTTGGGATTATTGCACATTTTCTGTCTTGACGCTTTCAAATGTGTCTTTTCTTTCTTTTTTCTTAACCCTGCTGTCTCGTATTCCTTACCAGCTGTAATTTCTCCACGGATGATAATAGCTGTAATGAAAGAGCATATGGCCATATGCATAGAGAAATATACTAGAACGAGCTGTCATTATACCTTGGAGACAATGTGAGGTGTTCAGGAGTGAACAATTAATGAAAAATATCACTATCATGTAGCCCTGACAGGTTTATGTAGGTAGAGCTGTTTATATGAAGAAAAAAGGTAAATGTAGTACAAGAATTATTTGGTAGCCCGAGATGCCAATTTTTTCTCAACAAGAGTATTATTGATTGTTTTTGCTTAGTCATACTAATTGAATATAGTTGACATGGTAGTCAATTCGATCTTTTCAGGTATGCCTGGAGATACTGAATTTTGCAAACAACACAGGAGAGATGGTTGGCCGGGTGGTCATGGAGACCTGGGCGCGCCTCCTTGACCAATGTCTTTCCAATGGAGGTGTGAAGGAGGCATGTGCTGTGCTTAAACGAGTTGGCCCCAAGCTATATGTTGGTGATGGCACATGCCTTCCCCTCGATTCAATCTGCCTTCACCTTGAAAAGGCTGCAATGGTAGGCAGTAGATGTTTGTACAGTTTTGGTTTTTAAACTTTTGGTTCACTGCCTAAGATGCCAGTATGAAACATAACTGCCAATTTTGGACTGACGTGGAACAATCTAATGCAATACTTCTTCGTCCTGGAGAATTTTTTCTTGGACTAATTCAATCCTTATATATTTTTATGAAAAACTGTTTTTATTTCAATGTTATGTTGTTAGTTAAGTTACTAGTGTTGAAAGTCTAGAGAAAGGAAAGGTGGCATTGACGAAATTTATTAGGAAAATAGTGTATAGATGAATTTGATTTGGAGGGGGAAAGTCAGTTATTGGACTACTGGTCTGCAAAAGGGTTAATGGTGTTTGGAATATTGGGTTTATGGCCTATAGTACTAAAGGCCAGTTTTACGGGCCTACTAGATGGCAGGGTGATTTTCTTGTTTCCTGATGCCTAATTAGTGCTCCTGCTAATAATGCTATTCCTTTTTCTTTTGAGCGCCAGAAAACGTTGCTCTTTTTTAAAATGCTGACATCAAATGGGCTTTTTCTTCTTGCCACAAAAAGTCATGTTGTCTGCATCTTGATGTTTAAACAGTTGCCCAATTGAACAGCTTATAAGTAGAAGAGCAGACAGGAAAAATCAACTATAATAATATAGCTTGATGAAAGTGGTACTAGTCTGCAAATTTCCACTATATTATTTTTTTTTTATAATATAGACGAAAGTGGTACAAGTCTGCAAATTTCCACATATTTTATAAAAAAAAAATATAGTGGAAATTTGCAGACTAGTACCACTTTCATCAAGCTATTTGAATTATGGCTCTACATAAAATATTTGTATTAAACAGGGATTATCTGAAATCTGTTGATGATTAATGCAGGGAACTATTTTTGAATATTCTGGTAAATGGCGGTGATGATCATGATACACTTTTGACAGTAGACAAGCTACAAATCCCACTCTATCAACTCCACCAAACATACTAACTATAATTTTATTTATTTTCAGGAGAGGCTGAGTAAAGGAATCGAGCTGGTTGGAGATGAGGACGTGGCAAGGGCTCTTATTGTGGCATGTGGTGGTGCATATGAGCCTGTAGTGGCTGTGTATGACAAACTATTGACAAACGGGGCTATTGTACCCTCTTTGACCCTTAAATTGCGCCTACTGAGGTCAATCCTGGTTGTACTCTGTGAATGGGCATCAACTGTCACTGGGTCCACTCTTACTTATTCTGGCGCCTTCTGGATGGATAGGACGTCTGTGATAAACCAAGGTGTCAGAGATAAGATCATAAGTTTGGCAAATAGGTTCGTTTCTGGTTTCTTTTCATATAGTGAATTTGGTGGGAAATAGGCACAGCAAGTAGGTTATCAAAACAAGACAATAGCTTTCCGTCACATGCTTTTACATTTATTGGATAATTTAGAAATAATATTAATTCCCAACCTGATTGTCAAAACAAATATAGCTCTGAATAAAATACACCCAAGAAGTATAATTTTTTTTTCCACTTTGCTTTTATTTTATTTTATTGCAAAATGATTATTTGACTAACATTCTTGCACAACTGAGCAGATACATGACGGAGGTGAGACGGTTGCCCCTTCCACAGAGCCAAACTGAGACCATCTTCCAAGGATTTCATGAACTTGAGGAGCAACTCTTATCCACTTCTCATCCTAGATTTTGACACATCTTTTTAAACTAGTCTGTGTATTAGTGTGCATTGTTTATTTGAGCTATGTAGTTTCTACCATGAGATTACATGCTTAGCCTTGTATTCTTTATAATTGCATTTTTTTAGATTAGATATATGATTGAAACATTGTCTTCTGAATTTGTTTCTTACAATTTCATCAGGATAATGAGCTACGACTAAGATTTAGCTCATCGTTCTGTTGCTGATGATTGGTGTTATTCTGTAAAATTAGTTTTTTCCATTTCCATTCAATTTGGTGCTACTTTCCGTAATAGCATCTACGAATACACGTGATATTCTGACATAAAATAAAATATGGGGTACTTAAAAAGACTTTTCAAGATGACGAACTGCTATTTTAACATAATTTGTCAAATTCGTGTCCAAAGATAAAAACTTATGTTGGCAATAATGAACTCAACTAAGGTACATTAAAACTGAAAGGTACATTGAAACAACAGCTAAAGGTAAAATGTGAAGTAAGTTTATCTAAGTAGTCTAAATTCCACGTGATGGGAGCAGAACAGGAAATTTCCAAGTCTTAAGAAAAAATGCGATTACAATGCTGCACATGACAGTCGAATGTATATCCATTTATTTTAAGTGTTCGAGCTTGGCATTTCTCAAATTCTTCTAGAAAAGAACCTATCGTCAGGTAACAATTTGTCAGGAGACGATCAATTTACCCTTGTTCCCCAAGGAGAATTTTAATATTTTAAAGAAAAATTTAACAAGAGTACAAAAAGGTCTATGAGGCTTTTTTGTATTCTTTTTGGGTAACAATTCATCCTGTATATGCTTCACTGTTTCTATGAGATCTTTTAACTCCTTTGTTCTTGTTTTCTC
>JAJGRX010000400.1:0-219364 GCA_025461125.1 Carex kokanica | reverse complement strand
TTTAGATATGTAGAAATATCAGACATCCAATATGTTTCTATATCACATATATCTATAGAATTTTTTCCTCAATATTTTATTAGTGGAATACTATTTAAATTATTTGTCGTCACAAAAGGTAGATTGCATATATTTGATTAAAAGAGTACTTTATGCATGAGAACATAAGAAAGGATTGTGTTTGAACTCATAAAAATTATTTAGCACAAGAAAGAAGAAACAACCATAAATTAAAGCCTGTTTAAATTTTGATACATGACATGGTTGCCACACGGAGGGTATGACATAAAAACAAGAGTCCTCCATTGCAAAAACAAAGAAGGGAAACATCTTTATGACAAAGTGTATCCACTTTATAACCTCCTCATGCCTTTTGTTCCTTTCCCTGACGTACCTTGCTTTCTTAATTTTGGAAGCACATTTTTTGTGCACCTTGCCTCAAATTAGATATTAGTTTTGCTTTTGATGAATATCCTCCTTTTGCACTTATGCCCATTCTTTTATTATATTATCACATGCTACTTTAGTAAGTCCTTAATTCCATATTCCCACTAAAGTATCTAATCCTTACTGAAGAAAAGAAAATGCAGAAGCACATATTCTATGCTGTGATGCTAGAATATAGTCCAAGATTATCAAACAAAGATATTCATAAAAAAAAAACTCACCATGGATATCTATGAACTTTTGTACAAAAATGGTGTATTCAGTATAAAGGATAATTCCATGAAACTCATAATTTAAAATCTTTAAAGGGGAGCGGTTCAATGTTCGGTCAGAACATTAATTTTGATTTACGTATAAATTTTTGCGCACTTGATCAACAATAATTCTAAAGTTGTTTGCACGAATTTTGATGAGGATCGAACAGTTTTTACTGAACATCGGACTGCTCTGATTTTGAATGCTTCACATTTTAGCCAAAGTCAACTGTAAATGAGGATCAATCATATAATTTTTTTATGCTGTGAATAGAAGTCAATTTTACCGTAATTATAACATTTTATTCTAATTTATATAAAAAATCACATATAAATACAAAAATTTCAAAAAAAAATAAAATAAAGATTAATTAACCCATTGAGTCTTACTACCTCCGCCTCTGGATCTAAGTCCGCACATATTTATATGACGTTGCACAAAAAATAATATATAATCAAAAAGAGAATTTCAAATTGGATAGGGAGAGTAACAACGGATAGAATTTTATAAAAGGCAAAACAGAATTTCAGTTGAAAAACAGAGCGCTAGCTCAGTCCAGCGAAACGATTCTTTAAAAAAGCAAAAACAAGATAACCAACTACACCACGACACCTTCATCTCAATCTTAAAAAATAACTTTTAAACGATTATTTTTCATTTTTATTTCTCCTCTCATCCTCCAAGCACTCCAATGGGAACAAAAAAAAGGAATAGATCTGACACGTTAAAATTACAAACGGGGGACACCGGAAATTAGGTTCAAAATGGCAAGAATACTTGTTTCTTTGTTTGAATAAATTTATTTATTATGAAAGATAAATCATTGCTTCAGAGTTCAGACAAAGACAAATAAATTAATTAATGAAGGATTATATAATAACCTTATTGTATTTGGTTTAGAAAGCAACTTGGCATTATTAATTTGGACTTCCTGCCCGTTAGCACAGTGCATTAAAAAAAAATCATATGTTAATTAAGTTTTGTTATAGTGTTTTTCTTGTAAATTTTCTTATGATGCATTTCACTATCATAGTCGTTGATTTTTTTTATTTGAAATTGAATTAAATATTGTTTTTAGAAAGGACAAAATAGGTTCACAATAGGTAATAGCATATTTAAACTTAGCTTGCTAAAAAGGGGAACATCATAGCAAAACCCATTTTAATTAGGACAGTCACATCGACTATCGTTGTTGGGTTGGTTGGTGGCAATGGTTAGAAAACACCATCTCATAAAAAAAATCAGATGGTTAAGTTAAATATATACTAGTCATGGAATTATTTTCTAAGTTAAAATTTGATTGTTTATCTTAATTCCTAGTGAAGGTAAATTCAAATTTTTTTAAACAATTTCTGTATTAATCATGTGCAAAATTTAGATAAAAAAAATATAAATATACTTATTTTTACATCATAATTTCATTAAAAAAATCGAAAAATAAAAATTAATAATTTTTTGTATATTTTGACCCATTCAAACTCCTACCCCCGTTCTTGGTACCAATTAATTATATATGCATATTCACCCTTTCAACCCACGTCACCGAGGACTTGATTTATAATGTCAATAAGATCTAGAAAAATATTTTAGTATTTATCTGTTTTTTAATGATATGAAAAAAAGAAAGATAAATTACCAACTAATTTTTTTTATTGAAAACTAATTGATCAACTAATTCTCGAAATTGTGCCAAATTCAATACACAAATTATTAAAATCATAGAGAATATATCTACAATTAATTTTCTATTTTTGATAAATATTTTACCGGTTGTCACGTTTATCAAATAAGTTTGATGTAATATATATATATTTTCATTTTAAACACTGCTCAGTAAAAAAAAAAGTTCATACAAGATTTTACTGAACTAAGCCATGCAACTGTCAGGCCAAGATCAGAGATGGGATGCACATAATCACACATAGTTGTGACCACACAGGATCACAAGTCGAAGCATGTTTCTGTAATTCTATCAAAACCTGAGATATTTTGACAGTTTTCTGAGAAAGAATAGATAAAAAATCTCAGAATCTAGAAATGTTTTGTCACTACTGACGCCACTCTGCATGGGACGTGCACTCACTCGCTCACACACTGACACACACAACACACACAGCGGAGGCGACGTAGATATGCAACTCTTTGTATCCTCGACAACACACATCCCATCGCCATCTGTCATTTCACAACTGGACATGTGGCCAAGGCTGTCCTTGTCCAGTTGTCCAACACCTCTGCCTATTATACCTACTCTTAAATTATTTGAAGCTAAGATAGTTGCTATCTATATCATTTGGGTTGTTTTAGTTTCCTACTTGTTAATGCTTTGCTTCCCGATTTCTCACCTGTTGATGCCGAAAAGGAGTATATATATATAATCCAAGATTCTGTTTGACTGTTTTTGTTTTCAGATTTTAGGGGGTTTATAGAGAAATATATATCAGATGACTGTATGAGGTAACAGAATATTTGAGTTTTAATATGGACCGTCCGATCAGAATCTGAGTCAAATTGGTTTGAAGTAGAATGCACGAAATCTCTTTAGTATTTGTGCCAGATCAGTTCGGACAATCTGAATCCAAACTAAATATTTTATTACGTGATATGAATTTGTTTATATAGAGTTCGCATCTGTACCATGTTGCAATAACTGTGATAACATCAATCGTGGATGGGAGGATGCAAAAAAAAAAAAAAAAATTAATACGTACTGATTGAAAATTTCATAGTTAGTAAGTAATATGATTTATTTTATAAATTGGGGTACAGATATTTATTGTTTTGATATATTAAATTGTTAAGGAATTGAAAATTGGTCTTTAATTTACTGACTAAAACAATATCTTATGTGTGAAAAAATAGCATATTTGAAATTCGACTAAAAGATTTCTTATGAATATTTTAATTCAAAAGACTTTATTTTCTTCTTTCTCAAAAATAATTTTATATTTTAAACAAAAGATTGCTTATGATACAGTACTAATCATCTCATTATTGATAGAGAAACCACAGTCGAAGTATTATTGAGCACGAAAAAAAGTCAAAATTCTCACTTCAATACAATGACATGTACATACTTATTTTTTAACTTAATAAATTATGCTCATTAATCCTGATTTTTTATATTATCATATGGCTAATTTCGTTGATTAATGCAGATGCGGCGTGCGTAGGAGAGAAAGAATGGTACTTCTTCAGCATAAAGGATCGGAAGTACGCAACCGGGCAGAGAACCAATAGAGCCACCGAGTCAGGCTACTGGAAGGCAACGGGCAAGGTTCATTTTTCAATTTTCTCTCATCATCACACTATAATAAATTACATTTATAATTTATCATGATGAACTTGAATTTAGAAACTCTTAACAATGAATATCCCATGCAACTAATATATAATAAATCGTGTTTGAAAAAATCATGAAAATATAAATTTTTTTTTTTATGATTTTATAAACAGGACCGACGAGTGTCTCGAAAGGAAACACTAGTAGGGATGAGAAAGACACTTGTGTTCTACAAAGGGAGAGCTCCAAAAGGGAGGAAGACCGAATGGGTCATGCACGAGTACCGCATCGAGGCAAAGGACGACTCAACACAGCTCACTTGCAAGGTGAGTTCTATTTTGGGGTTTTCATATAAAGCATTATCTTTCTCTTTTTTGTTGCCAAAGACAAAAGGAACTATTTCTACCGATTTTTTTTTTTTTTTGGTAGAAAGAATAAGGGTCAATCCTGTACAGGAATTAATTGTAATTGAAATTGAAGATTTACAGTAGACTTAACACTGAAAAAAAAGTGTTGATCATACATTACTTATATGAAGGCTATATTAACCACAGTACCTGGGGTGAAAACGGTATGGATATAATATCCGATTCGTATTTGATTTTTATTCGAAAAATTAGATGTGGATATCCGTATCCGAATAGTAGATATATATCATATATTATAATATATATTATGAAAAAATATTGTTATTCACCATTAAAATTAGATAAATATTATGAACTTTGGTATTTTTTAATATTATTTTAATAAATATCTGATCCGATCCGTATCCGTATCTATATCCGGCTGATATCCGATCCGTATCTGTATTCTAAAAATTAAAAAAAAAATATGAATATGATTTTATCACTATCCACTCCGTATTCGCTCCTTTTTCACCCCTAACAGTACCACACCAGGACCAAATAGATGCACTTTTCTTTTATTAAACCAAAGAGAAGCACTTAAAAATTAAAATGACAAACTGATCCAAAAAAGAACTGGACAACAGGACAAGTCCAGTGTGTTCACTGCCAAATCATCAAGTTGCTATCTGATTGGACAGGCGCAATTGCATTGAACTCTCAATCTGTCCTTCACCCTCGCTTTTTAGTGCTAGGATAACTACTCGCTACCTAATAGCACTGTTCTATATATCCTTTGTGCTGTAATCTCGCTGGCATATCTCACTCACATGACACAGTGATCTTTTCTAATTCGTTTAGTAGACTTAAGATTTATGAGGTTTTCTTTAAGAAGAAACTTAATTAGTCTAAATGGTTTATTCTTTTTTTAATCACTGTATACGTCCAATACCTCAAAACTGTGTACATGTCAGGATCATATGTATATACACACGTCACCATATATATCAATCATTGATTGATACAACGAAAGCCAATCATAGGCTCTTCATATTAAAAATCAAAATTTAAAATTGGTCTACAACCTTAAATATTATTCTAGTACACTTGCAAATATATACCATGTATACGCATGGGTTTCCAGCTGTTAGTTGTACAAGTAAATAATTATCTTGACAAGTCATAGTCAATATCTATGGTATAAGAGATTAAGAGAAGGAATTATATATACTAGAGCATCATAGCAAACAAAAAAATATGTATATGACTCGTTGTTTTTCTTTGGAAATAAGTGTTGTGTTGTGAACTTAATCATTTATTTATTTTTAGATTTTTTTTTTGTAAGAATTAAATATTTGTCTCTCCTTAAAAAAAAGATCCAATAGCATCTGCGCTAAGTCTGTGATATAATGATTGTTATTTTATCAATTTTGAGTTACATACAGTTTATTTTCTGGTAGATGCTTAAATTGCAAAAAGATAATCATAAAATATTATTTTTGTGTAGGACTTACTATCAAATTTAATAGTTGTCATTTGGATGATCTAAAGACTTTGTCCTGCTAAAAAAAATTATGAATTATGTCACCTCACTAAATACATTACGAGAGCGCACACAAATTTTCCATTTTATTAGATAATTAATTCATTATCATTTCCAGCAAAAGGAAATAAACAATGAATTGCATGCACTGAATTTCTTTTCTGTTTTTCAAGCAGGAAGATTGGGTTCTGTGTAGAGTTTTCTCCAAAGACAGAAATTGTGCCAACTCGAAGCTGAAAGCACTTGCAACTTACAACGACGGCAGAGTCGACACAGCCTTCGTTGAGACGTACCTTCCACCACTCACCGATAGCCACGTCATTGCATCATCCCAAAACCAATTCGCCTCTGAGGCTTCAAACTTAGGGTTTGGTTTTGGTTTTGAGCAAGTGCCCTGCTTCTCCAGCTTCAATTCAGGCTCCTCATCTCTTTGTGCTTCCAACTGCACGCCTCCAGTCTTGAACGGAATGGAGAAATTCAACCCTCAGCTGGGTCAATGTTTAGACCCAATCCAATATGAAAGTGCTTTTCTAAAAGTTGTGCTTGGTCAACTCAGCAAGCCGAATTTAAGTGAAGGGAGCTGTGAGGCCCACTTGTCAGAGACTGCTCCGGCCTCTTGTTGGAACCCTTTTTGAGGATATCATATAGAATTGAGCGTTGTGTATTGGTGGACCTTGTCGTTTAAAATATGTTTGTGTAGTTATTATTTTCAGGGCATTGAATACATATTTGACGATTGTGATAATTTATAAAATAATTATGAATGTTTAAGAAAATATAATCAGAGATGTTCTTTATAATATATATTGGTTGTTTATTTTGAATTTAGTACAATTTAAATATTATTTGATTACTGATCAATTATTGATTAAATTGACTGACTAGTTCTTCAAATCGCCTAATAAATGACTAACTATTTTTAAATTGCACTAAATTTAATATACAATCTAAGTTATTTGAAATTTTTATTTTATTCTTTTGATAACCATTTGATATTGACAAAAAAATAGTATTCACTATAACCTATTTCTCTAAAATTTATATTAATACACAGGGGCAGAACTAGAAATTCATGATAGGGGGTGCTAAAATTTAAAATGAACAATATATGTTGTTGGTGGGAATTGAACCCTAGCTCTCTGGGATCACAAACTAAGCTCTAACCACTAGCCTACAAGTAAACATGTGATATTTCATGAGGGGAGCTGGACTATATAAAAAGTTCTAAAAAAGTAAAATTCAATTAAATTTCAATATACATAACTAAAATATTAAAATTATAGGGTGGTATAACACCCGTACGGGTGAATGTAGATCCGCCCCTGTTAATACAAGGTTCGATCGTTACTGGATAAAACCAAAACAAAAACGTGTATCGCACTAGAATAAGAAGGATCTCTGGACTGACTGTCAGCCTTTGTTTCACAAAAAAAATAGAATAAGAGAAGGCAATATTAGCCTGATGATGAAGATGATGAATCAAGATGGTACTAGTACTTTTAAATATTTATAAACTCTAATTTATACTTACGTTCGGATCACAAGTGCATGATCCTACCGTATAGTATGATTGGGGTGTCGATCCACAGGGATAGTGTATTAGATTTTAAACAATTTTCACTAGTCTAGGTTATTGGGTTTTATAAAAGTTTGATGCGGTGACGCTAATTGCAATTAAGGTTAAGGTTAAACAGTAGATAGAGCTAGAGCCTCTAGGGTTCAGGTTATATTCTTCTTAATTATGCAAAATATAAATTTTGACGTCTCTCTATGTCGCATGCAGCACTGTCGCTATCGCATGCGACCTAGATTGTCCCACAGCTACCCCGCATGGGCACTGTCACTACCCGCAAGGCGTGCTGGGTGTTTGTTTATGCAATTTGAAAGGTTTTTTGATCTTACGATCGGCTTTTGGGCTACCAAAATTGAAGTATTTTAGGTACGCAATTATATTATTTCTCTATTGTTGGGTTCTTATGGTACTTAAAGCAGCGGAATTTCAAAATTTTGACAAAAAAAGTATCAAAAGAGATCATCATGTGCAACTGAAATCAAACCAAAATATATTTTCAAATCAATAAGCATCATATATTTAGTTTATTGTCTCCAAACAAGAAAGGAAGATCCTTGAGATGTAGAGTTGTAGCCTCCACCTCCTTGTTGATGGTAATAGTGGTTGATGTCTTGCAGCGCCTTGGTGGTTGATGTGTGCATGACTTAGAACGTCTTGCACCAAGATGAGACTCCAAAGTAGAAGTCCTCCACGGTATCCACCAAGAAATTAATTAGCAACTAAAGTTTCATCTTGCTAGAGAGTAGTAGTTTGATCGCTCCTTAATTTCTATCCTCCAAGAGAACTAGATCTTGATTCTAGAGTTTGTGGGTTCTCAACACATGAGATATCAAAATTGAGAGAGACAAAGTTTTGGCTTTCTAAGGAAGATGAATAATCATTAGATTGAAATCCTAGGTAGTAGGGACCTCTTTAAATAGCTTTCATGTTGTTTAGAAGAGTCTCCACTGACCTAGACGCGATTCCCATGTTCTCCACGATTTTCATAATTAATCTGGACCAAAAATAGCCAATTATGGTCCAACAGCGCACTGTGCGATGCCGCATGCGAAATGATGTTATGTTTAGATTTTTGAGAAGTGATGTTATGTTTAGATTTTTAAATTTTTTATGTTTTGAAATGTATGTCTTGAAGAAATGACTCACTATTAGAACCTGTATTATTTGAATCTGTATTATCTGTGCTGGTAGTTAAGTATTTTTGTGTGGATATATAAGAACTCACACAAAAAGAAAAAGAGAAAAAAATGAGAAAATGTCCTTAGTACCTCAAAAGTATTCACATGGGTATTTTAAAATAGTAAGTGGTCCAAGAAAATATCTTGATTTTTGACACGCAAAAAAGATATGAACCAACTAAAATAATATTGCATATAATAATATCTAAGTTTTATTAGTCCACAATAAAAGACCTTAATACATATGATATATAGTCATGTTTGATATTTTTATTAAGATCATATTATTACTTATGTCGTATAAATTTTATTTTATTTTTAAATATTTTTTGTAAAAATGAAGTTTGATCTCCTTTCATATCCAAATTTAGTTTCGAGTGCATATTCTCTGAGATATCTCAACTTTTGCGTGACCGACGTGTATTGTGCCTAATTGTGGGATAGCGGGGTGCGGTTTTAGTTTTGCTTTGAAATTTGTGCATAACGTATTTAAACGGTTGTGATTTTCTGGTAAAACACTTTGAGATATCTCAGAGGATTCGAATTCCGAAGTCGAGCAATACATGTTGGCATGAGACTTGCTGGCCAACATGCGTCACCCTTAACACTGGCGAAATAATAAATAATACATATTGAATCATGACCAAGATGCTAAATGAAGTAAGTTAATTATGAGTCATGACCAAGCCAATCATGACTACGCTACTAATAATACATATTGAATCATGACAGCGAGGACAACAATATTATGACTAAGCTGCTCAATTAAATAAATAATACATAATATTGACACGAGATATTTGCATCAATTTATTTTTCCTTTCCATTAATTATTCTTCCTGTCAAAATCTCTCTAACCATTTCCCAAACTGAGGAAAGCTCTTGCTTATATCATAACAATGATTATGGATTTGCTGACAACAGACAAGAGAGAAAAAAAAATTGAAGCTTGTTTCCGTTAGACACCGTCGTCATTCCAAACAGACACAAACCATGTTGCTTTTGATTTTGGTTATGCTATTGGTTGGCACTTGACACTTAATTATATAATCTTATCTTTGTCAAAAATTTAATAATTTGGTTTGTCTATTGAATTAGATGGCTTGCTTAATTAATCAGATTTAATTACTTTAATTAACTATTGTCAGTTAGTTTTTGTCAAAAGAAAAAAAATGAATTATAGTAGTGAAACCACACCTCCACAAAATTCAAAGAAATCCAATAATATAACCCAAAGTGAAGAATCGTTGAGACTAAAATGCATGGATAGATTCAGGATTTTTGTCAAGGTAGAACAAAATAGTTCAAATAGCTAATGGGATTCAAACTCAGCGGTTAGTGGACTTAATCCACTCTCCGAACCAAATAAAAGGCCATGTCTCTCTAGTTTCTGAGTGTGTGTGCATCGCCGAGGAGAGGAGCATGTGTGCGTCGTTTCCGCAGCATCGGTGCACGTCGCCAGTCGCTAGTCTTCGTCAAATCGTGAGCAGAGAGCAAGGTGAGAGGAGATGTTAATTAACAGAACGGGGAGTTTCTTTTTTTTTCAACATAGAGCAGAGGTGTTTATTTTGTTTCAGTGATATTTCTTTTCTTTTTAATAGGGCGAAGGATTTAACAAAACGAGATGTTAACAAAATGAGCTGCGAAAATTTTAACAGATGCGCGCAAAATCTTTACAGGTGGGCTGCAAAAATTTCAGTTGGATTAGACATACTGGTCAATTTTAATTTTCAGATGTAGGAAAAAGCTTCTTAAGCTATTGTATCGGAATTAATATTTGAAGTTCACAACAGAATAATTGCCTTACCTGAACCAATGTGGTTCGCCCATAACCATGCTATATAATTTGGAATCAGAGTAGGTCCGATGCCCATCGGACCTACCTTGGTTCGATGGGTGTGATGACCATTCGATCTGCATCAAGATTCGTGTAATCTGTATCAAAATCCGTGCAAGTATGTATCAATTTCCGTGTGCATAGATCTTGATGCTAATCGTACGGTCATAAAGCTAATTGAACCTAAATGTAGGTCCGATGCCCATCGGACCTACTCCTATCTCATATAATTTATGGTGGCAATCAGGTCAAATTGTGTTGGATTCGGCTTAATTAGTTATTGTTGAGTCTCGGATTGAAATTTTAAGTAATTATTCAGTTTCGGATCATCTTAAATTTTGAGTCATGTCTGGTCTGATTCTGAACAGTCAAATATTTGAAATTATCAGGTCGGACCGAGTCAGGGTCCGGGTTGGATCCAGTGGGTTTCTTCAAATTTGATCGATTTTAATACTATAGAGATCATGTCAATAAGACAAGTACATAAGAGTTTGAATTCGATCTAGTCAAATTCTGAAATATTGGACTTTGAATTATTAAGTCATTACGTTTTAAATTGTCTCGAGTCTAAAAATACGTCAAATCGAATCGGGTCGGGTTCAGAGCATTTTAACTTTAAAAAAAAAAAAAAAACCATAAAATGTTATCAGACACCTCTAAATACAGAAAAATTTTATTTATAAAATTAATATATAATAATATATAATATTATAATGAGTACTGTTTTAGATGACATAGACTTCGTATATATTAAATTAATCACACACTACGGATGTTGCTTGATTTGGCCACATAGAATGTGAACAATTCTAACATTGGACCCGGAAAAAAAATTCAGATCCATTTTTACGTCGTCTATGCATAAAAATTTAGGCCAATCATTCTAATACTCTGTATACTGATTTAGGACAATCCATTTTATATTGATTTCCATATATAAAAAATTATGCTCTAAATATATTGATAAAGGAATTCAAATCTGCTGCTATCCTCTTCTGATGAACAGTAACCATGCTATCTCTGCTTTTTTTAAATCTAACTATCCAACTTTTTTCAAGAACGAATCTCGAAGCATATTTTTCGAGAACTGTTTTGTGCACACATCTCAAAACAGTTGAACGGTTAGATTCGAAAAAACAGAGTTACTGTTCATACACAAAGATAGCAGCAGATTTGGATAGAGGCTCAAACAAATGAAACAATAATTACCCATGGCGACATGGGGCTTGGTTGGTTGATGTTACCGACGCCTTGCCTCTCCTTTTGAAGACACCATTTTGTGAATTTATATGTACATAGTAACCTAGATAATAGGCAAGCATCTACGTTCCACTTGTTAGTTGTTTCTCTCTATTTTTTTTTTTTTAGTTCTTGCCTTATTTTAGCACGACCTAAATACCTAATTTGGTTACTTTCATTTTAAAATTTTGATTCTTGCACCTACAGTAACCTGTATCTATTATCGGTGTGGGTCCAACCCTCCAACTGTGTCCAAGGAGCAAAAGAAACCAAAGTATGAGATTGTGAATCTAGTAAAGTACAAGATGCGAACTGCACATTATCATGGATATTGCTAAACAAAAGAGCATAACTGTTTCCTTAAACTACAATATTAAACTATTAACAGTCTTCGCAGTTCACAACTTCACACCAACCCAACTAGCTTAATTAATACTTATGGCAATGGACAACAAAACTAGGGCTGCTCAAATGGTCAGTTCGGTTGAAACTAAATTAAAATAACAAAACCAATTTTCTTTGATTTTTAAAATTCCAACTGAACCAATCAAATTAAAATAGTCAACCGATTAATAATGAAACGTTTAAACCTAATTAAATTTTGGTTTGTCCGGTGAATAGAACAAGAGAGATTAAATTTCAAAAAGTCAAAGCTCAATAATTACAACAATACTGTAGTAATTTCATGTAAATAAATATCAAAATAACATTACACACATTGTTCAATTACATAAAAAATATGTAGATATTCTAAACAATTCTTAACAAAATGAAAGAAAAGAAGTGATGATTGAACCAAATAAAATATAATCCATACTTGAAGCAATATAATTCGGTCAGTTCAGTTTAATCGACTTTGAAAAGTCTAAACCTAACCAATCCATTTAAACTGAAAATAATTTAAAAATTCTACCAGACCAATGATTTAAACCAAAATAATTTAATTCAACCAAACCGATTCATTTAAACCGAAAATTTTTAGTACAGTTGAAAACCAAAGAAACCGGACCATTTGAACAACCCTAAATAAAACATAACCAGCATAAATGAAAAAAAATAATGGCCCGTAAGCTTAGCCCATAAAAGCCCAACTCAATACAATATGCAAAAGAACCCCAATTGTTCCCCCCCACAGTGCAAATGCATGGGTGGGGCCACATGACACTGACTAGACGCTCAAGCTGACTAGTCCTTGGCCTTGCACACTCCTGTGGAGAGCGACTAGAGAGAGAATGCTGAGTAGGAGCAGGTCAAGGGCTCCGACAAACGACGCGATCAACACCATGCCGCCGTGCAAACAAAATGCACCGAACTTGTCGCATATTGGATTCCATCTTGCGTGCACGTTCCCGTTTTTACCTAGTTCAGCCATCGATGTTGCGGCAGCTGCACCTGTTGCTACGATGACCATGATCAGCTGTGTGATAGTTTTTTGCAAAATGTGTTGTTAAACAATTTATTATCGTAATAGTAGAAAGGGTTTGATAATGCAATCAACATTTTTGAAATTGAACAATCAAAGGATGTTAGATTGATTTGTGCAGAACATCGCTTGCTTTATATTTGAGTTGATCAATTGATTTTGGACAAATAATTCACAAGTTGATCATGAAGAAAAAAGAGGAACTGCATCTGGTTAAAGATGCACTTAACTCCCTGCACTTTATTTTAATCCGGTATTTCGCTTGTAGATTTTTTTTTTTTTTTTTTTGGTTCTTACTATTTTGGGCCCGTTCGCTTGTAGCTTTTTTGGAAAGTCGTGGCTATTTTTGTTCTTGGTTTCCTAATTTTATATTCTGGTTTGTCATGCGCTAGAAACTACAAAAAAGCTACAGATGGAGCAAAAATTCGTTCTATGGAAAGTCATATCAAGACCTTATTACATTTAATTGTGGGTCCCATGTCAAGATACATGGCACACAAAGACAAAAGAAAAAATAAGGTTAAAAAAGAGGGGTTACATGCCAGTTGAAAAGAACAAACCGAACGGACCCTTGTTAAAAATTCTTCAATGGATTGGCGTAGATAAGATATTTTTATTATTTTACATAGTCCTTTTATTTTTCCAGAACTAATAATGTTCATCAAGATCCCTTGCTTTCTATTTAAGTCCTATTATAAAATTTGAAGCTTTATAGAATAAAATAAGCTTGCTTGAATACATGTTAAATAGCCAAAATTGTTACCAAATCCAGTATGTGAATCCACAGCTTATTCTCTTTTCCTTTGAAACAAGGCCTCAGCAGCACAAACATGATGTTGTAGAAGCTTGCCAATGCATTGGCTACCACAAAGTACCTGAAATTAATTTAACTCTCAGTTATTATCAGTTTATCATACAAAGGGGAACTTTTCTATCTTTGATTTTGGAGAAAAGAATGCTAGTGAATAGTCGGCCCAAAATTGAACAGACATCCACATCTAAGAAGAAAAGAAAGGCATGGTAGCAGGCCTACTGGTTATTCATTAAACTAAAGCCCATAGTCTCAACAGAGCCTTATTAAAACTTCAGTAAAATGCAATTCTAATGTTTGAATTTTTCTGTAGTCATTTTTGGTTTTGATTTCTTGACATTATTATATTGGACATGGAACTGATCATAGTTACCTTGTGTTAATACACACAAAATGAATTCCAGAAAATAACATCAAATAAACAAAATGAAAAATATGCAAATTAATTAATTAATTATTTATTACACGAATGCCGTAGTCTGCTGGAATTCGGCAGTGAAGGTCTGAGAAATAGGTTTTGTTCCAACGATTGCGACGACTGCGGTTTTGCTCTGCTTGTTTAATCCCATGCCGATGGCAGCTGTTGTTGTCAAAATCAATGCTAACCATCTCAGTGTTAGTGGTAGTTGCTTTACTAATTTGGCTTTAATTAGCGCAAATTTTGAATATACTAAATCAGATTTGGTTCCATTCTCAATTTCCATTTGATCTGGAGCAAAAAGGAAAGAAACAGGGATGGTAGAGGCAATTTCATTGTGGAGATTATATATAGAAGAGGTTATGGTGCATTAGTTTAGATGCAATGTAGCTTTCCCCATAAAAAGTTTGAGATTTCTTTCTGTGCTGTAACTATTTTTCTTGTGAGCATCAGAAAACAATTTGAAGGGTTTGGGTTTGCACATTTTTTCGTACCAAGATGAGTTTGTTAGAGACACCTAAACTGTATTTTTTGCTCTGGGAGGAAAATTTTATATTACAAGAAAACTTATGAGGAAAATTTTAAGCTTACAATTATTGTGACGCTAGCTCCAATCGTTAATAGCTGAAAATGAACCGAACTTATTAATTTGGGCAGCTCGAAATATGAAACAGGTGTATTAATTTGTCAAATTTTAATAGTAAAAAATTTCCTGAGGAAAAAACTTTTGCATGTATAAATATACAAAAGGCCAATAGTAAGTAGATTAGGAGAACCCGTTTTATTTAGATGCGCCGTCCGAGTTACAGGGGCAGTGATAGGGGTGTTTATCGGTAAAATCAAAATAAAATAGGTAAACTAAATTTTTATTTAGTTTTAAAAAATATAACTGAATCGATCGAAATAAATTTATCAGTCGAATTAAAATTGAACTGAATAAACTGAATTAAATTTTGATTTATCAGGTTGAACTGAACAGCGTTGGATCATAATCCAACGCTGAGCATATATGTAATATAATTATGAATTGTATACTGTCATATATGATTGTCACAATTAAGTGATTTAATATGGAATTAAGATATTAGACAAGCTATGTATTCAATAGGGTGTGGTCCATAAATGCGTAGAACAATTTAGGTAAAAATCAAATCATTGATGGACTGATTCAATAGGGTGCCATTTCAGAGGTTTGTGTGGGCCACACGGATTTTGATGCAACAGCACGGGTTTTGATACAGTCACACAAAATACCTTTTTCAAGTTGGCAGATAACCAGATAGGTTACCATATATAATGATTGGTCCCCAAGGCACAAGATAATACAGAAAAGCACAGAAACTGAAAAAACATTTTTCTCTTTAGAAAAATACAACTCTGTGTGTCTTCTCTTCTTCTTCCACCATCAAAGAACATAGAAGAAAAATTCATTAGAAAATTTGGAGAGGATTTTTTAAGGGTCATATCTTGCTGTCTTAGAGGACTTAATCCACAACCATACAACGAAAATGAGAGAAGGGTTTCTTGCCATTGAAGACTTATCTCGTACTCACGGAGACGGTTGTTGCTCTACTAAGGCTTTGGATATTCCATGACAAACGGCATGAAATCAGGTACTATGTTCCGCACTTCTGATTTATGTTTTGGGTCTCTTTGGCATGTGATGGTCCTTAGGTTAAGGTGAGAATGTTTCTCCTTTTCCGGAGTGTAAGTGTTTGACTCCTAGATGAGATGTAATTGTTTGATCTCTAAATAAGGTGTAATTGTTTGACCTTTATAATTCCTCAATAAACAGAACATTAATCATAAAAATGTTTATAATTTTTTGAATTTTTTTAAGATGGATTTAAATTTTTTGTTTGATTTGATTTGATTTGATTTAATCGGCTTTAAACCAAACCAAGATATATATTATGTTGTAATTTTTTGAATTTTTTAAATGGTTGGTTCAACGAGGGACATATTTAAAATTTTGGTCGGTTCGGTCTAATAGCTTTAAAAAAATTATAAACCGAACCAAACTGAACTATTGAACTGGTTTCAAGAAATAAACCAAACTGATCCATTTTTTGAATCGTTTAAACCGAACTCTTTCGGTTCGATTTTAAACCAATTAAACCGGACCGATGAACACTCCTAGAAGCATAACTAAAAAATTAAGATTGGAAGGCAAAAACATAAAATACATTATGTGTGGGAGTCGTAGTTTAAACACAAGTTTTATAACCACAAGGATTTAACATTTTATAAGAGGTTTAAACTATATAAAATTAAAAAAAAATATAATATACATGACTACATTTTTAAAATTACGAAGATGACTAAGTACTTCTGGCTGTAAATCCGTCCTCGCCGACTTATTTTAAAAAAAAAATGTTGAGATTCTTCTCAGATTAACAATAACTTGTTAACATAAAAATTTCTGGTATTCATCCTGAGTCCTGACACTCTTGACCCATACCACACGGTACACACCCCAGCCTGACCCCGCAAGATCTCTGGTTCGATTGGGTGATCACTACCTGTCGATTAGTTTGGTTTTAGCCCAAGAAGTAGAAAAGGATGATGAATAAAATGCATATTCTCAGTTAGTTGAACCTAACAAGACCATAGCCAGTGGAAAAACATATTTTCGGGAAATGATATTCATCCCAGTAACCCATGATGTAAGCCTCGTCTGCACGAATTTTGATGTGTATTGCGGAGTATCAGGTGTCGATGTAGATTATGATGGCCAGATGATCAAAAGAATAAATTCTATAGATGTTAAAATTTGTACATAATTCGTGAATCATTTATAAATTAGATTTTATGTATGGTTGTCACTTGCTAGAACGGATTTGAACATTATCAAGGTAAATTTTATAACATAAATTTAGGCCTAAAATAAAACTTTTCTAGTGCGTGCTATTGGACTTCAAATGCTTCAATTGAATACTACTTGGGCATTTTCGAACCACCTGATTTAAAATAAGAAAAATCGCTGTAATCAGAGCAGTTTTGCGCTAAATTGCAGTGCTACACACTTCATTTTGGTACTAGTTAAAATTGGTTAGCTATAACTAAAAGCTATTAACAACTAACTCTTCAATTGAAAAATATAAAGCAAAACTGAAAATCAACATTTGAGTTATGTTTCATGTAAACTGAAAATCGACACTTAAATGATGATCAACGTTTGTATCGTTTGTTTAATAATTTGAACATTTCCAGTGACTAGAACTTTGATGATATTTGTTAATTTGAACAATACTCAAATATATGAAATTTGATAGTTTATTTAGCTAAATTTGATAGGTAATTATTATCTTCGAATTTTTTGTAGGGTTGATATAAAGATGAGGGTACTTTTTAAACAAAACTTTTGGAAGCGTACTTCTAAAAAGAAAAATCATTACTTTTCTTTGGCAAAATAAATATTAATTTTATGTTTAATTAATTAAGAGTTGGGAGTAAAATATATAATTCAAATTAAATTATTTTATTTTCTTAAACAAATTAATTTACTTGCGCTTATTCCGTTTGTATATTTCACTGCTATAACAAATATTTATTTCTCAACATTTTATTCTTAGTATCCAAACTGGCTATATATATAAAATATAAAAAATAAAACATAAATATAAGAAGTGACAAATATAATGTTTTCTGTGTGAGAAGATCCGAATAGATTGAATATTAAAAATAATTGAGTGTTTAACCTCCAACTTTACTAAAAAAACAATTTAATTCTTTTAATTTAGCAACTAATCCTTTTAAATTGGCAACCAAACGTGACCTAAACGAAGTAAATATTCTCCAAACCTCCATATGAAACTGAAATGAGGAGTGACTTGACTTCAACTTTACTCAACTAGGGGTGTTCATCGGTTCGGTTTGGTTAAATCAAACCGAACTACGCAAACCAAAGTAATAATTCGGTTTCTAAAATAGAACCGAACCGAACCAAAGTTTTATTTCGGTTTGTTCGGTTCAAACCAAAATATATTAATTTTTTTATTTAAAGCAATTGATTTATAATAAACCGAATTATATTAAGAAATAAACCGGGGTATTAAGAAATAAACTGGGATATTAAGAAATAAACCGAAGTATTTAAAGCAATTGATTAAGAAATAAACCGGAACGGTCCAGACCTAATTCATAATATATAAAAGTTCGGCCAATTCGATTTTAAAAATTTTCAAACCGAACCGAACTGAACCGAAATTATAATTTGGTTTTAAGTAAACCGAACCGAACATTAAACCAAACAAACCGAACCATTTGGTCCAAACTAATTCGGTTCGGTTCAAAACCGAATAAACCGAACCCAATGAACACCCCTATACTCAACCAAACACTGAAAAGAGAAGTGCATATACCTTTCACCTCCGACATAATTTTATCAACCAAGCACGATTCGATGAAAAATTTTCTTTTCATTCCATTCCCTCCTTCCTCTACTCTCCATCCAAACAAGGTGTTAAGTGGCTTAACTTTCATTACTTAAAAAAACAATTTAATTCTTTTAAATTAGCAACCAAACGTGACCTAAACAAAGCAAAAATTCTCCGAAACTCCGTACAAAACTGAAAAGAGGGAAAAGAAAAACAAAATAAAAGCGGGTGTGTGAAGAAACACTGCTCCGCTTCCCACTTCCCCAAGTAAAACACTGTTCAGTTCACACCTCTCCCTGCCTCCGGCCTTCATTTACCAGTAAGAATCCCTCTCTCCGGGTTTCTCTCATACCATGGACTTCATATCTCCTCTAAAACCCCACCCGCAGCTCTCGACCTCTCGCCTCCTCTCCATTTCCTCTCCTCGAAGAACCCCTCCTGTTCCCCATCTCTGTTCTCTTATCCCTTCATGCAAGCGAAAAACTTTGCGGCGGCTGAGGTGGCGCTGCCAGGTCGATGTCAAAGGCAATGGTTCTCTCTGGAATAATGACTCCTCCGACCCCCGACTCCACGACAAGGTGCGTTCGTTCTTTTATCCCTCCTCTTCTCAGTCGGCGCTGAGTTATTGTTGCTTCTGTATGTTTTGTCCAGTATTGAACACGAATCATGTTTGAGCACAGACGATATACTTGCTCTTTTTCTTGCGGGCATTTTGTCAAACATGTGCTGTGCGCATTTAAACTGAACATGTATAGTTACGGTCTACTGCTTTATACAGATAACTTCATACTTTCTGGTCGCTGTTTTCAGAAGTCGCTTAGCTTGTTGAACATTTTAAAAGGCAATCTTTTCGTCTTGGGTATTCTACTGTTGTATGACATGACATTTTTTTAACTAGAGTGAGCAAATTGTGTTCATGATTTTTATCAAGTATTCCAGCCTAAAGATGGAGTTTACATTTTTTAAAAGATTGCATTCTTGCTAATTGTTGTATTACTTAAAATGCGAAGTTCATATTATATCAAATGAACTGTTTGATTTGGTCAGCAAGCTCTTTTCATCAACACACAAGTGTCTCTTCTTCCGTAATTATTTGAAGTTTTTAACTAGTTGATCCCATATGAAAGTTAACATCAATAGTGAACCTTAACCATCAAGTGTATTATATATCAGTAGTTAAGAATAACCCGAGCATATTAGACTCGTCTCTTAACACACACAGTATACTATTGCTACATATGCCAACAGTTGAAATTATGTACGGGCTTTTCTTATTTTCTCTGTAAAAAAAATCTAAATGAAGAAAAACATGTTATTCATTTAGTCAGATTTGTTACTGGTAAAAGTCAGGCATAAGAAAAAATAAATGAGCTTCCAGTCATGGTACGAACCAGTATTGCTCAACGCACTGGCTTCTGTTTCTTTTATTCCTTGACTTGTTTATTGAGGGTGATCATTAATCAAATCTTGATTGGGTGAACTGATGCTTTGCTGCAGGGTTTTGCCTAACAAAGAGTTAATTAGGATGCATTGAGATTATTGTGAGTATTTAGTGAAACCGGGGCTTTCTTACTGAATTAGGTTAAAATGAAGTCTAAATTCTTCTAATTTTGTCAGCAAAAGGCACTAGAAGCCGCGATGAATGACATAAACAGCTCATTTGGGAAAGGTAGCGTCACGAGGTTAGGCAGTGCAGGGGGAGCTCTCGTGTATGCTTTTTACCTTGTTTTTCCTTTTATTACTAATTTTATTTTAGTGTTTAATAGATTTAAGCTAATTAGCATCACATTCATTTCACAGAGAGACATTTCCAAGTGGTTGTTTGACCTTGGATTTTGCTTTGGGAGGCGGCCTCCCTAAAGGAAGAATTGTTGAGGTTATTTCAAGAATTATCTACCAATATGTTTCTGCCTGTACCAGTCCTGCCAAACTCCAATTTGTTCATAGAATTTATCTAAATTCCAAAACTTCATTGGAGACGCATAAAACATCATAACATAGTACATCTGAATAGTTTGTTTGCCTCTACCTTTTAGTATGGCTCAGCATGCTCGTCATTAAGATTTTTTACAGAATTTGAGATATTTATTAATTTAAATTGTGAATTGTGTAGATATATGGTCCAGAGAGCAGTGGAAAGACAACTTTAGCCCTTCATGCAATCGCTGAAGTTCAGGTCTGAATTCACCATGTATGGAATGCTGGTGTGGCATATTTAAAGCATCCCTTATTAATGTATGTTATTTTTTGTTGTGCAGAAACTAGGAGGTAATGCTATGCTAGTGGATGCAGAGCATGCATTCGACCCGTCTTACTCTAAAGCACTAGGAGTGGACATTGAAAATTTAATTGTATGTCAACCCGACAATGGAGAAATGGCTCTCGAGAGTAATGTTCCTAAACCCACTTGTAAAGGGTATACAGTGTACATGTGATATTGAAACACCGTTTCCTTGAGCTTAAGCTTTTTGTGTATTGGAGTTAAGAAATTGTGAGTTCAACCGCCATCAGGGTTTTGAAACAATTTACCTGTTAATACCAAATTGGCTTCCTCATGTAAAAAATATTTCACATAGTGGGTTTGTGAGGAGACTGCGGACTGCCACATGCTTCGGGTTTGGAATAACAGTTTTAGAGTATGTCAACCTGCTTTTTTGTTACTATACCTTTTGGGGGAGGCTGTTCTTGGGTATATACCAAACCTGACAGTAGCAAAATGAATCAAGACTGTTTGTTTGGTTCACCTAGTACTATTAATATTTTATTTTTCATGGTACACTAACAAAGTTTGACATGTTTTTGTTGCCAATCTTTCATTTATTTCAGTTGCAGATCGCATGTGCAGATCAGGAGCAGTAGATCTCATCTGTGTTGATTCTGTCTCAGCTCTTACACCACGTGCAGAAGTTGAGGTAATTGCTTAAATAGATTAGTTCCCCCCCCCCCCCCCCATCACACACCCACATATGTTATCTTTCTCATAAGATTTTAAAAAGTATGACATTCTTTTGGTTTTTTTGTATTTCAGGGAGAGATAGGGATGCAACAGATGGGTCTACAAGCTAGGCTAATGAGCCAAGCATTGAGAAAGATGTCAGGAAATGCATCGAAGGCTGGTTGTACCTTGATATTCATAAATCAAATCAGATACAAGGTCTTGGTTATGTTTCTCCGTTATTCTATGTAAAGACAATTAGTTGTCCCTGAAGATATTAACCTATAACATAATTTCTGAGAGACTAGAAGTATCATGCATTTCAGAGGAAATAATATATGCCTTTCAGAGGAGAATCTTTTAAGCCCAGCCTACCCAATGTTTATCTGTTCACAGTGGAGTAGAAAATAGTCCTCAGCTTTTTATCCTTTTTATTGGCAAAATTAGGAAATGATGGGTATGGGTAATGATACAATTTCTTATACATTATATTCGTAGGTTTCACACGGGTGTGCTTGAATTCTTATCGTTATTGTTTTCACTATAACTTTTTGACATATTATGTAGAGCCTGGTTTAATTTTTAACTTTTGGTTGTTTGTATTTAGATCGGTGTGTTTTATGGAAATCCTGAAGTGACTAGTGGAGGCATAGCATTAAAATTCTTCGCATCTGTTCGACTAGAGATCCGTTCTATTGGCAAGATTAAGTCGGTGAGCACATGCTAAACTTTAGTTCTTGATCTATTTTGACTTGAACAATCTAGTTGTCCATTAAATTTCTGGCAGCAACATGTTGAGATATATTTTAACCTTATTGAAGTACTAAGCACATAAAGTTAACTACAGCTACTTGTCTTAAATTAATTTATTCTTTTCGTGACACCTTTTGGTGTAGGCAATAAAAGGAGAAGATGATATTGGCATCCAGGTCCGCGTGAGAGTGCAAAAAAGCAAAGTATGTGAGACCTTTATTTCCTCTCCAATTTAACCTGACAAAAGTTTTATTCTAGCCGTTATTCCACCAGTGGGATGATGCATGTTTGGTGTTGACCATTTCTTTTGTTGGTTTCTTTTGCCTCGTATTGTACATTGCAAATTAAGGGTTAATTGAAATTTGAAATCTTGAAGTTGATCTTGGGCTTTGTTTTGTGAGGTGGATTGATGTAGAACTGATTCTAAATATGGTAACTACTGCAAAATTGACTGTTAATTAAGGCTTAATTGTGCAATTAGGTATACTGGCCCATACCAGCCGGGTCTTGTACCTGTATGGAATTTTGTTTTTGGTATCAAATTGTAATTCTTGGTTTATGGTATAAGAGAAAGAGAGAGTCCAGCAGGAACAGCCAGTTTCTACTTGGTACCAGTTGATGTTTAGTGGAGTATCTCGTGATTTGTTTAGTTTTGTTATTTGCTATTGCGCAGGTCTCCAGACCATACAAGCAAGCTGAATTTGAAATTATATTTGGAGAAGGCGTTAGTAAACTTGTAAGCTTATCATTTTAAAAGCTTTTACGACTTACAAGGCTAACATGTTTCTTCTGTATGATAACTATTTTAATATATTTTTAACTAATAAAATGTTATACTGATTCTTGTTTATTTTTTAAAATTTTCAGGGATGCATTCTGGATTGTGCTGAAATGATGGATGTATTGGTAAAAAAGGGATCATGGTATTACTACGGAGACCAAAGGTTTGCCTTTTCTTTTTTTGCCAGGTCTAATTACTGAAGGCACCCTTCATTGGTACGTACCACATTTAGATTTGAACTGTGATAGGAGAAACAGGTCCTGCTGGACATGCCATTGTTTGGGATAAATTTTACCAGTATATACCAGTCATGTCACATATATATCATGACCAGCACAATTATACTTAACGATGGTACTGTTGCTCTCATTCCTTTGAGCATTTGTTCCAGCAGAAACTTGTTTGATGGTACTGTCCCAGTTATGGAAAGAAATCATTTTAATCAGACCTCATTATATTCTTATTTTACTTGCTCAGACCTCTATCAACCATAAAATCTAATTAATACAGGCTAGGTCAAGGCAGAGAAAAAGCATTGCAATATTTGCGAGACAACCCTCTTGTTTGTAGTGAAGTAGAAAAGGTATGCACCTATGCCCTTCTTTTTTTATTTAACTGTTTCCTTTGCACTCTTGATATTTGAATTGCAGGTTTGTAAGAACATTGTCAGAGACTGGTACCAGCTGTTTGGTATCAGTTCTCTGTTAAATGGTTTCATTTTTAATGAAACCAGCGGTACCTGCTATTATTCAAAAAGAATTGCAGGAGCATAAAATTTGTCCTTTAATTCCCAATTGTCTCATCCTTCTCTACTGATATCACTCTTATTTGAGTTCAACACTGCACCATACAATACTATAACAAGCAACACAATACAATGTTAACTAGCACACTCTTCTGGGTGCAAGTTTCATAATGGTGGTAATGTTATTGCTGTTATTTTCTGCATTAGCTAGGGTTTATAAGAAATATTAAGGTTTTTTTAGGAAATAACAAGTTTTCCTTATTTTACTTGTGGATTATTTTCTATCTATAGGCAGTAAGAGAAATGATTCCAGATGGGACTCGCCACATGAGCCTGCTTGCTTTTGGCCAACAGCCAGGCACTGAGGATGAGGAAATAGTTGATGAAGTATTGTGATTTACTATATTTATGGAGAGATTAACTACAGATAAGTGGGGATGCAGTTTTGATGTTTTTTATGTTGTAGATGTTGTGAAATTAGGGTTCTACCTATTGGTTGAATGATCAATTTTGGGGTTTTGAAGGAAGGGGGACGGGCTGATGTGTGTGAGGGGGTGGGGGGTGAGTTCTCTTTTCCTAATTTGGGGCATATGATAGGGCTCTCATTGCTCGACTGAGCCAGCCTTTTTGTAATTTAAATCAGGACTTTTTAGTTCCAACTTTTAACAATAGAATTAGTTGAATTAGGCACCTGTTTTTTGTTTTATTTGACGGGCAATTTTATTAGGCCGCTATAAAGATCGTGCATGGCTTAATTGTTGCTGATTTAAGTATCAAATATTGGGAGAACGTTAACTTGTTCCAAATTTGAAAGCATATAGGAGATCTTCCAATGCTTTGCGGATCAAATTTGGAGGAATAGTCATGGCCTATGTAGTCACGGCATGTTTAGTCATGTTGTGATTAGTCACACGTGTCGTGTTTAAACGTGAATGGATCACATTCGTTAAGTTTAATCACATTTAACTATTTTATCATAATTTTAGTTTATTCAAAATTCGTTATTCAATCAAGATCTAACGGTCTCAATTATACATGACCACGTGACTGCCGTGACTAGACCAATTCACATGTCATGTCATGCCAATTTTTTGAATAAATGTTCATGTCACATGAATAGTCCACATGGGACATGTTAATCATGACATTTCACCAGCACATACCCTGCCTGCCATGATGTATCCGGTCACGAACCCCACTTTTTTACATCTCTACTTTGGGCTGAGCTAGGCATTTTGTAATTCAGCTTAAGTTGTTGGGATGATAGTTTCGTGCTGAGCATTCCAAAATGGAACATTAACACATCCGAGAAAAACAAAGAAATGAAGGATCACAATACTAGAATGGACACATACTCAAATGATCACATACAAGTAATAAATTAATCTTTGACAAACTGTCTACAATACTCAAATGAAACGGATTTTGTTCTGGACATGATGCATAGTCAAGAGCATACATAATAGCAATGATATCACCCCAGTAGCATATAAATCGACCTTTATACATATATATGTTTAATTGTTTATCTAGGGCAGCCTTAGATCCGACGCAAAGATGCCAGCCTCTTCTCCAAGTCGTCGATCTCTGAAGAGGACTCTGGACCCACCGTCGAAGGAGCAACATTCCTATATAAAGAGAGAGTGAGGAGATGCGAAAACAATGAAAACCCGATCTCATTTTCCAATTTTTATTAACCAGAATTTTTACCATTAAAATATCCCACAACACAATTATTTTAAAATAGAGGCATTTTTCATACCGGGGACTAGGAGTAGTGACTGCTTCTGCCCTCTTGTTAGTTGCAGCTATACGGCCCTTAGGAGCTGAGGATAGCTGTATCATATAGATAGAGTATAAGAAAGTAACAGAATGAGAGAACTTGTGCTATTATGAATTCGTAAGGAAATGAATTTTTCTGTATGTTTTACCTGAGAAGCAACACCAACCCCGATCTCATCCAGTACCTGATCAATATTTAAGGAAGAACAGGAGATGATAATAAGTCAGTGAGCCATGTATTGTTGCAATAAATTTTAATGATTCTTGGATTCATATACTATTATGGAATCAGTATATTCTGGCCACTCCCAAATTAAAACCCCATTAAGTCCCAAAGTAGCTTATAATTGCACAACTCTGCACAAATTAGGCTTCAATCCCAGTTCCAGCGTTGTTATCCCTCATTTGTGCCCCAAACTTCAATTTGTTATCCTTTGCAGTAAAGAGAAGTATATGACCTTAAACTCAGTAAACATGGATTTCAAGTTAAAAGCACGGTTCACAAATTAGAATTGGAATAGGTCACTTGATCATGGAATCGGTTGGAATCAGCCGAATCGGATTGGAAACTCGGATTTTTTTGGGAGAAGCTTGTTTTGTACTAAAAAAATTGGTAACAAATAAAATTGTCAAAAAAATATGTCAAGAAAAAAATTACACTCAAATAATCCTCTAAGATAATAAATTATAATACAAGCATGCTATTTTACTGTCAAACTTGTAGGAAAAAATTTATTAAAAAATAATTAGTCCAAAATAAATGTTAAGATCACTCACTAATATAATAAATATAAACATTTAAAATCGGCCAATTAAAAAAAAATCATGCAAAAGTCTCCATATTTATTATTATTATTCATTTTTTTTTGCAATAAATAACTCGGTGTAATAGTCCTAGTAATAATGAGACATTCATTAAAGGAACATCTCATTCATTTACATAGACTTGAATATAGTTGATTTATTGATATAGATAATTTTCTAATAAGTTTTTTCAAAACGTTAATTGTTAGAGTAGGGTTAAAATGCACCATTGGTTTTGTGCTCCAATCATGCTCCACGTCTTTTTCTCCGTTTCCAAAGTTCGAACAATCGATCCGAACCGCTCAATATGATCTTTGTATTATAATTGTGCTTGGAGACCAAATTTTATATTTTTTGGAATTTTTTTACTAATTTTTTAGATAGGTACAAAATCACTGTTTTCAGAAGATTATGGACCATCCAAAACAGTGATTTTGTACCTATCTAAAAAAATAGTAAACAAATTTCAAAAAATATAAAATTTTGTCTCCAAGCACATTTTAATATGAAGATCATATTGAGCGGTTTGGATCGATTGTTCGAACTTTGAAAACGGAGAGAAGGACGTGGAGCATGATTGGAGCACAAAACCAATGGTGCATTTTAACCCTACTCTAATTGTTATATATGTGTTAATTTTTGACTGATATGATTCTTTTGTAGGTGCATGGACACGCATCAATAAAAATCATTTGATTATTTAATGAGAGAATTGCTCTCCTACAAGAAAAAAAAACATTAGCTAGATGGCCATAGTTCATTTCATCTGACACGTGGAATTTATTTCAAAAGTTTGTTGTTGGAAATAGCAAAAAAAAATTGGGGAGGCCTGCCCAACTCATAGCAGATATTCGGCCGGACATGGTCCACTATGAATCAAGTCATATTCTCAACACAAAACAGTACACCATTTCTATTTAATATTTTATAACACATAAGGCTTCTTCTCCTGAGTCGCATCTATCTTTACAACACAAAACAGCCATGAAAAAAAGGGGGCAGAATCGGCCCATCTGAGAGAACCGTCCCCAAATTGTGACAATCGGTCCGGTTCGGACAAAAACTCGGTTGAACCGGTCCGACTCGGCTGATTTTGCAGACCATGGTTAAAAAGTACCTTTCATTTCCCTCTTAAACTCAAAGATGTAAAGAAAGTAAAAATTCATATGGTTTGAGGTCGAAACCTGGTTTGTCAGTTCCTCTGTTTCTTCCTCGGCATTATCTTTATCGAGGGTTTCGTCGATTGTCTCTGACATCATCTCAATCTGGAAAAAGCATTATTAATTAAAATAGTGATCGCTTGCCCTATATTTAGTAATTAGTAAAAGCCTGAAAAAAAGCCAATGAAGGAAATGATACTGCAAAAGTATTGTAAAAGACGAGGTATAAAACTGGGTTAATAAATTGTATTGTTAAAAAGTATAGTCAATATACCCCCTCCTTTCCAATTTTACACTGTCTCGATCTAATAATATACAATTGGGGTAAATGAAAAAAGTTAAAGTATTGTAAAAATGACAGCAATGCCTCTTATTGTCTAACACTTTCTTCAGATAACAGACCAAACAGATTCACTGAAACTACAAGCCCGAATTTTCCACATTAAGCACTCCTAACACCTCCGATGTTATTTGACATATTAGCTGGATCCTCAAGTGCAATTTACAAAAGAAACCAATAATATGCAAGTGTAAAACTAAGTTTCAAATTTCTAATGAATAACAACCCTGGCATGCGTCGACGGACCCTTATATATGATGCAAATGTGCATGCATTTATCAAAAACACGACATACATATAACTGGAAAATAAGGGTAACAGTCTTAGCAGATCATGTTTGGGAAGTTTCTTTGACAACCATGACAATCAATCAAATAATTATGAAAATTTAGAAAGTAAAATTAGAGAGATTTTCTCTATAGTTTAGATAGGTTGTGTATTAAATTTGATGCAATTTAAAACACAACTTATCTTAAACTATAGAGAACATATTATCATATTTTTACTTTTGTTATTTTGATAACCATTTTATTAGTTTTTGTGGTTGCAGAAGAAATAAATCTTCCCAATAATAAATATGTAATATTAATTAGAAAACATGCAAAATGTTACCTATATGTCCCTTATTTCCCAATATATTAAAAAAAATTGGACATTTTTTAAAGAAAGTGTGGAAAAAGGGCACACTTTTAGTGCTATGAAGCAAATACATGTCATTTTCTTTATTTTACAGCACTATCAAAGCATGTTTTTTGTTTTTCAGTCTATCATAAAAATCTTCAATTTCAGAAGGCACAATACATGCAATTGCTCATTAAATAAAAGAAAATACTATAACTAAAGAGATTTTTTTTACCGTCATATCAAGCTGCGTTGACTGCCTCTGAAACTCCTTCATGATCTTTAATTGCTTGGCAGGCTCCATTTGCTGAAATTGCAAGTGTTCAATTTCAAATTAAGACCACAACATGCACTTGAAACTTGCTTAAACACATTTTTGCTTTAATCGACCTCAATGATCAAATTTAAGCCCAACTTAATATACACCAGCCAAGTTTTGTGCAATTAAAGTCTAATTTCAGCTTCACCTCAAACTAACTTTATTCATATTTTACCTGAATAATTTTTAGTTCTGCATTCAGAATCCCCTATTTGGTCAACAAAACCCACATTTGCGCAACTTTTACCTGATCAAGGCTCAGTTTACCCACAAGCCATCCAATTAAGCATCGATAATAAAAGATAAGGGCAGGTAATAAAATCGTAAAACAAGGACTCAAACTGATGAGGCAAAACTATTATCAGTTGCACAATAATAAATGTAGTTTGTCAGATCATATACCTTGTTCATGGCAGCCATGGCTTTGTTTGCACCTTTCATACCAGTTGAAATTGAAGTCGTTGCATACATAGCCTGAGAAAAATAAAGTAAAATAAAATTCAGCATTGCCGTTCTAGACTGTCATGAGCAGAGAATACATGGCAGTACCAGTACTGGTACTAGCATGGTACCATAGATCTCAAGACATCAGCAATATCTACTTTTAGCACCTGTGTATGAGTGGCAACACCTCTGATCTGTGCGCGAGTTCCTTGCAAATTTGTAATTTGTTGTCTAAGCCGTACTAGTTGGCGTGCCAATATACGAGTAGCAGCCTACAAGTTTCAGAAATAAATCTTATACTCAACCACCTGAACTTTCAAAAAGTGACGGATTAATAAATATTTGAGACACATTTTATATAATTCATGATTGCTCTGGCGAAGCAGGCTAAAGAAGGGAAGAGCAGGCACTTTGTAATTATGTACAATTGAGGGGCATAAGATAAATAAAATTATAATTGGTGGTCGGAAATAAAATACTCATTATCTTGCCTGGTTGCCAGTTTGTGCAGTCTTTTTTATCTCAGCCACGAGTTTTTTCTCCTGAAAACAATGGTCAAAATAAGAAAACTAAAAGGATATTAAAAATGAGTTTCAAGGAAATAAAGATCAAATGAGCATTTCTGAACCTCCAACTGTAGTGATGCAATTTCTCTCTCGACATCTGCATATACAAGCAAAATGGTAAGTAAACCTACAAAGGCTCCAAAGTCTCTAAATGTCATATAGAGGCCGCATTAATTTATTTTGCGCAAGCAAAAAGGATAGGTAAGGTAACTCGGGCTAAGTTCAATTAAGATATAGGCCGCATTAAGTACTATATAAATATAATGATAAATTACTGACATGATTTTAGGGGGGTAGACGCAAAATTGGACGAATTTGTGACAAACAAAGGTAGGTTCCCGTAAGACATACTGATGTTCGATTCTTTTTACCAATAGTCAAAGTCTTTGTCATAATTTTTATTCTGTCTAAATTAGTCTGGAATAAACCTAAAATAGAAATAATCTAAAAAGGTTGCTAGTGGTTACAAGTATTATGCTGTACAAAAACATACTTTCAATTAATCAAATTGTTAATTTTTTATTTGACATAAGAAGAATAATGCGCATACTTCTTGTGGCAACGCCCATCTCTCTTTTGCTCGTCCTTAGAGATTCTGTAAAAGGGAATAGCAAAAATGTAAAAGGAATACAGCTGAACAGCAAAAGATAAACCTCGAGTGCTAAAAAAAAAATCGAAAAACCCTAACCCCATTAAAGTAAGAATGGTCGAATAAGTGTTTTTTTCCCCTCGAATAGAACAGAAAGTACGAAATAATTTTCCAAAATATTAGTAAATAACGAAAGAACGAAAAGCAGATTCAACAAAATGAACAAGAAAAGCTCGCACCTTTCGCTGACACTTTCTTCTTGAAGATATTCATGATTCCTTCTCTCGCTCGTAGATCCAGTGGGGGGTGAGATTAATATAAGGATTTCGAGGGATATAAGTGCAGTGTTTCCAAAAAAGACAATGCGATTCGACGAACGCGCAACACAGACTCGCCGAATCGCATACTCTGAAGCGAACAGGGCTTAATAATTGAAAAATGTTTCCTTTTTTTTGGTTTTATTTTCTCTCTGCCCTCTTTTGTCACGGATCCCTAGGGAGCGGGGTAATGCGGCGTGATAACTAGCCGTTAATAAATTTAGATTTTATGAAACTAAATCTGTACAATCAATCGAGTAGCAACACAATGTAACAGGCAAATCAGACCGCGCCAAACATTCGCTCCAAGCAAAAATACAGTTAGATAAGCCCGGGGAATCGCGACTTCTACTAATGGAGATATTGCCGAAGAAAAATAGAATCCAAGAGCTTGAATAAATTATCCCTGAAATAGGGTATTTTTAATTACAGATTAATAAAAATGCCCACGGGGGCAAACTATTTTTAAAAATACCTAAATCGGTCATAATGGCCGGTCTCGTGATTTTTTTTTTTTTAAGAGACAAATAGCTAAAGTGCTAAAATCTAACACTAAAAAATTGAATTGTTTTTTTAAATATTTGTTAGATTACTTTTTTGATAGCATATTTATACTAAAATACATTATGAATAGGGCCGATTTTGTGCTAAAATACGGTAAATTACAATAATTATGCTAAAATACGATAAATTTACTAAAATGCTGAAATTACAATAATTATGTAGAATTATGCTAAAATACGGTAAATTACGCTAAATTACGTATGAATAGGGCCGAATTTGTGCCATCTTTCATAAATCATAAAAAATAGTAAAAAATTCCAAAAATAATAAAAATTAGTATTCTACAAGTTCATTATATAACTAATTTACTGAGCTACGTAGATTGGAGAATAGAAATGAAAATCTTAATTGGAAACTTAAACTGAAGTTTTGAGACTCTTCTCTTTGTTTTTTGGCGATTCTGATTTGGAAATCCAGTTTATCCGGTTCAGACGCATGCGTATTTTCACAAACTTTCCGAAAAGTGGTCATTTGCTGAAATCGACACTCGAGCGCCGTTTTATGACCGTTTGAAGTTTCGTCGTCGCTTTTTGCTTTCTCAGTGAAGATATCATCACTATTCATACGTAGGGCTGCAAAAGAACCAAACCGAACCGAACTTACCTCCAGTTTGAGTTTGGCTTGAATTAATTTCGACTAAGTTTGGTTTGAATTAATTTCGAACGAACTTAATTTCGAACAAACTCAATTTCGAATCGAATTTTTTACGAACTCAATTTCGAACTTTTACGAACTTTGTTACTACTTACGAGTTATGACTTATGGCTGGACCATAGTTCGAAATTACAACACTTCAATAAAACTTGGGCGTTCTGAATTCTAAGTACATAGTACACCAAAGTTTATATTAAAAGTTCATTACAAATACCAAAATTTATATCAAACACCAAAGTTTAGTACAATCAATCAAAGTTTAGTACAATCACAGTATCCAAAGTATTCAAAGTACAATTTAAATATTAATAGAAGTACAGAACAATCACCAAAGTCTTAGAATTATTACAAATCCAAATATTATCCTAAATAAAATATTAAAGTTCATTACAACTAGGCACTAGCTACTGAAAAACCATTCATTTCAAGAAACATTTTTTAGAAGTCAGAATTGAGAGCAATTATGGAATGAGCGGCCTTATATTTTCATCAACGAACATAAGTTATCAGCGGAAATCAACGGTTCACGTTTGAGTTAATTTCAAACTAAGTTTGGTTTGCGAACCTATTTCGAACGAACTAGGTCCAGTTTGAGTTTGGTTTGAATTAATTTCGAACTAAGTTTGGTTTGAATTAATTTCGAACGAACTCAATTTCGAATCGAATTTTTTATGAACTTTTTCGAATCAAATTACGAACTATGATTTTTTTGTGCAGCCCTATTCATACATAATTTAGCGTAATTTAGTGTATTCTAGCATAATTCTACATAATTATTGTAATTTAGCATAAATTAACATAATTTCAAGTAATTTAGCGTGTTTTAGTATAAATATACTAATTATATATAAAAAATGTAATCTAGTAAATATTTAAAAATAAATTCGATTTTTTAGTGTTATATTTCAGCATTTTAGTTATTTGTCTCTTAAAAAAAGTTAACATAATTTAAAGTAATTTAGTGTCAATCAGCATAAATTAACATAATTTCAAGTAATTTAGCGTATTTTAGTATAAATATGCTATCAAAAAAGTAATCTAACAAATATTTAAAAAAAACAATTCGATTTTTTAGTGTTAGATTTCACCATTTTAGCTATTTGTCTCTAAAAAAAAAAATTAAAAAAAAAAATCACGGGACCGGCCATTTAATGGCCGGTTTGGGCATTTTTAAAAATAGTTTGCACCCGTGGGTATTTTTATTAATCTGTAATTAACTTAGGGTATTTTTAAGAATGTTGGTGTAATAGTCACTGACAAGTTGGTTATTCCGGAGAGTGTAATTTTGCAACTTTGCAAGCAACAATTATATTATTAATTTTAGAGAGAAAATTCTCTCTTTATATCTATTTTTTTTTTTTTAGAATTTCTTAGTTATAGCAAGAACTTAAATATGTGAAATTTTTTATTAAATATTATCGAAAGAGAATGAATGAATTACTTGGTTTGTTAACTTTTTTATTTTATTTACGGAAACACTGTTAATTTGAGAGCTGAATACTCAAAGCATAGACGTCTAAATTCATTCAATTTATTCTATTGATGCTATAAGATTTCAATAAAATTCACTGTATGAGGTTAAAATTTGATATCAAAATTTCATAGATAAAATCACATTTTTAACATAGACAGTTTTTTTCACTATTTGCAAAAAAATTCATTCAATTTATTCTTTCTTTAAAATTATATTATTTTTGTTCAATTTGTCAGATTTTTAGTTTTCACGGTTTTTTAATTTATTCAACAAAAATACATTATGTTTGTTTATTATATAATTAATTCATATACTTCCAAAACAAAAGGTTGAGAAAATAAATTAAAATTTTACAAACGAAAAACCAGGTATGAATTGAATAGGAATTAATATTTAACTTCAAGGAAAGAATAATTTGAATAAATTTTATTGCCGATAGTGAAAAAATTTGTAAGTGTTAAAAATACAACCTTATCTATGAAATTTAGATGTAAAAGTCTAACTTCACATAATGAAAGTTTATCAATATCATATAGCAATAATAGTTTATCTTTCTATACTAGTGATGCATTTTCCTCTTGGACTTTAATAGTCTCCACCGACACTAAAAAATTTAGAATTTTTTTTTCACATAATAAAATATTTAGCAAAAATATTTGATCCGTATTCGAAAAATTAGGTGTGGATATCCGATATCTGAATATCTGTGTGGATATGGATACTGATATGATTTTACGTTTCAATTATCCGTATATGAATAGTAGATATATATCACATATTTTAATATATATTATGAAAAAATATTGTTATTCACCATTAAAATTAGATAAATATTATGAACTTTGGTATTTTTTAATATTATTTTAATAAATATCCGATCCGATCCGTATCCGTATCTATATTCGGCTGATATCCGATCCGTATCCGTATCTGGAAAATTATAAAGGAATATGAATATGGTTTTACCACTATCCACTCCGTATTCGCTCTGTTTTCACCCCTAGTTGGTGCACGAGACTTATGTAAATAGAAAGATATTAATTAAGGATAAATTTGATATAAAAGTATAAAAAATATTTGCATTGAGCATTCAACTCTCAAAATAGCAGTGTTTCAAAAAAATAAAATAAAGGCAATGAGCCAACTCATTATTTCATTCAATTTCAAATAACATTTAATAATTTTTTTTTACATATTTGATACAAGTAATTAAGTTCCTACTATTAATAAAAGATTCTAAAGAAGGATAAATTGGGTATGAGGGGAGAAAATTCTCTCTGCGCTCAAAATAACCTCTCGTTTCGAAGAAGAAAAAGAAAACACATTTGGTTATTTTGGACGACCCAATCCACGATAGACCATAGTGGAATGGTTTCAACAAATAGCCTATCTTGATGCTGGTGGGGCTCTTCAATTTGTTGTCTGCGTAGCGGGACGGAAGCGGTTCTGCTGTTATTCCGATAGAAAAGCAGGACTCTGTATAATATATGATTGAGATTAAAATGAGAAATAATAAGGCTAACTCCTGTTATTATTTAGGCTGACCGAATGCTCTCTTTCTCTCTCATTCTTTCGCTGTGAAAAACCTACTCTCTTTTTTTTCCCTAATCAGACTGAACTTTTCTTTGATCTCGATTCATATCTCAGTTCGCGTTTCGTTCTTCGTTCGCGCAAGAGCTCTTGATTTATAAGGTGTGCATTGCTCCATCTCTCTTTCTCTACACTGGTATGGGTGCCTGCTATGTTCAATCCATGATTGGATTTTTCTATTCTGCTGCTTCATTGCTGGGTTGGGATATTACTTCATTGTATAATTTTCAAGTGGCACAGTTAGATTGCATTGTACTCGATTATTGTAAAAAGGAAAGATTGTGTTACTCTAATTTTAATTGGTTGAAGATGATGATTTAGAATAAGAAAGTTCTGAATGTAATGTACATATACTTTGTTCTAGTCCAGTTTTTTTTAAAGGTTTTTTTTTTGAAGGTTTGTTCTAGTCCAGTTATATGATGATAGCTCAAGTGCTCATATGACACAAGATCAAAAAGAAAATGAAAAAATGAAATTGTGTAATGTAATATGTACTAGTAGTCTGGTACTTTTCTTTAGAAATATGTGTTTTAATATTCAGGTCAACTTTCAGCTGACTTTTTCCTTTATTTTGTTAGACCTAGATTAGTTTGATTATATCTCTTAACCTGTTACTTGTAAAAATCTGCAAAAATGAAAAATATTTATATCTAAATGTGTTAACATGTTATATAAACTAGGTGCTTCATGTTGCGGCTACGCCGCAACCGTTATTGTTTGTCAATGCTCGAGTAAATGAATGTCATGTTGTTGTCGCTGTTGTTGTGTTATTTGTGAAGTTTTAGGTATGTTGCTAGTGTTCTGGAGGTAAGTGTACAAATAAAGGATCCCAAATCCCCAGAAATTACTTCAAATGCCACATCAAATTTCTTTTGTTGTTTATGTACATTGTAAGAGCTGCTCACATAAGTAATTTTATCATCATTCAAAAAGAGAACCAAGGAATTAACCACAGAGCAAAAGGCAGGAATAACGACATTAAGTTTGGCCTTTTGGTTCCTGCAAGCTGCTTTTACTAATGTGCTTCTTCAATAACGCCTCTGCCATTGGCAGTAATTTCCCACCTCCACTACTATAGTTTACCTATTCCGATATCAAAAATTACCCTTTACCCTAGAGACATGATATACAAGTTGCTTAGTGAAAGAGCCATGTACAATAGATTGCATAACATTGATAGTAAATTGATTACAGATCCAGATAATATGTTAGATTCACCTTTTTTTAGTAACATATTCTCAGTGGTTAATAGAAAAGCTAGTAAGGAGTACCTGGAACTGGATGCTACAAACTGCCCACATCAAGAACCCCTCTTCGCCTACAGCCTTTTACATTTTAATAACTTTTTGTCAAAAGGGACCCACAACAATGCCTGGAAAAACAATATCATCGGAATATTCGCAAAATAAGGCAAAGCAGGCAAGTGTAACTTAATTAAGAAGGCAAACATGTTGTTGTTTGACATAAGAGTTAAAGTGTTGTATTACGAGATGTAGTTTCTTAGTGGAAGCTGTGCAAGGACCACAATTCACCCAGTGACAGTGTCGCGCCAGTACTAACTCCTTGGTTGGAAGGTACCGCCTCTCCTCTGCCGTTCCTTTTTGCTCTGCATTGTGATCAGCTTATTAAGTAGAAAGAAAGAGCTCAAGGAAATTCCAATGTACGGTTAGACATTAAAGAGAAACACGTTGAAAAGAAGATGGAATATATTACTATAATTCATTGTTGGTGTAGAATAAAATCACTCACATATAATTGTGTAGAATAATTTGTCGAACACGTTCAACGATATACCTCGAGAAATATATTTTAAGGAAATAGTAAGGGAAATAATTACCTTCAACACCATGCCAGCTGTGGAGAAGAACATTGCTCAACTGTTACCTAGGAAGCTGTTGGAAGATTGAAATTGGGAAGGGGAAGGCAAAGAGAGATTCAAATAGTCACCTACTTCTGGATTTCTTTAGTCCCCTAAATCGAAAGTAAGAAAGACAGGCACAATTAGTTACATAAATACCAGATGTCAGTATGCACTAAATGGAGAAGTGAGTTGTATTTTTTTTTTTGCTTCTTATTTGTACATGGTATGCAGTATAGGGAGCACAAAATATATTGTATTGTTGATTAAGCGCGGAAGACCTGAATTTTTAATGTTGGAATTTACCAGTAACATGACAGGAGTGGAGAAGTGAGTTGCATTTTTTTTTTGCTTCTGATTAGTACATGGTATGCACTACAGGGAAGCACAAAATAAAATGTATTGATGATTTGTGCAGACACATTGGACACTTACAAATGACATGTAGTGGGAGCAATGTAAAACTGAGTATTTGCAAGGATGATGTGTTAGCTGGCACCGCGCAAACTGCTTACGTCTCTGATCGAGAAATCTGTCGAAAGTGTTGGGCAAACGACTCGTAGTGGATAAGACACCTTTGTTGTGCTTCCTTTCCTTCACCTTGGAACAACAAAATACAAGTAAGAAAACAACATAAATAGTAAATATATTCATACCAGCTTATATTCCAACAATTCTAGATGGCTATACATGTACGAATTTTTAGAATGGCATAGTGCAACATATTAGATGCACAGTTGGAAGAATTGTGAGGTTAATTTCGCATTAAACCCTGGAAAATAAAAAGAAAACATTAGTAAGCTATTGCAAAGGGGAAATTTCGCATGAAAACCCTGAAAATTGTGAGATTATCACACAGAGCCCTGCAAAACCATAAATAGATAGCCAGCAAAACATAGAACCATCATGCAGAGCCTTACAATACCATACAATTCTCCTACGTATGATTCTCATGCTCAGTTACTTACCAAGATCCTCAAAATACCCCTTATTTATCTCACTGTTAATCTAGACAAAGGAAGAAAAGAGGGGCAATTTTAGTATAATTTGTACATGCTTGTGATGTTTTCCATCTATGAAATGTAACACAATGTTACTTCCACTATAGGTACCTTTTAAAGTTTTTGGGAGCATATTTGTTCTTTGTAACTATTTTGTTTCTTTTACTACTTGAATAATGGCTCTTCTTATTTTGTTAATAAAACAAAAGAAACTTTTTTTTTTTAATGATTTTCTTAGTTTGGCCTTTCGGTTTACCAAAGATTCCTTGAGAAAAGATAGACAGGAAATAATAAAGTCAATTCTAATATCATCATAAGCTAGACAAAAAGTAATTGAGGCCAAAAAGTCTATTTTAATATCATGATAAGTCAAACAAATACAATTGAAGCCAAAAGTTATATCAACTATTTGCATGCATATGCTTACAAGCAAGGAACAATTTATCATTTTTTAATTCTTCATATGGCAGTATCACATTTGAGGTAAACCTGATTGAAATCATCTCAGGCAGAATCAATATTAAATTACATAATTGAGAGTTATGTAATGCAAAGTTGGAATCTGTTGGCCTGATCAATTGAAGCTGATGTAGCTTAGTTAAGGCTTGATTGGAGTTATCTTGGAATTTCAAGTAATTTTGGGGATATTAGAGATATGTTAGTATCTCAATATAGTAGTACATTATATGAAATAATAAGGAAAAAAAGAAAAGAGTTTGGAGAGGAAAGAAGTCAGATCAAAATCTTTGTATCCTTCAACAATTCAGGAAATGAAAATCTAATGATATATGATGGTACCAATGGGGATTTGGTAAAATGAAGCCAACAGAGAAAATTCACACCAGTGAATAACTGAACCAATAGAAACTAAAGAAATAAAGTCAAAAGAGAAACACTACACTTATACCATGCATCTCTAAGTCTAGTATTTATAATTAGAATATAGAACTGGATTTGCACTATGTCATGTAGTGTAAAGGAATCACCATTGCTAACTGGGAAGAAAATTTCCAACTGGGAAGAAATTGGTGGTTCTTGGGCTTCTCAGTGTAATTGGTGGTTCTCGGGCTGGTACTTTACAGTTGCAGTTTGAGCTCTGCTCGAGTGGAACATGGTTTGTAGGGAGGAAATGTTAATTCAGTTGGAAGTGGGTATGAGGAGCAATGTTACTCTAGTGGAAATATTTTTGACGAATGTTCTTGTCTAATGTAAATTAGAACAATGAGGGATGGTGAATTTCCTGGAGTGCTATAATAAACACCAACAGCCTACTTACCACTCGACCAAGCAGCAGGTCAGTTGCATGAATGTGTATTGCAGTACGAGAAGCACAATAAGTAGGATAAATTTACTAATGCATCGACAGCTAGTTACTAATTTGCCGGAATTCATAGTACTACTTTGTCTTCGCTTCACGGGCAACTCGACTAGTTCAAAATTGGCTCAAAGTTGGCAATTGAAATGGGGGAAATCATATTTATTTGGTATGTTACCGTGAGAAACAGGGTAGGAAGAGTAAAAGCGACGCACCTCAATTTGACGAAGAGGGAAAAAGCTAACGAAGTGGCAGTGGCCAACCCTGGCAAAACCGAGCTGTATGAACAGTGGAGGGATTCCAACACGGCAAGGAGGAAAGGAGATAAATATTTAAATGAGAAGAGGAAAGGACTGTGCTGACTATCAATTTTGCTGGCAGACAGTCGACGTTGCCCCAAAATAGGAAAATCAGTGTTGAAATTAGTAAACCTTAAGCAAATCATACCAGCGGGAAAGCCCAAGCTAGCAGAAGCGTCTCACGCAATCCAAATTACCACCTTATACTGCCAAATGAAGAGCCGGGAAAACTAAAACCAATACAAAATTGAGCAAACTAATTTATTAAGCTTACCGTGAATCGTTTTAGAAAAAGGTTCCTTCAAAGTTGAAATGGATGAATTTCTGCTATTTCGTTTTCCTTCTCTTTACCTTAGCGGGTTTGAACCCAAATTGTCATTAATTTGGAAGACTGGAGCGAGCATATCTTTTGAGGCTTCGCGAATTGGAGAGGAGCTACAATCGCGATTGGAGGGGCGAGAGGGGGCCGCGCCGTCCACTCGAGTGAGTTGAGAGGGGAGGAGGGGTAGTGCTCGGGGTCAGGAGGGGCGAGAGGTGGGTGTTGCTCGGGGTCAGGAGGAGTGAGAAGGGGATGGTGCTCGGGGTCACGGAGAGCGGGAGAGGAGGAACTTTCGAGACGTTATTTTTGTACTCCGGGAGACTGGAGCGAGAGAAACAGAGGGGAAATACGTGGCGCGCGGAGAAGAAGGGGTGAAGGACAGGTAGCAAATGAGGGAAGAATTCCAGAGTCGAGTGTGGAGTGACGGAAGCAAACGTCACCTCAAAACAATCAGGGTCCTCCATCTTGGATCCGACGCTCATCAGGAGGGGTGGCACTGTTCTTTCCACAGTACCACCCCATTGCCAATTAAGGTTTTATAATATCAAGATCAGAATCAAAAGGAATAGAGAATTATGATATTTTGTGTGAAAATGACAACAATGCCCTTGAACTGAGAAATGAAGAATTATTAAAATCTGCGAGTATGGATGCATTGTCACTAGTGTGAACTTTAATATGCACTCACACATCAATTTCATAACACTGCAAAGGATGATTAATTGGGCTGCTAATTGAACCGGTTTTGTCCATGAACAACCGGACTGAACACTTAAAAAAATGAAAGTTGAACGAGATGTGATCCAAACTGAGTCCAATGTTCAGTTCAGTTCAATTTATTTTTTATTTACGAACCGAATCCGAACATTTGTTCGGTTATGTTCATTCATCAGCCCGTTTGAGAAGCCCGTTTGAACAGGTTTTGAGCAGCCCGTTTGAAAAAGTTTTGAGCAGCAGCCAGCAGACCGACTCGCGATAATGCGATATCGCCTCTCTCTCTTAGTCCGATCTCTCTCTCTTTCCCCCTTCGCCGCCAGTCTCCCGGCAAAGTGATCTCTGTCTCGCCGACGCCACCTCTCCTCCGTCGCGCCACCTCTGCTGCGTCTCTTAGCCGCTGCGCAATTTTCACATTTTCAGGTACCGTTTCGCCTTTTCACACATCATACTTAGAAATCAATTTGAAGTTTAGGGTCTTTAGCGTTGTGTGATTTGGTTTAGTATCAATTTGAGTATTTGAGTATTTGAGTTTGATGCAAGTCATTGAATCAATTTGATAGGGTTGCTCAACAGAATTGATTGAGTATTTGAGTTTGATGCAAGTCATTAAAGATTTATTTTCTGCTATTGTTTCTCAGGGATGCAAGCTCACTGCTAGAATTATACTACTCTCTGGGAAGCTTGCTAAGTGTTAAGGTAATTGTTAAGAATTTATCTATTTGATTTTTAATTTTTTTATTGCATTTCCATTGTTGCGAAAAGAAATTCACATCATTTGCTTTTGCATACATGCAAGTGAAATGAACACCTTGTGAGAAATGGATGAGTTTTCTGCATTAATAATTATGAAATGATTGTGCTGTTAGCTATTAAATTAAATCATTCTTTAGCAATGTCAAATGAGCTTGCTATTTCACATTTTATTAATGCTTGGTTGCCAACAAGGTTAATACCTTTGGTTTGCCAGGTTTGCTATTCCATGATTAGGTCTGTTTTAAAATATAACATTTAGTTCATCAGATAACATCCTTATCACTATGGTAACATAATCCACAACTTTTTTTGTTTTATGAAAGCTAACTAGCATTTATGTCTCAGACTGGACAGATCACAGTAGGGCCTACTGCTCCGAGCTGAATTATCTGGCCCAAAATTCTCTTATTGGGTTTCTGAGCGAATGGTAGAATCGAGCGCTGGAGTCTGTTCATAACCATTTCAAAGAATCTCCCGACATTTCAAGAGTATCTCCTCAAACGATAACCCTAAACCCTAGCGCCATGACGGATGGGGATGATTATGAAGGCCTTGACAGATTTGAAGGTGATTACGAAGGGGGTAAGTGGATTGACGGTGAGTTCTACTATTCCCGCAAGAAAGAGCGCCCTGTACAGTCCAAGGACGACTCCTTATACGGCGTGTTTGCTACTGGAGGCTCCAGTGACTCCGATTCCGACACTGGACGCCGCCGAGGGAAGCGCCGGAGAGGTGATGTTATCGGATCAAAGGGTGATCTGACGAAGCCTGTGCAGTTTGTCTCGACGGGTACTTATATGCCGAGTCAGGAGAATGAAGAGAATGATAATGCGAAGAACAAGGAGGAACAAGAGGAAGGTAGTGCCGGTCGAGGGCTAGGGTTTGGCCTGGGGTTTAATTCTGGCGAAAAGAATGAGGGACAAGAGGATGCGGTGCAAGGTATGGACTGAAATGATACATTTTTAGCTGAAAAGAATAAGCAATATTTGTGTTATGTAGTTAAAAGAACTTTGTGACAACTTCCCATTTTACTGCCTTGTGGGGTCAGTAAAGCTTTGCAAGATGCTATTTAGTGATACTTGCTTAAACTATATACAGAAATTTTCAAGTTTAATCATTTACATAAGGCCCAAAAATGTATTAGCTATGCATTAATGTAAACCTCAAGTAAGTTTGATGCCTTCAAATGGGAAACTAAGCCTCATTTATTCCATTTTTTCGTGAGTTGGCCCTCATTTTTACTACTATACAGCTTTAGATTCACTCTAGCCCAAGTTTTAACCCATTTTGTTCAAATATGCTTCTTGCAATCTTACTAAAGTTTCATTCATTATTAAATTTCACATAATAAAGTTGATGTTTATATTATTTCCAAATTAAACCTAACTAAAGTTATTCTGAAATTTTGACAGATGATGAATCATCGTTTTTACCAACAGCATTTGGCCAAAAGATAATGGAAGGAGCTGCACAGAAAAAGAAAGAGAGAGCTGAACAGAAAAAAGAAGCGAGAGAGCGTACCAACTCATCAAAGCATTCCACATCAAGGCGAGATGTAACAGGTACATCTGAAGTTGGTAGGTTTGAGGCTCATACCAAAGGTATCGGTATGAAATTATTAGAGAAGATGGGTTATGTAGCGGGCCGTGGCTTAGGCAAAAATGAACAGGGTATTGTGAAACCGGTAGAGGCCAAGCTTAGACCTAAGAACATGGGTATGGGTTTTAATGATTACAAAGAGCCCAAGTTACACGAGCCTGTATCATTGCCCGAGAAGAAAGCTATGACAGTTGCACCGCCCTCAGCTGAGCACAAGGAGAAACTCTGGTCGAAGAAGAGACAGGGAAGAAAGAAGGCTGAGATTCTAACCAAGGATGATTTGTTGGCAAAGAAGGAAGATGAAGGTACAGAGGTTTTTCTGCAACAAAAAGTGATAGACATGCGGGGTCCACAGGTCAGGGTTCTGACGAATCTTGAGAACTTAAATTCTAATGAGTATAAGGAGCAGAGCGAAGACGTACCGATGAAAGAGCTTCAGTACAACATTCGTGTTGAAATTGAGTCAACAGAGGCAGACATACAGATGAAAGACAGACAGTTGAGAAGAGAGAGAGAGAAAGTTGAAAGCCTGCTTGAGGAGAAAAAAGCTAGAGAGAGAGAAGAAGCTAGGCAGAGAAAACAGCTACAAACCATAGAGGTGATAGCAGGTGTCCTTGACCGGGTCCAAGAAGATAATGGGTCGGGTTTGCTAACCCTGGATTCGCTTCTGAAAGCCTTCTTGGATCTGAAGAACAAGTATGGAGACGAATACAAGCTGTGCAACCTGTCAGTCGTGGCGTGTGCCTATGCTCTTCCCTTATTGTCTCGGGCTTTTCATGGGTGGGATCCACTCCAAAACCCATCACACGGCCTTGAAATAATGCGATCTTGGCGGGACTTGGTTCAAGAGGACCAGCCATATGACTATGCAGATAATACCTACACCGGCACTGTCTCACCCTATACCCAGATAGTTAGCGAGGTGATATTGCCTTTAGTAAGGTTAACAGGTACAAACACATGGTTGGTGCGAGATCCTGAACCCATGCTCCGCTTTCTTGAAACCTGGGATCGCCTCCTTCCACCGCTCATTTTACAATCCATCTTGGAGCATGTGGTCATGCCAAAATTGACAGCTGGTGTAGACACGTGGGATCCACGTTCTGAGACAGTACCTATACATGTATGGGTCCACCCATGGCTGCCATTATTGGGGCAGAGACTTGAGACCCTGTACCATACAATTCAGTACAAACTTGGTCAAGTACTGCATGCTTGGCATGCAAGTGATGCATCTGCATACATGCTTCTATCCCCGTGGAAGGATGTTTTTCCAGCTGTTAACTGGGAGCGGCTCATGGTGAACCATATTGTCCCGAAGTTGCGGCTCGCATTGCAGGAGTTTGAAGTAAATCCTTCAAATCAGAAACTTGACCAGTTTAAATGGGTCATGATGTGGGCCAATGCAATACCAGTGCACCACATGGTGCACCTGCTAGAATTTGGGTTCTTTAGCAAGTGGCACCAGGTGCTATACCACTGGCTTTGTAGCAATCCTGATTATAATGAGGTGTGGAACTGGTACATGGGGTGGAAAACTATATTCCCGGAAGAGTTGTTAGCTAATGAAAGAATTAGAGTCTTGATGAGTACTGGTCTGGACATGATGAACCGAGCCGTCGATGGAACTGAGCTGGTACAACCCATTACAAATGAGAATGTGAGCTACCAGCGTGCGGCTGAAAGAAGGCAAATGGAGACGATGCAACAGGCTGGTACTGGTACTAACATACCAGATTTGAGTTTTAAAGAGACAATACAGGCATATGCATCAGAGCAGGGCATACCATTCATGCCAAGGGTTGGTAAGTTCTATAATGGGTACCAGGTGTATGATTTTGGTACAGTTGGTATCTATATGGACTCGAGTAGGAGGCTTCTCTATGCCCAGGCAAAAGATGGAATATGGAGTGCAGTCTCGCTTACACAACTGATGGATATGAATAGAACATCACGAAGCTGGTGATAGTTTTTTGTTTTGGGATAATGTGCAACCCGGAAAAACCTCAATATATCATGTATGTCCTGGCAAAACTTGAAACTTAATGAATAGCCCCATGAAACCACCAAAATATCATAGGACTGCTAGCACTGTAGTTAATTGCTAAAATGCCAAAGGAAAATTCTTTTTATAATTTAACAGCGCTTTTAAATTTAATGTAATATTAATATAATGGTATGGTGTGAACTTGGGCCGCATCCCAAGTTTGAAGGGAAGGGAAGGGGTTGTTGAATAAGCACTTGAGCTTCATTTTCTCCATTTACCTCCTACTGAAATCAGGAGAACAGCTGTACTAGTTTTGCAAGGGCCTGTATGATATTCTGTGGTTGTTTTGTAGATTTATCCATGATATTTCATGTTTTGCAGGGATACAGGTGATATTTTGAGATTTTACAGTTCTTGATTTTTATTTTTTTGGTTAATTTGGTTGATAAATTTTGTAGAGAACTGATCATATTATGTAAATTGTTAGAAAATGTTGTTGGCGTTCCTAAATAACGTTAATTGCTGAGCTGATGTATAGTCATTATAATCAGCTAAAATAAATTTACATTTAGTTTGAAAAGGTTTCACATGCTAAAGAATAAAATCAATTTTATTCCGAACAAAGGGGGGAATTGTAGCGTTATGTTATTGAGCACATCTGTTGGAAATCAAACAAACAATAATAGATATGCAGGTATAGGGCTGCACAAAAAATTCGTAGTTCGTAATTCGATTCGAGTTTGATTCGAAAAAGTTTGTAAAAAGTTCGATTCGAAATTGAGTTCGTTCGAAATTAATTCAAACCAAACTTAGTTCGAAATTAATTTAAACCAAACTCAAACTAGATCTAGTTCGTTCGAAATAGGTTCGCAAACCAAATTTAGTTTGAAATTAACTCAAACGTGAACCGTTAATTTCTACTGATAACTTATGTTCACTGATAAAAATATAAGCCGTCCAGTCCATAATTGCTTTCAATTCTGATTTCTGAAAAATGTTTTTTGAAACAGAAAGTCCGGTCCAATTACAAGCTCAAATAAAAAAATTCAACAACAAAGCCAAAATAGAAAAATTAAACAAAACCAGTCATAATCCATAATCGTTCTACCCTAGTCCCTAGCCGACTTTCCCTCTCTGTTGGTTGCGAACTTGCGATATCAAAGTCAAAACCTTAGAGTTTATCTCTGTTGGCTACTTGGCTGCGATACCAAACCCTAGACTCCTAGAGGTTGTGATACCATAGAAATAAGGTCGGACCAAGTGAAAGACCACCCTCGTAGAGGAAAACTCGAACTGTCTATTCTAATTTGAAACTGGGACCAGCCGTGAGGCGAGGCGAGGCGACCCTTGTTGATCTCTTTTGAATTATCAGGTAGGTATGGGCTGATAAAAATATCTGGTTCATGTTGATACCAGAAATTTTGCTTTTCATGGTAGGATTCTGAGTTTTTTGGGTAATCCAGTCTAATGATGCAAAAAATAGTGTGAGATGTTGAAAACTTTGCTACTGCATCTATAAAGTAATTTGTAGATGTTCAGTAGCTAATTTAATGAAGCGAAATATATGACTGAAGCTTTGGATACCTGTGAGGGTTTTTTAGAAGGGTTTTTCAGTAGCTAGTGCCTAGTTGTAATGAACTTTAATGTTTTATTTAAGATAATATTTGGATTTGTAATAATTCTAAGACTTTGGTAATTGTTCTATACTTCTATTGATATTTAAATTGTACTTTGAATACTTTGAAGTGCTTGAGTTTTATTTAAATTGTACTTCTATTGATATTTGGATTTTATTTAAATTGTACTTTGAATACTTGAGTTTTTATTGAAGTGCTGTAATTTCGCACTATGGCCCAGTCATAAGTCATAACTTGTAAGTCGTAACAAAGTTCGTAAAGGTTTGAAATTGAGTTCGTAAAAAATTCGGTTCTAAACGGAGTTCGTTCGAAATTAATTCAAATCAAATTTAGTTTGAAATTAATTCAAACCAAATTCAAACTGGAGGTAAGTTCGATTCGGTTCGGTTCGTTTGCAGCCCTATGCAGGTAGCATCCCGCTTATATTCTAAGGTATAATTGATTTCAAAACAAACGAATGAAATTTGCATCAATTGCTTTGTAAAAGCGAAACACAGTTTAACCAAGAAGGAAAAAAAAGAAGAACAAATATCATTTTAACATTCATTCCGCTGTTCTATCGAAATGGCGAACGTGCGACATTTACAGGGTCCCCTGAATTGCTATGTGACTAAAATTGAGAGAAAACATGACTTGTGCTCAGTTTCATTGAACTGGGGGCCCGAATTTTGAGGTCCATGATATCAGTTATGACACCTGGTTTTGTTATAACCCCATCAGCATCCATTTGCCCCGTTAACATTTCAACAACCGTTGACATGGCAGGACGAGTTTTGGGTTTTTCTTGGGTGCACAAAAGGCCCACTTTTATAAATTGGCTTGCCTCTTTCGGGTCAAATTCGTTGTTCATATAGCATCCATGCCTGTATAACATGTTAAACAATACAAAATATGAAACAAGAACCACTGGTATTAGTAGAAATAGATACAAGACCGTTCCTAGCTTTATTACAGGTAACAGCAAACTACAGGTGAAATTTTATTTTTTATTTCTCTTTTGTTGTTTCTTGCTTGCTTGGTCTTAGGTAAATCAGGAAATGTAGGATGAAAAACCACACTGGACTAAATTAATGGTTTGTTCCAGGTGAGGTTACTCAGGGTTAAGCTGAGGTCAATTGTGCAATAGAGGGTCATCTGGATCAAATTTTGGAGGTGCACACAATGATTAGAGTCAGGTCTAGCACCAGATTTGTAGAAGGATACCAATTCTGGTGTACCTGCCAGTAAATTAATTCTTTGGTCCTCCAATTAAAAAGAAAATGATAAAATTAATTGTAAACACCAAATTGGGATTAATTGAAGGTTAATCCTAGGGAAAATTGCATATTTAATATTTATTGGGGCAATTGAGCAAATCTAGAGACTTGTAATCGCTGTGGTCGAATTGGGCTACAGTAAGCCTCTAGGGGTTCAATTAGTTACGTCTGGCAACAACACAGTATAATTAAAATTTTGATCCCTAAATAACAGCACAATAAGCTTCTAGCAGTACAACAACTCAACAAGCAATAATCATTGATCCCTCAATCTAAAAGCAAAACATTACCATGGCATTGAAAGTTGAAATTAGCAAATATTTTATTTTTATTAAAATAAAATGATGCATACCATTTCAAGGAGAGAGAAGTCCTCATAAGGGTATTTCTCTGGGTCATTGCATCTGCCACTGACAATTTCTAGAAGAAGCACACCAAAACTGTATATGTCAGCATTCTTTGTCAGATGACCGTGGATTGCATATTCCGGTGCCAAATATCCCCTTAAATAATACAAAATTTCAAACAAAAGCACAGTGTTGTACAAGTCCTAGGAGTAATGAAAAATTAAATAAAAATACATTTTTTCTGTTTGGGTCTCCTATTCACTTGGTGTTGTCTGGTTCTAGAGAACATATGAGGACATTATGGTATGGAACACATACTTATAATATCTATTTCCTAACTTGTTAATCAACTCAGTTGGATTTGAAGTGTTTAACTGTTCAACTAATGCCCAGTGTACCGTGATTTTGGCAATTGATCTAGAAACTAATCTATAGTCTCGACCTCTCTGAACCAGGAAACTGCAAGCAATTAAACACAATGTATATAAATATAAAGAAGCTGGACTCACAGTGTACCGGCCACTCTGGTGCTGATATGCATCAGATTTGCAGGGAATAGCTTGGCCAAGCCGAAATCAGATATTTTGGTGTTAAATCATTATCAAGCAGTACGTTACTTGCCTTAATATCCCTATGTATAATTACTGGTTTTGCTTTCTCATGAAGAAATGCAAGCCCTCGAGCAACCCCTATACAAATCTTCAACCTTACTTCCCAATTAAACTCTATGTCGCACTGAGATCCACCTGTCATATGTTGGAAATAGAATACATGAAATAAAATTAAAAAACAGAGAAATTTGGGTGTTATTTTGCAAATACATTAAAATTTCCTTTTGCAGATGCGAAATAAAGAAGCAAAAAGAGAGTACATTTTTGTGCTAGGCTATTCATGGGAAGATAACTAAATATCAAAATCATGCGATCTCCCTCCACACAGCATCCATCCAGTCTGACAAGATTTTCATGTGTCACTTTTGCGATCACGCTAAGCTCATTCAAAAATTGCCTTGCGCCTTGTTTCGACTCAGCCGAGAGCACCTTTATTGCCACCACTGAACCATTTTTCCTTGTCCTATTGGATATCTATATAAGGTGTAATCAATTGAAACTTTTTACTCATGGTTAGGGTTTTAAATGGCAGGTAACTGTTCTATTACTACAAACAATTTTTAATCAAATAAGATAAACATGGATACGGCCCTTATTGTAGCAGCTAGCTTGTTGGGTGTGGATGTTGGTAAAATTATATTTTACGAATGATTATGTGTAAATGAGGAATGATTGTTTGAAAGTTAAAGTCAGAGACTCAGACTTGTTGGGTATGAATGCAGGCTGACAGTCAATACATCATACAAAAGAGAGAGATAAAGAGTTTAGCATAATCTTTTTCATAATAATTTCATATGTTTTCTATCAAAACAAATAAAATGATTTATAGAAAACCAATTACCATATTGGGAAAAAAAAGGTGTATCAGAAATTCATTACAGAGGAAATGGTTGTAAGTGCTCCTACAGAAGCACAGAAATTCAAATCTCCCCTACTAAATTTAAACCAAGTAAAACAAATGGAAGTTTTGGATACAGGAAATTTCTTATGTTTCGGTTTTGCTTCCACTTCTGATTTACTACCGCTGATTAGTTGAAGAATTATTTTATTTTTCCTTTTTTTTTTTTTGTAAGAAAGTCGTCAAGTTGAAATTTTGTAGGAGAGAAAACTATAGCATTACTTAAAATCCTTGGTTCCTGCTAATATTCTTTTTCTTTATTTATTTTCAATTTATTAATTGCATACATGTGAAAGTTCTTTTTTAAGGTGATACATGTGAAAAGGTAAAACTCACCTTATAAACAGAGCCAAACCCTCCTTGCCCAATTTTATTAGAACTATTAAAGTTATTAGTGGCATCTCTCAGCTCATTGTACGAATAGATCTTCACCTATCCATAAACTGTGTGAGATTGATTGCATGTTTTATAGTAAGATCAACTCTCGATGTTAGAAAATTTGAAAAATATACATACTAACCTAGATTTCTACCCAACAATTAATACAACAAACAAAAACGACAATAACAATAGTCCATACAATTAAAAAGTACAATAATAATAAACGGATGTGATAATAAATAGTTCATACAGTAATTAAAAAATAATTAGAGGATTATTTCATTAATACCCTACAAAATCGAGATATTTTCTGGAGCTCTGAAACTTTATTGGAAAAATATCATTCTCCATAGAAAATTTAAAATCATCTCCGATAGTATCTACCAAGTAATCTAAACTGGTGGTGGCACTGACCGTTTTTTATCTATGCCATTACAATACCCAAAAAAAATCATATATCATTCTTTGTTTTTTAAATCTCGATACCAGGGACACTAGCAAAGTTAACATACCCGAGGGCAAGAAATGGATTATTCCTATCCAGAACTACAAATTTGTTGACCTCAGTATTCATTTTCCTGCTGATAAACTGATAAAGTGATATTCATGTGCTCCTTGAACATCTTCCTAGCGCGCTTCCTGTCTACCCCTCTGTTACATTGTTGCGTACTCGAGTTTTCTTTCTTCTTTTTGCGAGGGTGGATGGAGAGAGTCAGAGAGAGCTAATAAATTTGGGACCTTGAATTATTGGGTACTCAGTAACAAAAAAAAAATTTGTTACATGCTTCCAGCAAAAAAGTAAACATACAAACAACGAAAACAGAAAAGTTGGACTGCAAAGAAAAAGAAATTTAGTTAAACTACGGTCATTAGGGGTGAAAACGGAGCGGATAGTGGTAAAACCATATCCATATTCATTTTTAATTTTCGGATACAGATACAAATCGGATATCAGCCGGATACAGATACGGATACGGATACAAATCGGATATCAGCCGGATACAGATACGGATACAGATCGGATCGGATATTTATTAAAATAATATTAAAAAATACCAAAGTTCATAATGTTTATCTAATTTTAATGGTGAATAACAATATTTTTTCGTAATATATATTAAAATATATGATATGATCTACTATTCGGATATAGATAATTGAAACGTAAAACAATATCAATATCCATATCCACACGGATATTCGGATATAGGATATCCACATCTAATTTTTCGAATACAGATCGAATACGGATCGGATATTATCCATACCGTTTTCACCCCCTAACGGTCATGCACAAAAAAATAATTTACTAGAGAGTAGACAAGCTTTATATTCTGGAGAGGACAAAATCCCAATTATCCTTTAACTCTAGATTAGAATTACAAAATCGAGTACCAGACCTTATTGGGTCCGCTATTGACTGGAAACCCATCATGTTCAGCCTTCCAAAAATTGAGTTTTATCTTTGGACCTATAAGAGCATCTCCATCGCCTTACATATGCAATTGCAAAATCCTCGTTGGCAATTGCACAATCCACGCTGGCAATTTCATTTCCGTTTTCTGCGATCCGAAATTTCAATTTCTTTTTTTGACAGCTGTATCCAGCAGTTTTGCAATTGCAATTCAATTTCACCAATGAAGATGTTCTAAGGTACACTAAATATGTCTATATGGATCAGATTTTTCTACTTTAGTTTCTTTCGGAAAAGGGGCCTAATAGACCGATTGGCTGGTCAATAGATACCGAGCCCGATGTGGTCCATGAACTTAGCTAGCCAGGTTAGGAGTTGGTAAATTTTGTTTGGTATTTTATGCACAGTGGATTTTCTCCATCTCGATAAATAATTTTTTTAACAAAAGAAAAATCTCTAGATTATAGCTACCTCTGTATTTTATTTTAAAAATGATTGATTCCACATACAAGTCAGATCAACATGACCCGCTTAAAAGAAAGTACAGACGATTTTAAGTTTTTAACATAGTGCAAATCCATTCATCATCCCTGGATTGATTTTAGTTACTGGCTGGTATCATTTCAATCAGCAAAGTTAGGCCAACAATTTGATGAATACTTCCGAAAATTTCAATATGACAGTCCCCCAGCTTTTAAGCAACAAGTAATATACCACTTCTCGACCACAAAATTATCAAAGGTTTCTTTGCTACAATTCCAAATTTCAAATTCAAATTATCAGAAACACTATTAAAGAGGAGAAAAGGATGGACAACAGACGCTGATATTGTCCCCCTCCTTTTGCAGTTGAGCCGTGCAATAATCAAATTGTACTATATTACTATATACCATGCATGCAATTATGCAAAGGTTTCAGGTTTTCAAAATTAAAATCGGACCCGCCAAATTGTAAGAATACAGCAACAATAGGCCCAGGTGATTTCAAAGTAGAGAAATAATTGTAGTTTTTTCTAAAACCTAAAACTAGTACTAGTGGGCCGAAATTCCTGCCCAATATTGATAAATTTGCGTCTCTTTCCTTCCCATTTCTTTTTGTCTCGCTTTTCTCTTGAAACTTCATAAATCGCATATGCTAATGCTAGCATTGCTAGTACACCATTAATGAGGTTTGCACTGAATGAGAATGCAGAAGGCATGTTCATTATTCTTATTATCACTACATCAGCTATTGCTTGTTTAATTTCTTTGTATGAAAGCCGGTCCTATTAAGCTCTATTTTTAACCTTCGCATAGTACCATGCAGGGACCGGTACATTAATTGCCCTTCGATTAATATGAGAATTGTGCGAATCTCCGGTGACCACCTCAATTAATGACTTGAACTTCTATCATGATTTTTATATAAAATCTTAAACTCATTCAATTTATTTCATTCATATTAATGGCTTGCAAGTTGTTGTACAGCTGTACTAAATACCACCACATGGAAGTCTGCAATGCAATGCCTTCAATAAACATATTTGATATAATTTTATTACAAAAGATTAAGCAAAGAGCATGAAACATGAAAATCAAAAGCAGAACCTCAAGAAGAAAACTTTCATTGAATTAAGTGAATATAAAATGGAGATATAAATTAAATGAATTAGTACATTGAACCAAATTCCGAGATTTTTATTTTTACCCAAAAAAAAAAAATTTTAATATAATTAACCAAGTTTTTGAAAAAATTAAATTTTTACCCAAACCGTAAATATTATTTACGGTTTGAAACTTTTTTTTTTTTAAGAGAAAAATAGCTAAAATACTGAAATGAAATATAACACAAAAAAATCGAATTGTTTTTTAAAATATTTGTTAGAAAATACGCTACGAATAGGGCCGATTTTGTGCTAAAATACGGTAAATTACAATAATTATGCTAAAATACGGTAAATGTACTAAAATGCTGAAATTACAATAATTATGTAGAATTATGCTAAAATACGGTAAATTACGCTAAATTACGTATGAATTGGGATGATATTTTCACTGAAAAGGCGAAAAACGACGACGAAACTTTAAACGGCCATAAAACGGTGCTCGAGTGTCCGATTTCAGCAAATGACCACTTTTCGGAAAGCTTGTGAAAATGCGCATGTGTTCGTACTGGCTTTGCTAATTTTCAAAATTCAGAATCGCCAAAAAACAAAGAGAAGGGCCTCAAAACTTCAGTTGAAGTTTCCGATTAAGATTTTCATTTCTATTCTTCAATCTACGTAGCTCAGTAAATTAGTTATTTAATGAACTTGTAGAATATCAATTTTTATTATTTTTTGAAATTTTTTTACTATTTTTTATGATTTATGAAAGATGCCACAAAATCGGCCCAATTCATACGTAATTTAGCGTAATTTACCGTATTTTAGCATAATTCTACATAATTATTGTAATTTCAGCATTTTAGTACATTTACCGTATTTTAGCATAATTATTGTAATTTACCGTATTTTAGCACAAAATCGGCCCTATTCGTAGCGTATTTTCTAACAAATATTTTAAAAAACAATTCGATTTTTTTGTGTTATATTTTATTTCAGCATTTTAGCTATTTTTCTCTAAAAAAAAAAAAAAGTTTCAAACCGTAAATAATATTTACGGTTTGGATAAAAATTTAATTTTTTCAAAAACTTGATTAATTATATTAAAATAAAAAAAATTTTTTTTTTTGGGTAAAAATAAAAATCTCGGAACCAAATTTGTGCTCATCTTTTTCAAACTAATTGAAACTGAAAAGGGAAGCAGTTCCGCTCAGGGCCCACGGAAAAGTTGATGAATGATGATCCATGGGGACCAGTGCTCCCAGCATTAAATGTTTGTGGGGCCATATCAGTGGGGTTGAATTAACAAACAAAATTTTTTTTGAGGCCCATTTATGTATGTACGGATAGATCTTAAGCTCACCAAGCCCTGTGTGAGCTTAACTCAAAAACCTATCGGATTGACTTCAAACGATATTTTCAAACCGTTAGATGTTTAATCTATATTAAAATGTGCTTGGAGACCAAATTTTACATTTTTTTGGAACTTTTTTACTATTTATTAAGATGGTTTGAAAATTGTTGTTTTCCAATGGTGCAGATTTTAATAAAAACAGCGGTTTTCAAACCATCTTAATAAATAGTAAAAAAATTCCAAAAAATGTAAAATTTGGTCTCCAAGCACATTTTAATATAGATTGAACATCTAACGGTTTGAAAATGTCATTTGAAGTCAATCCGATAGATTTTTAAGTTAAGCTCACAAAGGGCTTCGTGAGCTTAAGAGCACCTTAGTTCTACTCATATATTTTCTTTTCACAGAATAACAGTTTTCTACCATGTAAACAAGATAGTTTTGTAAGCCAAAAAACAACACTGTTTTTCTCTTTGTAAGATACCAAACAATGAAAAATTGACACTTTGAACTCAAAAGTATCACAAATAGTTTGACCTTTATAGAAAAATTCTAGCTCCCATTATGATTTTTTTTTTTAAATAAAAAGGTTAAGTCTAACTTACTAGTTTTCTTTAAACTCCTGTTTATATTACTGAAGATTTTTCCACTTTGTGAATTTCGAACCCATAACCTAGCTCCTATTATGATTGTTGTCACACCTAATTAATATTGAGGAGAGTTCAAATGCCTCTATTTTTTGTGCCTCCACCATGCCTCCATTATTAAAAACTTTAATAACTCAAAATTTAAAACTAAAAAGTCAAAATAAAACCGTTAGATATGATCTACATCAGTTTATCTATGCATGTGTAAAAAATTATGACATTTCAATTTTGTTTTGGTTGTCATCAAGAGCTTGTAAAAAACGTACTAATGTGGATAATTTCTAGACGTTGATTTTTCAACTTATTGATTCACATAAAAACAAAATCAAAATGTGATAATTTTTTATAAGCACATAGTTAAAATGATGTAGATCATATCCAACGGTTTTATTTTTACTTTTAAATTTTAAATTTTGAGTTATTAAAGTTTTAAAAAATAGAGACATGGTGGAGACATAAAAAATGGAGGCATTTGAACCCTCCTCATTAATATTAGTAACAAAGGCCAATCAAAAAAACATGCAAGGATGGACACAATCTTGAAGGAAGAAAACTATTGTGCTATAACTATTGAATTGTGATAGATGTATTTCTATGCTAGGCACACTTAATTTGATAAATTATATTTGCTAGATCAATGATAAAAAGGCTCAGCGCATGGTGATGTATAATCCTGCATAACAATTTAGTTCACAAGGAATTAGGGGTGGTTCAATAAATTCAGATCAGAATGTTCAATTAGAATTAAGATTCATGCGAACAACTATAAGTTTGTGCGGATTAAGTGTTCACAAATCCTGATACGAATTCGACATTTCCGATCAGGCAGCAGACCAAATTTGATCCGATGCCAATCAAAGTGTAAGAATTGACGCTTTTAACTTGTAAGAATTAGCTTTTAAAAGACACTAACAGTGCATTTTTTGCGTGTATACTGCCGGATTTACACAAGCAATTAACATGCTTTTAAGGTGAAACTATTTAAACCAACCTTAAAACACAATTGTTTAGAAGCATTACATGAATCCGGCACTACGTTGAAGAATAAAACACACGCATGGATAAAACTTCATTTATCAAAATTAAAGATGCCTTAACCATATTTAAAGCACCAATTATATATGTAATCAATTTACCAACTTTTTGTGATGTGTCGTCGTACATGTAATTAATTAATTGCCATTCTTGCTGTTATTATACTCGCACCACCAAACATTTTCTGATTATAAATAAAAAGAATCTGACCATAAATTATCTTTTGTTCAATCTGAAGACCTCTCTAGACAATAGTTGACTGCGAAGGTGGGAAGCTTCCTCCACACGCGCATTCTCTCGCACGTACCAATTAATAAATGCTTGTGTCAATATTCCATTGATCGAACCATTCGGGCTTTTGTTTATTGTATCATGACAGAGTACGTGAACATCAGTGGTTCGTCCCATAATTACCGATCGTAGTACTTCAATTAAACTAGTAAGACAAGTGCACAGCTCATGCATGGCTGGCAAAATTCAATCCTATGATCTACGAGCACCTTGATTGAATAACTGATTCTAAATTTTCAAGTAGGTAGAACTGTAGATGAATCACATGCAGATTAACTGCTTTTCTATTTCGATTAATAAGAAATTAGAGGCGGTCATATATGCATAGGATCAAATTCTGATTAATAAAGCCATGAACATATTTGGATCCATAAATTTTACTTGATTTAGAAACATGAACAACCAACAAAATTTGATAATGAAGAAATGAGATCTATATAAATCAGAGGAATCGATCACTGGTTATATGATATATATAAATTTGAACTTCCTCTTAATATTAATTATTCAGGTTTCACTTGATTTTCTGATATATATTTTTCATTTCTTTCGATTTTTGTCTGTTTCAAGATTTGTTAGTAGGAGAGTTGGATCTTGCGTTGTCTCTTTTCTCGTGATATGATGAGATTCTTCCTAGATTTGAACGAAGATCTCAATCGATTTTCATATGCTACAGGTGGGTACATGATATGCATCTCGGACATATCGAGAAATATTTGTATTTACAGAGACAAGTTCCGTTATAGGTTTTTAATTGCAAATAATTTATTGGTACGTAGTATAGAAACTTTATTTCATATATGTATATATTTTTGTTGCAAATATTATGATGAGATAATTTTATTTTTCAATTATTAAAGAAGTGAGGAGTTAAAAAAAAAAGTATGTCAGCCATTTTTTTTATAACAGTCCATGGCTCCTTCAAATGCAACGTTATTTAAAAGAATATACTTTCAATTCATGTAGAATTAGAGAAAGTGCTAGTAATTATCATAGCATCTTCATAAAGAAATTGTAAATATTAATGTGACACTGGTAATTTAATTGAAGACATATAAAGACCTCACAGTGGGACGGTTTGCTTTCATACCTGACCGCCCCACATGAGATGGTTTACTAAGATTTTTTTTCTTTTCACATAATTTCACGGATTATAATTAATTGAACTCTCGCAGATTTAAATTTACAGATGAATAAATAATAGTTATATATATATATTTTTAATTTATACTGAGTAATATATTTTTAAAAAATAGGTAATCTAACGGTTAGAAAGAACGAGAATTGGAAGTCAAAATATATTATTTGTATTTTTTAAGAAGGTAAATATAACCTTCTGATTGGAAGATCATCCTAAAAAATATCAATTAAAGTCCATACGAATAATTCGATATTAGATTCGGCCAAATTATTTTATCTATTAATCAGACTTCATCATCGACAGAATTTTAAAATCTTATTTTTCATTTAATTTAGACTTTATAATTCTAGATTTCAGATTTGACAACATGGAGAAGAAACAGTATAGAGGAATGAATTAAAAATAAGAGAAGGTGACATTTTGTTTTGTTTGAGCTTATCATGTATTTTGATATCTCGTTAATTTATCGACACATAGAGAAGACAATAATAAAATAGCTGTCATCAAATCAATTATCATTAAATATATATATTTGTATTACATCTTATCTGCGACTTCGTTCTGGTCAAATTTTGCCAATTCAAATTATTTTCTGTTAATTTCTCTCTGCCAACTAGAGCTTGAACAAAATGTGAATTTTCTTTTTTATGTTTGAACCAAGAACGTGAGACTAATTTATTTGGAACTATTATATTTTAGACTTTAAATCCTCTTCTACGTATCACCGATTCAACACGGCTCTGAACCGTTTAATCGCTTTGAGATTCGTATTACACTAATTACCAATAACTCCAAAAATTCACTGGTTCAGAGCGAGGCTATATATGTTACTTTACAATGTACACTTAAGTCCATACTATGAGTTCATATTTCGTTTTTAAAATTTAAATAATTATTCCGAACCGTTTACCATGATCTCAGATGAAAAATGTACGTGAATACCAAATTTCACATTAAAAAAAAATTAATACTTTTTTTTACTGGTAAAAAGTTATCTGCTTTCAATTTTTTTGACTATGTGAAAAATAGCGATTTTTAATCTATCTAAAAATAATAAAAGAATTTTAAAAAATATAAAATTTGGCCAGTAAATATATTTAAACGTAGAGATCACAACAGATATAAATTTATAATTAGTATTGTACCTGTGTGTTACAATGGAAACATATTATAAGAGAACAAAAAAAATCTCATACAAAATGACATATTTCATAAAAATAATTAAACTAGATGACAAATAATATTTTTTAAATGACATCTACAGGTAAATAACATTCCTTAAATGACAAATAATATTCATTAATGATATTAAAAAATAGAAAGAAATGAAAACATGACCAATCAATTATCAATCAATTCAAAATTTATTTAAATGACATTTATAAAGTAGAAAGAAATCATGACCAATCAAATAGATGATACAATTTGCATGTGGAGAGTACGTGTGAGTGTGTGACGAGTACCTCTCTAAATAAATGTAGACTTTTACACATAAAAAATATAACAAAGATGTATAGATCATAATATTTGATCGGAGAGCTGATATTCAATTCGAAATTTCATCTTTTATTCAAAACCATTAACGGATCAGAACATCTACATGCTTAATATAAAAATGGAGATACCAACCAATATTCATAGCGCAAAGCCGCAAAGTATCGGACAATCCCTCGACTTGTTATATATGTGTGCACAAGATGACTGCTTCGTATGTTATAGGTCACATCTTTATCTGTGAATTCACCCGAAAATTTTAAAATATACTATTAAAAAAAAGTTAAACTAAATAATTACGATTTGATTGAAATTTTATTTTTGATACAGCCGCAATGTAAAATTGCAAATAGAAATTGAGTATCCGCAACTTCACATTGCGGACAATAACTCTTCTTTCCTACTAACAACAAGTTTGTTCGTACTCATTGCGGATGAAAACAAATTGGTGGGCCCCCACTTTTTTTGGCCTATCAAAATATGTTGAATGGTCAAAGTTGGTGAGAAAAGAAAGTTGTTGTCCGTAATGTAAAGTTGCAGACACACAATTTTTGTTTGCAATTTCACGTTGCAGTTATATAAAAATACACTTTTTTTTAGATTTCGTAGTTATTTGATTTTTTTTTAATGGTAAAAAAAAAAATTTCGGTGGATTCGCCACCAGTCTCCTCCAAAATTTGCCCGTTTATTTCCCTAACATTTCTAACGAAGTTACACGAGATTCTAGCTTATCCGGTACGCGAGCCAACCTTGTTTACAAGAACCGAGGATTTCTTAAGATATTTACCTCGAAGTAATATTTGTAATATTTACTAAGCATGTTTTTTAATCTTTCCTACAAAGATGTGTCAATGTAAAATCCATAATTTTCAGAGTTTATATTATAATAAATAAATAAATCAAAATATAAACGCGTTGAATCTTGGAGAGTCGATATATTAATATCTCATTGCTATCATCACTGATATTATCATTATAATTCAATTTAATAGAGTTATGACTTAGTTAAATGATTTAAGAATTCATCTAATTTGAATAGTTCTTAACCAGACAGTGAACTGAAAAAAATAAAAATAATAAAGGGGTTAGAAATCATAAAATTCAAGGCACAAAGAGTCTTTCCAACCAAATTAATAACATGATACTTTAGGATTTAACTTCATAAAGTTAGGTTCAACGATAGTGACAACATTATCAATGTAGGTAATTAGATTCGTTTCATGATCTCTGGATCTTGTTCGAAGCAGAATAAAACAATATATAGAGCTTTACATGAACTCATATATCTTGAAAAACAAAATAAAATCTACGATTTGAATTTGTAATTTTGAAAATATAAATATAATAGAAAGATTGGGGCATAATCTTCCTCGAATAGCAAATTAGCACCTCTAATATTTTGTTTGGATGGAGAATATAGGAAAGGAGAGCAGGGGAGGAAAGAAAATCTAATGACTAATTCTTATTTTGTTGGATGTTTAATAGGAAAGTAAGGTTGATGGACGTTATTCTTTTAATTTTCTTTAATTTAAAGATGTAAAAAACTCACATTGTGATCGGATACTTCATGGTACGGCATATACGGAGGGATGGCAGAAAAGCCCAATTGGCCCGGTCTTACCCGCTGATGGGCCAGGTAACGGTGGGCCTAGAAACGGGCCAGGCCAGGCCTGGGCTTATGCTGAACCCCACAGGCAGCCCATGGGCCTTTATATTAAAAAAACAAGCAAAACAGCAGCCTTTATTTGCTATGAATTATTTTGTGCTCCAATAACAAAATCACACTGTTTTTTGCTGTTAAACTATGAATTATTTTTCTTCCATTAGAAAAATCATATTATGAATTGTTTTGTTGTATTGTATTTGATGTGGTTGAATATGGATGGGCTAGCGGGTATGGGTAAGCCCATGGCAAGGGCAAGCAAGGACAAGCAGGCATGGGCCTGGGGAAAGGCCCATGGGCGGGCTGGGCATAGATTTTTAAGCCCATCAGATTGGGCCAGGCAAGTGGGCCTTTAGTTTTTAACAGGCAGGCCAGGCATGGGCTTAGCAAAATACCTGTGGGCTCAGCCCATTGCATCCCTACTGATATACATGTGTCGGTTACGTGCTGTGACTCGTATGTCATATGCATTGACCATTCTATTTTGGTCACTGTACGGCACATAAAAATCTGACTTGATCACAACATGACACGACACATGACCCAAATCACGGCATGGCTAATCATGACCCAACACGTCACATATTTAGATTCCTATTTTAACCTCGCAAAGGTTTTATTTTGTTAATTTTAAATTAGAATGTAACAATGATAAACAAGATAAAAAACGAACAAAAGCATATAGAGATGGGCTATTGTGCTTTGCAAAGTAAAACAACGTTTTACTTCGAGCTCATTTTTGGATTTTCAAAGTCCAAACAGTTGATCCGAACCGTTCAAGTTGATCTACATATTGAAATGTGCTTGCAGACCAAATTTTACATTTTTTAGAATTTTTTTACTATTTATTAAGCCACTTTGAAAATTACTGATCCGGGTGAACAGTAAAAACAGTGCAACAAAATTCTGGACCATGTGATCGGCAATTTTCAAAGTGTCTTAATAAATAGTAAAAAAAAATTTAAAAATGTAAAATTTGGTCTGCAAGCAAATTTCAATATGTAAATCAACTTGAACGGTTCGGATCGACTGTTTGGACTTTGAAAATCCGAAAAGGAGCTCGAAGTAAAACGTTGGCTTTACTTTGCAAAGCACAATAGCCCATCTGAAAGCATATATATATATATATAGGAGGGTTCCAATACCTTATGTTTTTCATATCTCATCATACCTCATATTTTATATTTTCATTTTCAAAGTCCAATATGTCGATCTGAACTGTTCAATATGATATCTGTACTAAAATATGCTTGGGGATGAAATTTTATAATTTTTGAAATTTTTTTACTATTTTTTTAAATTGGCAGAAAATCACTGTTTTTGAACAGTCCAGATACAGTGATTTTGTACCTATCTTAAAAAATAGTAAAATAATTGCAAAATTATAAAATTTCATCACCAAGCATATTTTAGTATGGATATCATGTTGAGCGGTTCGGATCGACAGTTTGAACTTTAAAAATAGAAATATACAATATGAGGTATGATGAGGTATGAAAGAAATGAGGTATTGGAACCCTCTTTATATATATATGTGGAGCTGGGCTTAGCCAAGCCATGGAGTAAAACGACTTGGTGCTCCACGCCTCATTATTTCCATTTTGAAAATCCAAACTACCGATCCGAACCGCTCAACATGATCTCCATATTGAAATGTGCTTGGAGACCAAATTTTACATTTTTTGGAATTTTTTTACTATTTATTAAGCCACTTTGAAAATCGCTGATCCATTGGTCCAGAATTTTTTACTGTTTTTTACTGTTCACAATGGATCAGCGATTTTCAAAGTGGCTTAATAAATAGTAAAAAAATTTCAAAAAATGTAAAATTTGGTCTCCAAGCACATTTCAATATGGAGAACAACTTGAGCGGTTTGGATCGGTAGTTTGGATTTTCAAAATGAAAATATGGCGTGGAGTACAAAGCGTTTTACTCCATGGCTTAGCTAAGTCGAACTATATATATGAGTAGAACTGGGGTGTTCCTAAGCTCACCAAGTCCTCCGTGAGCTCGACTCTAAAACCTATTGAATTGACTTCAAACGACATTTTCAAACCGTTAGATGTTCAATATATATTAAAATGTGCTTGGAGACCAAATTTTACATTTTTTGGAATTTTTTTACTATTTATTAAGATGGTTTGAAAATCGCTGTTTTTATTAAAATTCTGCACCATTGGAAAACAGCGATTTTCAAACCATCTTAATAAATAGTAAAAAAATTCCAAAAAATGTAAAATTTGGTCTCCAAGTACATTTTAATATAGATTGAACATCTAATGGTTTGAAAATGTCGTTTGAAGTCAATTCGATAGGTTTTAGAGTCGCGCTCACGGAATGGCTTGGTGAGCTTAGGAGCACCCTAGTTCTACTCTATATATATATATATATGGGCTATGGTGAGTTGCGAAGTAGGAGACTTGTTTTACTTCATGCTTATATCTCCGTTTTCAAAGTCCAAATAGCCGATCCAAACCGCTCAACATGATCTCTATATTGAAATGTGCTTGGAGACCAAATTTTACATTTTTTGGATATTTTTTATTATTTTTTGGATGGGTAGAATATTGTTGTTTTTGGATAGAATCTGAACCATAAAAAACAGTTATTTTAAAAATTCATTAAAAATACTAAAATTTTTCCAAAAAAATGTAAAATTTGTTCTCCTAGAATATTGCAATATGTAGATCATGTTGAGCGGTTCGGATCGGCTGTTTGAACTTTCAAATATAGAAAATATAATCTTAAAGTAAAACAAACATCTTACTTCACAACTCACCATAGACCATCTCTCTCTCTCTCTATATATATATGGAAATGGCTAGCATGCTACGCGTAGCATAGAGGGCATCCGTGCTACGGCTCAATATTTGAGTTTTCAAAATCCTAACGGTCGATCCGAATCGTTCAACATGATCTTCTTATGAATATGTACTTGCAAGCCAAATTTTACATTTTTTAGAATTTTTTTACTATTTTTTTAGACAGGTAGAAAATCACTTGATCTGAAAATTATGTACCATTCATATCAACTGATTTTCTACCTATCTAAAAAAATAGTAAAAAAATTCTAAAAAATGTAAAATTTGATTTGCAAGTACATATTCATATGGAGATCATGTTGAACGGTTCGGATCGACCGTTAGGATTTTGAAAACTCAAATATTGAGCCGTAGCACGGAGGCCCTCTATGCTACGCGTAGCATGCTAGCCATTTCCATATATATATTAACCTTTTTCTATTTCTTTTCCTTTCCTTCTTCTCTTCACCTCCTGTCCTTTCTCTTTCATCCTGTGTGAACGAAACGGAAATAAATCTGCTGTGATTGTGATTCTAAAAGAATCGCAGAATCCTGCGATTCCAAATTTATCTCTTCATTTTTGGAAATGCACGAATCTCAACAACACTTAATTTTTATGCAAGAATTTCCAAACAAATGAATGGATGAATTTAAAATAACAGGGTCCTGTGATTCCAAAGCATCAAGCTGATTTGTATCCGAACCAAACAGTAGGTCTCGGTGCAATGAGTCTCGTTCTCGTATGATCAACTTCCATTTATATTGCCAACTACCGTAAATTGAAGCGATTTGATTGGAAACTTTTAAAGAAATGTTCAAATGTAAAGGTCATCACTAAAACGTTCACTGATCGACTTGTGTTTTTCAAGTAGACACTTTATCACAATATAGTGATAAAAAGTGGTTACCAACCAAGTTTGTAACCAACTTTGATCATCAAAATTCGATCTATTATCTCGATAATTCTAACGTACGTTCTTTCCACAATAATGACTGCGTATAAATTAATTCTTCTTCCTCTAAATTCTATCTATATATTCCAGAGAAATTGAGAAAAAAATATAAAGGGGAAATAATTAACAAGCTAAAATCTTACTGAAATTTGATGTCAGCAGATCATTACATAAAATTCTTAGTAGAATTTCAGCTAAAGCACTCATGTACAGAAAAATCCAAGCCCATAACCCAAAAAAGGTGTAAAACAAATAAAATAAAACCAGTCATAAATTAAATCCACGTCAAAACCATTTACAGAAATCTCCTACAGCTAAATTCCAACTCAGCACCTAAAACTAAGTTCATCTTCTCACCCTTTTGACAAGAGTCCAAAAACATGAGCGAGATTACTTTTGCAATTTAGCCACGACTGATATATATATATTTACTTTTTTTTAGTCCATCTCACAGTATGGAGGTTATTACTCTCCCAACTAAAGCTGAGTGTGATTTCACCGGTACTACTGGTATCATTACGTCCTTGAAAGACGGTACACTCTGCACACTGGCAATAGATTGCCGAGGAACAACGACTTTCACTTCTTTAATGTCTTGTACCGGTAAGAATGTCTCGCTACTACTATCATCGGTACCAGTATTGGTACGTCGGCGATCATGCTCTTTCATCAACTCAAGGGCAAAGTAGTCCAATTTCTCAGCATTGGTTTTGAGAGAGATCTTTTTACCCCTGAATAAAATAGATTCTACATTTTGTTGTGAAAGCATTTTTTCAGTTAGACCCAACACAGCCCTTCTGTGGATGTTTGTACGGTCCACAGCAGATCCGCTGGCCTGGAAAATGACAAAATGGAGACAGCTGGCGGTCTTAATTACCATTTTTACCCAAAGAGAGATCAGAGTAAGAAAATGTTATTTATTTGAGAAATTTAATTACCTGTATGCGGATGTAATGTGTCGCTCTGCTGTGTCCGAATGCCAGCGCTACTGCTTGGTCCACCTGACATGTAGAGAGAAAATGTATAAATCAAAATACATCCATTGCAACCTTTTTAAGAAATTCTCAATTATTATCCTGCAGTTAAGAAATAACTCAAAAATACTTTGGGCAAAAGACAAGAAGGTCAAATCAAATTTCAGTTTTACTTGAAAAATGTGTGAGGTGCATGTGCCTATTGTAGTAAAGAAAAGAGGTAGTGTGTTAAGGGGATTAATTAAATATTTGGAACCAAAATTTCTTCAACAAATCGTTTTCTTATTCCTTTTATGAAGACTCTTTGTTTCTTTTCTTTGGGTTGTTGTTAAACCAGTAGGCACAGCTAATCTTTGTTAATAGAACATTGCTTCTTCCAGTTTTGGTAAATTCACTGACTGAGGTGAAGATTTGCTTTATGACATGAAGCTCCCGCAAAAAGGGATAATAGCCTAGTACAGAAATGAACAGTCTTTTTCCAAGATAACCGCGTACGCAATTTATAACTGTGGAACTTCGAATTGAAACAACCAATTTTTATTACAATACCGTGGGAAATTAAAACCACCTAGCGAAAACTGGGGAAAACTGGCCTGGTAGTCTGCTACTCTGAATTCGTACTCTGGTCTCTAGAGAGAGAGAGTCGAACACAGCTGGCGGGAAATAAAAGCCACTGCATTCACTGACCCTCTCTCAGATTTATTATACCTACTCTCTATGTAATCTAACGAGTTACTAACATCAAGAATACACACTGACACGACTCGCCACACAATTTATACAATAAAATGACCGCATAAAAACTTAAAAAAGAGTTCTCTTATCCGTACCATATCCGCGATACCCTCCGCCGCAATCCTTGTTACCTCCGCCTGAGTCGGCGGCCCCGCCAGCTTCTCTCTGCCGTGCTCTGCCTCGCCACTCCCTAGCGAAACCACCAGCAAATCCTCAACCCCTTCGGCCAAGGGAAACTCCTTTTTGTTATTCAAAACATGAGTGATTGCCGCGGCTGTCGGATTCCCCATTGCGATTCCTCCTCCGATGGCCAGGATCTTCCTTCTCCCGTCCAGTGACCTCACCTCCGCACTTTCCTCACAAGTCGCCTCGCACACATCCCTCAGCTTAAAATTGAACCCTGCATTCTCCACTGCGTCGGCTCTGGAGAAGAGGAATGGCGCGCCGGTTGCCTGGTCATAGCATGGCACCAGTAAGGGTTTTACAGCATCCTTCAGAGTCAATTCACCGAACATCTTTCTAAACGTTTTACTTTTACCGGACCGGTTAAAGAGACTGTGAAATAGACCCTTGTGACGGTTAATCTCCCTGGAGAGAATGGTAAATGCCTCTCCAGCTGAATAGAGGGACTTCCCAGTAGAACCGCGAGCAAAGAGCATGGAGGCTAGCACGGCCCCAGCGCCTGATCCAGCTGCACAGTCAAAGAAATCAGCAATCCTGGCCATTGGATGACCTGTGCGCTCACGCAAGGTAGTCTCGAGGCGGACCAGGGAGGAGGCAGCGAGGAGCGCGTCAGAGAAGCGGCTGCCTCCATCAATGGAAAGAATCCGAACCCGGAAGGTGGGCGAATAGCTGGCGGATCGGGTAGGGGTGCTAGGTAAGGAACCAGGAAGGAAGAGCTTGGTGTCGTCATAGCCAAAGAGGAACTTGCTCTCGAGAATCGAGAAGATCTCGTAGCTGAGCTTGTCAACGTCGAATGCTTGTTCCACGGCGGGGGAATAAGACGCCATTGTTGGAGGAGGAGAGAGTTGGAAGAGGAGAAAGGAAGAAGTGTCAGTCGTGCGAGGGAGTATGTGGGTTTAAATAGAGGGGACGTTAAAATGAGCGTATGGTAGATAAATAAAAACGCGCATTTTTATCGTGCTATCGTGATCTTACGATTTTGCTTGGTGGTCCATGAACACCATCTCGGATGACGACATGTATCCAGCTTGGACTGTGCTTCGTTTTTTAGTTCGGATTACTCGTTCAATTGAATTGCGCATATAAGCGTATCCGGTTAGGTCAGGTTGGGCTGCTATACGTAAGAAAGAAGAATTAAATTTCATATTACTCGTTTTATTTTACTACTCATTATTATAATTTACGTGTGAAGTAAATTATCGTCTCAAGAAGTAAGTTAATATAAAATAAAATCCTAAACAGTAAATTCTACATTAAGAGTAAATGTGAAGTTAATCTACTTAGAGAAGTAATTTAACTTGCTCCGTCTATACTTTTATTTTTCATATTTTACTCCTCATTTGATAACTTATTTCACAACCAAATTAATATAACTTTTAACTAATACCACAGACAATTACAATAATAAAAACTAAAAATATTATAATATATAGTTGGGTGGAATAAAATTTATGAACTATTTATTGTGAAAGTTTTGAAAACTAGTCTTTGATTAGGTGATAGAGACAATGCTCTTCATGTGAGAAGTTGCAGATTGAATTCTGGACGACGACATGTATGTCCAGCTTAAACCGTGCTTCGTTCTTTAGTTTAGATTACTCATTCAATTGACTTGTTTTATTTTTCACCTCGTTTTTACATTTTAAGTGTGAAGTAAATTAATGTTATGGATAAGTAAGATATTAAAAAAAAATTGTTTATAACAGTGAGTCCTATACATATAAAGTATATATAAAATAAACTAATTCACTTATAAAAGTAATTTAACTTACTCTGTCTATGCTTTTATTTTACAAGTTTTACTTCATATTTGACAACTTATTTCGCAAGCAAGTATAACTTTTAGCTAATACTAATACCAATAGACAATTACAATACTAAAAAACTAAAAATGTTAAGAGTGAGGCTACGGTACTATGCATAGCACGGATTGGTCCGTGCTACGGCTCAATATTTGAGTTTTTAAAATTCTAACAGTCGATCTGAACTATTCAACATTATTATAAAATGAATATGTACTAGCAAACCAAATTTTACATTTTTTCGAATTTTTTTACTATTTTTTTAGATAGGTAGAAAATCACTTGATATGAAAATTCTGGACCATCCAAAAACAGTGATTTTCTACATATCTAAGAAAATAGTAAAAAAATTCGAAAAAATGTAAAATTTTGTTTGCAAGTACATATTCATTTTATAATCATGTTGAACGGTTTGAATCGACTGTTAGAATTTTGAAAACTCAAATATTGAGCCGTAGCACGGACCAATCCGTGCTATGCATAGTACCGTAGCCTCACTCTAAGAGGAGTTATCAACTATTAATTGTGAAAGTTTTGTTTTTTAATAAAATTGTTATAATAGTAATTACGATTGATTGTAATTGTTATTTAAAAATGCTAAATAAATTATATTAACTTGTTGTATTATAGCGATGGTAATAATTTAATATTAATTAAAGAATAATCCAAGAGTTGTCTTAGACAGGGGCGGAACCAAGGCAGGGGCCAGCCTAGGCCCTGGCCCCCCCTTGGCCTCAGAAAACATATAAAGCCCCTTTAATAAAAAAAAAAATTAGTTGGAGATTACAATTGATTTCTGGTTCCTGGCCCCCTCTTACCGATTATTTCTGGTTCCTGAGTCCTTGGGCCTCCCCTACCGATCATTTCTGGTTCCGCCACTGGTCTTAGATGTAAGAGAAGTCACCATCCTTTGTCGATTTTAGTTGCTCAATTAATGAACATGTAAATTATTAAATTTATGAATTTTGCTCATTGGATACGCATTTGCCTCGCTCGAACGGTAGTCACTAAAAGTTGTGCAGAGCTGGACAATTTGTACTCCGTAACGCTTAATGCGTTGTGAAATATTCAATAGAGTACGTCTCCAGTTCGAATCTTTTTCCGTATGTCTCACAAGTCACATCTCGTGAAAGGTATATAAATTGTTAAATCAAACATGTTTTTTCATGAGAAAGATCAAACATTTACTGCATAAATTTTGTTGCTGGACAGATCGAAAACAAAAGTTATGCATGGACAAAATCATCACCTACTAACATGGGATCCGTATCCTCTGCATTAATTCAAAAGAGAATCTTTTGAGTTAATGAATTTCAACCGTTTGATTTGAAACGGAGCCAATCTGGCTCGTGCCTACAACATAAGAGGTCTTTTAATATTAGTGCAAATTTAGTTTGTACGAATCTTAAAACAAATCGGACGGTCGAGATTCATTAACTCAAAAGATTCTCTTTTAAAATCTTTTGAGTTAATGCAGAGGATACGAATTCTACTAACATGTACCTGCCACCGGAAACTTTGGAAGATTTTAGCACCCCCCAAGATCCGAATCTTCCTCTGAGTTATGCTTCAAGACAAGCTATTGACAAGAGAGACATTGATCAAAAGAGGTTACCAGACAATCCAAGGTTGTGTTCTTTGTGCTGGTAACGAACTTGAAACGATACGGCACCTGATGTGGTCCTGCCCTTACTCTATGGCTATGTGGAGAACTCTGCTAATCACATCGGGCCTTGGGATCATTCCACCAGGCACCGGTTCACACATACAACTATGGTTCTCTAACCCTTACATCGTAGACAGGCATGGGCAACGACTTGGGCGGCAGGCCTTTAGGCATTGTGGAGAGAAAGAAATAGGAGAGTATTCGCGCAGAAGTTGAAAACAGTCATGATCCTGTCAACTGAGACGGAGCTCGAGGGTCGACAGTGAGAGCTGCACTGCGGAGGTTTCAACATATCAACGTAGGACCGAATAGTTCATTAGAGGGACCGAGATAATAAACATTATGAGTTTGTAAATATTTATATATCATGTCCGAGGCCCACTTGAACATATGTAAAAACTTTTTTATCAATATGAAAATTACAAATTGTCACCTTACTCTCAAAAAAAAAAAAAAAAATCATCACCTACGGTGCTCATGGCATGGGTTTACCTTTTCTAGCGAGACAGTATACTTATAGCTACATAATACATTGTTGTAAAATACGATGAATGTTCTTGTCAGAACTTTTTCTGTGTGTCCCATGTCTAAATATGTCAATTATCAAATCATATGTTTTCGTAGTAACATTTTTTTTTTTTTTATAAAACTAGTTATATAAATGTTATTTCTGAACAAACCGAGAAGGTATGAAAAGATCTTCACATCTCGTAATGTCAAGTATTGGGGGGTGAAGTTTGCCATGTATTATTCCAAGTTGATACACATACATGTGCGCTCTCGAACTATCTTTCTGGTGATTCGATGTATTCTTCACATCTATAATTAGTTCAATCTACAGATTATATTTATAATTTTGTGCTGTCTTATATGTTGTTTTTCTCTGTTTTTGCAAGGATTTCGATACCGTCGTATTTTTATGGAACTCAGGTATAATTTTTTTAAGAAATTATCTTCATAATATAAAAAATACATGCAAAAATTGGGGGAAAGAAACAGGGGACGTTGAACTCAATTCCTCCCATGTCCTCTATACAAAATTTTATTAGTTCCTAGTTTGAATATTTTTCTATCATTTCTGATTTTGGAAAGTATTTTTTTATTTGTGTTAATTATCGAGTGTCCATCAAAATCAAAATTTTCAGTTGCTTTAATTTTCCGATTATGACATCAAATCTAATTTTTCCACTAAAATTTGTTATCTTTATTTATTCTTTTTTTCTTCGTTTAATATTTTGTTAAAAAACTTAAATTAACTAATTTTTCACATTTATAGACATATCTTATTAATTGGATTCGAAAAGCACTTCGCAACGAAAAATTAAATTGAGAAAATGTATATTAATATTGTCAAGAATTAAATAAAAGACGCCAACGAGGCACAATCGAATATAAATATTTTTGTAGCACATAGCTAGTTTCCGACATATTGATTTTTTTTTTTCAATTAAAAAACAAAAGGTGACTCTACACTCTACAGCTAACAACTTTTGTCATGCAGAGAAAGGGCAAGTTGATAAATTGATCAATTCGGTTATCAACAGAACGCAAAGATATATTAAATTAAATGGAGAGGATAAAAAAATAATGTTTGTTTTCATGAAAAATACGCAGGCAGTTAATTCTTTTGTTGCTATCTAAATAATATCGTTTTGACCGGAGCATAATTTGGGACGTGGTATCCAGCACTCCCATTAATGCAAATTGCCAGAGAGAAGGCCAGGCATGATAATACTTAAATTTGCAAACATACAGATTTCCCGCTGAATTGATTCTGGTAATTTTTTATATTGTAAATTGCTTCCCGTAAATTTGATGTATTAATATTAGAGTGTGTCTTCTATGGACATAAGGACCTATTTGTAAAATGAACATATTTTCATTCTCAAAGTTCAAACAGTCGATCCGACCGTTCAACATTATCTCCATATTAAAATGTACTTGGAGGTCAAATTTTACATTTTTTTGAATTTTTTTACTATTTATTAAGTATTTTACAAAATTCAATGGTCTGAATTTGACTAGTTTTTGTAAAATACTTAATAAATAGTAAAAAAATTCAAAAAAATGTAAAATTTGACCTCCAAGTACATTTTAATATGGAGATAATGTTGAACGGTCGGATCGACTGTTTGAACTTTGAAAATGAAAATATGTTCATTTTACAAATAGGTCCTTATGTCCGTAGAAGAATTTGCCTTTTTTTTTTCTTATGAGAGTAACAAGTAGACTTAATAAGATGTTTCAGAGGACTGCGCTGCAAAGCTCTCGCTTTGCTTCTGTACCGTTTTTTGAGATCTGCTGAGGGATCCGTATCCTCTGCATTAACTCAAAAGGGAATCTTTTGAGTTAATGAATTTCAACCGTGTGATTTAAACGGAGCCAATCCGGCTCGTGTCTATAACATAGGGGTCCTTTAATATTAGTGCAAATCTAATTCGCACGAATCTTGAAACAGATTGGACAGTCCAGATTCATTAACTCAAAAGATTCTCTTTTGAGTTAATGCAGAGGATAAGAATACTCTGGCGAGGGTATTCTAACTTTCTAAGAACTGTTCTTTGGTAGGTAGCGAACTTTGCCCAAAAGAACTTCAGATCCTTTGTGAGCGTAAACTCACGGCAATACATGAAGCATATCTCTGACAGGGACAAAAATTAACATAATACATCCAACATATGAACCACCACTATAGAAAAGTGAAATTATCAATTTCTGAAATTTATTTTTTCGGAGATAAGAAGGAAGAACCTATTTTAGACATAACAGTATTTCATCAGCACAGGTTGCACATCCACCACAGTCCACAGAAGATCTGGATTCGCTGCACTGCGGATGAGGAGATCTCTGTCCGGGCCGTGCATTTGGAAAGTATCGCCGACGAATCAGGCAGCTCTTGAAATGTATTTTAACCCTACACCAGGTGCACTGGTTTAGGGTTTGTCGTTTTCCATCAGGAGACCCGCTTCCAGTCTATCGAAAGTGGAAATCGGCGCAGTGGACTGGGTTCAGTGAGTTGTAGGGTTGCTGGAAGTGGTGGGGTATGGTGATCCCGCGGTGAAGATTAAAAATCAGAGAAATGTTCGGAGAAGGGCGGACACTTTAACACTGACAGAACCCAACAATGCAACAAGCCAACAAGCCAACGACTTAGAGTAGCCATGCTGCACCAATGTACCTGCACGTACTGACGTAACGTACCACGTTTTTATTGATAGAATTCCGTAAAATTATTCCATGGATTTTTTTTTTGATAAATCATTGAACTAAAGTAAGGCTGTGGCTAATTTGCTGCTGGCAGCAGTTCGGCCGAGGTGCTGCCGGGGTTATATTTAGCCGTGTGATGTCCAAACAACAAATTTAAACCGTTAGATGTTTAATCTATACTATAATCTATTTGGAGACCAAATTTTACATTTTTTGAAATTTTTTTACTATATATTAAGATGGTTTGAAAACCGCTGTTTTTAACGTTGCAGAAATTTACTAAAAACAGCGGTTTTCAAACCAGCTTAATAAAAAAATTCCAAAAAATGTAAAATTTGGTCTCCAAGTAGATTATAGTATAGATTAAACATCTAACGGTTTGAATTTGTTGTTTGGACATCACACGGCTAAATATAGCCCCGGCAGCACTTGGCCGAACTGCTGCCGGCAGCAAATTAGACAGACCCCTAAAGTAAACTATCTTTTACATAATTACATAATCAATTTGTAATCTGAATGCTAAAAACATATTGCTTTCTGCATTTCTAGTGGAATACTAACCCCAAATGGGGACAAAGAAAGTTCTTCAAACAATATTTACTAACGAGAACAAGAGTGAGGTGACGGTTCTTCAAACAATATTTAGTAATGATTTTTTTATCTATCTATAGAGATAAAAAAATAAATGAAAAATAAAACATTTAATATTAATTATTTAAACTTTAAAAATAAAATTCACTACGCATTGCAAAATGACATACCATCACTCAAACAACAAAATAGTCAAAATTGCCGGGGAACACTTTGAAAACCATTTGTGCGTGTAGTATTATAGTGGAAGACAAATTAAGTCTCAAAACTATCCTTCAGAATCATCGTGTTCGGCACCATGGCTTAAGGCTTCTTAGTCTTCTTTAAGGCCATGTTTGGTTGTGGCCTAAAGGGTGGAATAAGGGGTTTAGGCCTCTTTATTCCACCAAACGTGACTTAATTGAGCCGGCCTAACATGGCATAAGCCGATTTTTAGGCCGGCCTAAACTAAACCACCTCGCATGGTGGTTTAATTTTATTCCACGTCGTGGCCTAACTCGAATGATTATAATAATATCTTATTAGTATATAATTAGTATATTATTATTAATAATTATTATTAGTATATAATTATATAATTAATATCTTATATTGTGAAAATATTAAATAATTATTATATTAATATTATATAATTAGTATCTTTTTATCAATAATTATTATTAATATATAATTATATAATTAATATGTTATATTGTTAATATATTAAATAATTATTATAATAATATTATATATATTATAGTTACTATTAATATATTAATATTATATAATTAGTATCTTATTACTAATAATAATTATTAATATATAATTATATAATTAATATCTTATATTTTATTATATTAAATAATTATTATAATAATATTATAATATATTATAGTTATTATTAATATATTAATATTATATAATTAGTATCTTTTAATCAATAATTATTATTAATATATAATTATATAAGTAATATGTTATATTTTTAATATATTAAATAATTATTTTAATGATATTATAATATATTATATTTATTATTAATATATTAATATTATATAATTAGTATATTTTTATCAATAATTATTATTAATATGTTATATTTTTAATATATTAAATATTTATTATAATAATATTATATATATTATAGTTACTATTAATATATTAATATTATATAATTATTATCTTATTACTAATAATAGTTATTAATATATAATTATATAATTAATATCTTATATTTTTATTATATTAAATAATTATTATAATGATATTATAATATATTATAGTTATTATTAATATATTAATATTATATAATTAGTATCTTATTATTAATAATAATTATTAATATATAATTATATATATATTAAATAATTATTATAATAATATTATATATATTATAGTTACTATTAATATATTAATATTATATAATTAGTATCTTATTACTAATAATAATTATTAATATATAATTATATAATTGATATCTTATATTGTTAATATATTAAATTATTATTATAATAATATTATAATATTATAGTTATTATTAATATATTAATATATATAATAGTATCTTATTATTTATATATAATTATATAATTATTATCTTATATTGTTAATATAGTAAATAATTATTATTAATATATAATTATATAATTAATATCTTATATTGTTAATATATTAAATAATATTATAATAATATTATAATACATTATAGTTATTATTAATATATTAATATTATATAATTAATTTTCTATTATTAATAATTAACTAACTTAGTTAGTCATCCACCAACTCTAACCAAACAAGGAATAACTTAAGCCATGGTTTAACTTTAGACCTCAACCAAACACGAATAATTTAGGCCGGCCTAACATAGAATAACAATTAGGCCACCTTAACTTTAGTCTACAACTAAACACCACCTAAGGTCTTAAGCGGGCCGAACACTTAGTACGTGTTCGGCAGGCTGGATTTAGCCTCCTTAGTCTTCCTTAAGGGCTTAAGCTTGCCGAACAGGTCAGGCTTAGATGGGCTTAAGACTTTTAGCTTTAGGCTCCTTAGAACAGAAAATTAAGCTGGCCTTTTCAGCTCCTTAAGAAATCCACTTTCTCAGCGCCTCCTTAGCGCTCAAAAGAGCCCTTTTCTTACTATATTACCCCCAGTTTAAAGCCTCTCTTCATTTATTTATATTTTCTGCCATCTCTCTCCCACTCCATCCTACACACTTCCCTAGAGGCACGAAAACGAAAATCCATCTCCTTGCGACCTCCGCTGCAAGTTCGCCGGCGACGAACCCATTGATTCGATGTCATAGAGAGCTTCACTTTAAGACGCTCTATCTATCAAGATCTAATTTGACAGGTTTCGTCACTTTATTTTGCTTAAAATTCTCTCGTATGGATTTCTCACATCACCTTAGTTCATCACTCGTACGAGCTATGAATCGAATTTTTTTTTGATGGCGCATTACATTTTAGAGGTTTCTTTGAACAGTAACAACTACTAAAATTAGAACTGTTGGGTTCTGGTTCCTGGTCAGATCTATTGCGCTGGAGCAAGATTTTTTTGCTGGATTTCATTTTGATGGGTTACGTTTGCTCTTTGTTAAAATAGTGAAAATTAAAGTGTGTTTCTACATGTTGAAATCCATCAAGCAAATCGTGAGATGGACCTTTATTTAAATATTTTTTCCATTGTTAATAGTCTGAATTGATGTATACTATACATTTCAACAACAAAAGCTTTGGAAAAAAAAAAGAACTCACCAACACATAATTAAGTTATACATTTCACTGGTAAGCAAGTTAAATGCACCATCAATTAACTGGTAATCAATTTATTAAGTTATACCTTTCACTTGTAATTAAGTTATATATTTCACTGGTAAGCAAGTTTAATACACCATCAATTTACTGGTAATCAAGTTATTTTACCAATTTGAGCTTATTTTTAATTTTGTTGAAGTAAAAGTTTCATGATACCCAAAATTAATGAGTATATGAGGCAAATTAGGTCAAGGGTTAGTTAGTTAGAAAGTTGTAGAAAATTTGGGACTAATCATGCCAAAATTTTTGTTGTTACTTCATATAACAGTACACGCAAAGCCATCATTCATTATCTATGCATGCCAAAATAATACCAATTCAGATTTCTTATTTGTTGTAGGCCAAAATAATACCAATTCAGATTTCTTATTTGCTGTAGGCCAAAATAATACCAATTCATATTTCTAAAGCTCTTTTTTCATCTATTTTTGCTGCAGTATGGATGAATTTGGATTCAATGAATTAATGAATGCTTTAGATGATGACGACGAATCCTGGTTCTTTATGAATACTATACTTCCTAATACGACTCATATGCGTTCAACATCATCTTCCACACAAGAACAAGATGAAAGGCCAATGTCAGGTGTTGATTACATAAATGACCTATTAAATAAAAGGCCATCGGTACCCTATGATTATCTAAGAATGAACACAACCAAATTTCTAGCCCTTTGTGAAGTGATATTGGCTAAAGGCATTGTCAAAACTGATCAAGTGACAATAGAAGAACAAATCGGTATGTTCTTGCACATAATAGGGCATGCCTCAAATATGAGAAGTGTAAGTTACAAATCGGTATGTTCTTGCTTCGAACAGGTATTAGGAACGCATTGTGGGAGAACATGCAAAATCGCAACAGAAACCGTCGAAGTCATAGAAATTAAACTCTTATAATTTAATTGCTCTTAGATACTGATGTCATAGTTTTTGTTATTTTGCTTCTTTTGTGGACCTTTATGGAAAAGTAGCATCTTTTGTTTGTCAGACTTATCTGTTTTAGTTTTTGGTCATATGTTGAATAGTTTGTCATTAGAAGGATTATCTCAGTATAGGCGAAATATAGATGATTTGTGTAAATGCAGGTCTGCTGACTTGTGGTTTGTAAGATTGAAAGTGGGTTGGTACCGGCTTGGTACCAATTCACTGCACTTGTTACAGTATCAAGCAATATAGATGCATTTCAGTTGAAATATGTTATGTATGCTGTTATAGTATCAAGCAATATATAAATAAGTATTCATATCTGTAAAAATTTAGCTTTATTTTAGTTTCAGTTCTTACTTTATACTTTAATACTTTATTTGTGTGTTATGCAATAATACTTGTTTTCTACTTACTGGCATGAGTTGTGTATTGTTTAGAAAAGTTCTCTTTGACATCCAGTGGAAGCACAATTTTTAAATTTTTTTGCAAGTAGTTTCTGACGCACAAGATGAAATTGTTTTAGTACTGGAACATTAAAATCATTACAAATTAAGTTATTTCAATTTGTGTGTTTAGGTTAATAATTTGTAGCTCCTTTAATTTAATTATTATATGAACTATTTATTATCATTTCGTTTATTTGTTGTAATTTTTAATTGTATGAACTTTTTTATTATCATATTTATTTGTATAATTTATTAATTATCATCATGTTTGTATTAACTTTAGAGGTAAGTTTTATTTACATTGTTCTTGAGCTTGTTTTTTCATCCTGTTCGTAAAATTAAGTTGAATTAGTGTCGTGCAGTTGAATGATTGTAATATAGTTGACTGTAATTAGTTGAGCATGTTTGACAAAGGGTAGTTTGGTCTTTAACATCTCATCTCATACAACAATACATATTTTATTATATTTAGGCTTTCATTTTTAATCTTGTCTCTACCGAACAATCTCTCCTTAGCAAAGCTTAAATCCTTAAGCTGCACTGTCTTAAGCCTCATTGCCGAACATGGCCTTAGGCTTAGACCGGCTTAAGCCTCCTCCTTAAGCCGAATTTTAAACTTAAGTTGTTGTCAAACACCAACTTCTTAGTGAAGATTAAATTGTTAAGCCTCAACCTCTTGAGTTAGATACTTAGGTCCCATGTTCATAAATTAATCATGTTTTTGGAACGCATCTTTTGAAGGTTCGTTACAGAAACGTACAAGGGAACAGATTAATGTTCTAAAATAAAAAATTTGGGAACACATCATCCTATTAAAATGCATTCTTACCAACCTCCACACATGTTTAGCTAACCTTTAACTCGGCTTACTGTGTTAGAAATTGTGGTTTGAGGGGACGCGTGGCAAGACGAACATGATGACCATGATTTCCTTCTTGGTCCTTTCTCACAGGAACATATTGTACTACTAATATTACCAAACTTAACGTAATTTAGAATATAAATTTTTGGACCATTTGATTTTTTATTTATCTTTATATATATAAAAAATATATATAAAAAATTCAACTACATGTACATTTTTTCATGAATAATTATACTATCTTCTGTTTTCAGTCTCCAGTCTCCTAAAAATTCCCCAAACTCACTAAATTTAAATATGAAATACTCAACTCTAACTTATCTTATTGGGACCACTTTTTAGAAGGTCACTTACAACTGGCGCGCACAAGTATTGATATCTATGCCCGCAAGTATTGATATATAATATATAAAATATTTTTATCTAGCATACCAACTCTTTTTATTTCTCTTTCTCATCACCCACTCATATTTTGCATGTCTTTAGAGGTGAGTCTTCCCTCCGTTCAATCTCGCTCATATTTCTGACAGCCTATGAGGATTTTGCGAATTTAAAACCATAAATGTTTTTTATGCAATTTTATCTTTCAAATGAGATATATTATGAAGTATTTTCAGATTCTTCATCACGTAAGTATTTATGCATCATCGTGCAAATATTTATATCTTGTCGTGCAAGTAAAAGATATTTGATATTAAATTATTAACACGTTCAGACGCAACCATTGCCACATGTAAAAGAAAAAAATTGTTGAATTTGTTAGATACAAATACTTGACACATGATTTATTTACATTTGTATAATGAGGTATAAATTTGCATTATTTGATATTAATACGTTTAGGTACCAACCAATGCCATATGTTAAAAAATAAAATTAAAGAGAAATATAATGTATAAACACTTGACACATTAACTATTTACTTTTGTATGACGAGGTATAAATACGTGTAATATTTGATATTAATAATTTCTAATGCCAATGAACGCCATATGTAAAATTAAATAATTAAAATATTATAGAATATGTTAGGTAAAATCACTTGACACGTGAACTATTTACGCTTGCATGATGAAGTCTAATTACTTATGCGATAAAGAACCCGAAAATACTTCATCATGGATCTCATTTGAAAGAAAAAATCGAGGTAGAAAACGTTCGTGATTTAGATTCGCAAATTTTGTTACAGTTCGTTAGAAATATGGACGGGATTGAACGAAGAAAAAATAAACCCACCTCTAAACACGTGTAAAAGATGAGTGAGTGATGAGAGAGAAAAAAGAGAGTTGTTATGTCTAGTTTTTTTTTCAAAAAACTTAATTTGTTAGGTATAAATAATTAATATGTTAATTATCAATACTTGTGAGAACCAGCTTTTGGTCTAGTGGCAAAGGCAATGCTCTCCGTGTAGGAGGTTGCAGGTTCGAAACCTGAATGAAAAAATCTCTTGTGGATATTAAATAGTTGAGTGGCTTGATCTCCAATTTTTACTCAAAAAAAAAAATTATCGTGCGCACTGATTGTAATGATACGATATAACTTAAAAGTCAGAATACTCAGACACAACATCAGTTTCTTTTCGTTTGTTGTCTGATCTCGAATTGTAAATAATGGAGAAGTTAATGATATGCATATGCAATCATTGAAGTTTCTTTTAAATATATATCCACGACATAGGATTTCATAATGTTCCACTAGGAGTGAGAAATGATGGCTAATTTGAATAGTGCCACCTATCAAGTGAAGCCTCCCAGCCACTCTTTTACGCTAAGGTTGTTAATTAAGATGTCCCCAATTGCAATCCATTATTTTGAATTTTGCATGGCAATCAAGTTGTTTTATTATTTCATTAGTCATGACAATGCCAAATGATACCATGCATGGAAAGCATAATTTAATAAGGTTATTTTCAATATCTATATCTATTAAATTATGGTCAGTTCTCTGCTTTCATATATTGGATAACACCACTGCGTCTCTATGTTTTTCAGTTGTGACAATCACATGTCTACATTTTTCATTTCAGCCATCATCTCTTCCTCTTTAAATTTTTTAATTGGTGATAAGTAACCTATAAATACTAAAAAAAAGTTCCAAAAAATATAAAATTTGGACTCCAAGCACATTTGGATATGGAAATCATGTTGAACGGTTCAGATCGAATGTTTAGAGTTTGAAATCATAAAAATGACTTATAAACATATGATTTTAAGATGTATCACCATAAAATGGTGTAATTAGATCCTTCCTCTATATAAATGTAACATAAAAACCAAATCGTTACACATACATTATGCGTTTTGTCATATTAAAAATACAGTAAGTAAAAAAAAAAAAAAATTCAAGAATATATTTGTCATTTCTTAATAAAGTGAAATTGATTATTGGAGGTCCGAATGCCTTGGATTGTAAGTTCGACGTGATATTTGTCAAAACTTAATAAAAAAAACTGACTGTGACAAGTACAACTTTGGTGAGTTTGACGGTATTATCACATATAATTTTTTAATGAAGTTTGTATTAGCATCAACTATGAATTAATCCTATATCCTTTTAAATAGGACACAAATTAGTTGATAACTATTTCGGAGGGACAGTCATTATCAATTTATCATATTATTTTTCTTTATTTTACCCAATGATGTGGCGGCGCGGGTACATTATAACCAATTCGGTCTTTGAAAAAAAAAAATTAATATAGGAGTTAAGAATTTTAAAACAGTCGCTATCATAAAAAAAAAAAGATTTTTTTTTTTTGGCACAGATTCAAACATTCAACAAATAGAGATATCTTATCGATTAAGCTACTGATGGAGATAAAGATAATAAATCATTACATTAGAAGCCAAAAAGAGAGAAGAAATAATTGTTTGGAGAATTTCCGATCAAAATGCTTCAAAATCCCAATAAAAAAATCTAACTTCCACTCAGAGATTTGAGCATTAAATATCCCTGTACAGACATCTCATCCGCAAAGTAGCCGACATTTTTATTAATATCAAAAATTAATTATACCCAAGTTAGCTGGAATTTTTAAAAATGTTCAAACTAGTCAAAAAATTATCTGTCGGAATTAAAATTAGGACCGGCCATTTTTTGGCCGGTTGAGAATTTTTTTGTGTGTGTCATAATATATAAATATTCCGTTTTCTCTCTCCTACCTCTCACAACTCACTCAAACTCTCCATAAGAGAAAGAGAGAAAGAGAAGACGATTTCCGAGACGAAAAGGGCGATTTTGAGGTATTTTAAAAAATATGGTAAATTATGCTAATTATGCTTAAATGTGCTAATTATGGTAAGTTAAGCTAATTATACTAAAGTATACTAAATTGTGCTAAAATATGGTAAATTATGCTAATTATGCTAAATTAAAGTAAAATATGCTAAATTGCAGTAAATTATGTTAAATTATGATAATTGTACTATTTATGCTAAATTAAAGTAAATTATGCTAAACTAGTATCGTGCCCGTGCGTTGCAACGGAATATATGATAAAATAACAAAAATAAATTCTCATACAAAATAATAAATTTTTATAAAAAAACAAAATTAGAAATATATTCTACATTTATCACAGTAATATGTATAGAAATAAGGAGGTAGATAAATAAGGAAGTAAACAAAAAATTGATTTGCATTGTGATCCGCCGTTTAGAAAATTTCAATTGGAGAGGGAGAAATAAGGAAACAAAAAAAAAATAAGGAAACGGAAAATTATATCGCTAAATTTTAGAGTCTGTTTAATTTTAATTATAACGCATCGTGTGGCGGTATGTGTGGCGAGTATGTTTGTAGCTAAATTTAAACTTCTACACATAAAACAGATGCATTTAATCAAAAGAAAATAGATTATGTGATTGGAGAATTGAGATTCAATCTAAAAATTAATCTTTCAATCGTAGCCGTTGGCGGATCGGACACCCAACGTGCTTAATAATGGAATGGAGATAGGCTAACATATACTAAATTATGCTTAATATGCTAAATTATTCTAAATTATCCTAAAATATGCTAAATTATGCTAAAATATGCTAAATTATGCTAATATGTGCTAATTAGCACATTTAAGCTAATTAAACTAAAATATACTAAAATGTGCTAAATTAAGCAAATTAAACTAAAATATGCTAAATTATGCTAAATTTTGCTAATTATGCTAAATTAAATTTAAATTATGCTAAATTATGCTAATTAAACTAATTAAACTAAAATATACTAAATATGCTAAAATATACTTAATTAAACTAATTAAAACTAATTGACATCTAATTAACACAAATTAAAACTAATTTGGAACTAAATTATACTAATTTTGGTACATTTATAACAAATTCTATCAATTTACAACCATTTTGGACTTCAAATAATTAAAAAATAAAGGGACTTACTTACAAATGTGAGAAGAGGAGGAGAATTTTAGAAGAAAAATAGAAAGTGAGGAGAAAGTGTGAATTTTGTGAGAATGAATTTTTAGAAAAAATGTCGGGCAAAGTAGTGTGTCTTTAATTGATTAGTTCTAAAAAGAACAAATTGAGAAGAAGTTAATTAGGCAATGAATCATTAAATGTATCAAGTGTTTCATTCCAAAATAGAAAATACATAAAATTCTGGTTTCTAGTAGGGACGTAAAATTATAAACGGATCGGGTTAGATTGAATTGGTACAAGTGGTTAATTATATTTATACTTTGTATTATTTTCAAGATGAGATCCAATTATACTATTTTATGGTCACATATCTTAACACTATATATTTATGGTCGGATTCAGGATCTTCGTCGGAGGGAGGGGGGCAAACAAATATTGAATTGGATTTAAATAACTAATCGGGTTTAAATTCATTAAATAATTGAGTACTCGATAAAAAATAATACTTTAACTTATACTTTCCAATTCTTTAATATGTAATTTCTCATGCTCTAACTTATAATTCTGATTACCGATTAAAATTCAACAAATTTATTTCAATTTTAACTCTAAATTTAATATGAATTACAAATCAAACATTCAAAAGGGGGCAAAAAAAATTTTAGAGGTGGGCAAAGTTGGTCAGGACCGATAGATCTCCATTAAAACTCAAAATTCAGGGGAGGGCAGCTGCCCCCCGGGACCATGTGGGTCCACCCCTGCGTATACTTATAAGTTATTTTTGCGATATCAAAATCCAAACAGTCAATTCGAACCTTTCAACACGATCTCCATATTAATGTGTAACCAATAAAGTTTTCTTATTTGTCAAAAAATTATTTTGTAAAGATTTTGAGAAGCGTTGCTATTAACATAGCCGATAGTGATTACGGGTTGAGATTTGGGAAAGAGTTCCTATGATTTTCGCATATTGTTTTATGTCGAGTCAGAGAATTGTCAACAATATAATTATTTGATAGCGTTGTTTTGGTTTTACGAAACTTACAAACAATAAAAACATAAAAGATATAAAATTATATCTGATTTGTAATTTTGAATAATATTAGCGGAATTGAGTGGATGTAGTCAGAGGCGTAGGCGTATTAAAGAAATGGATCAATTGATTCTCATTTATTTTCAAAAATTTTGTATTTGTACACAATTTTTTACATAATTAAAAGTAAAATACTATGGATACTGTAAAATTGACTCTATTCACAGCACAAAAAATTTATACGATTGACCCTCCATTTACATCTGAATCCTATAATTTGAAAGTCGAACTCCGTCTCTTGATATAGTAATAGTCCAAGAAGTTAAAAAAAAAAAAAAAACTAACATGTTGTAGATATATATTCTTTTATCCAAAATTCAAAGTCACAAATATGCTCATATATTCTTTTATCCAAAAGATCCTCCACCAATTTAATTCAATCCACACAAATTACTAACGTCATGATGTTAACTTGATTTCTCTTCAATGGCAAGGTAAATGAAACTAATAAAATCATAATCGAAGCAAACCATTATTTTCCGTAATATAAATGCCCGGATTAATAACTTTCTTTCGACGCAACAAAGCTACAGTGCTATAATGGGCCTACCAAAGCCCTGTTGATTATGGGCCCCACTGAGTCTGTGACTCTGCAGTAGGCCCATACAGCTATAAAGATTGGTCATGTAATACGACGATTCGAACTGTTCGATCGGTTTCATGAATAGTTCATTAGGTGAGGTATCTGAGGATCAGGTTAGATCCGGATTGTTTAAATTAAGTTTGCACGATGTTAAAGCCACCTCCTATATTTTATTTATGTATAATTTTCTATATAATTTAGAGTAAAATGTTATAGATAATGTAAAATTGATCTCCATTTCAAAATGAAAATTTATATGATTGACTTTTTCATTCACGTTTGACTCTCATAATTTGAATGTACAGCTCTGCCCCTGATGGAAGTTAATTATATACAAAATTTATGCTGCGAATGAGAATCAATTTTATAGTATCCTTAACATTTTTTCTAAACTATATAAAAATCACATATAAACACAAAATTTTTGAAAAAAAAGAACAGAGATCAATTGACCCCATATGTTGTTAGTACCTCCGCTCCTCTTTGGCACTTTGGCTGCTGGGATGTATGAGTGGCCGATTAGTGAAATTAAGAAAAGGGCACTCTTCTAAAGCATTCCACTATGCTACTTGTTTGTTCAGCAAGTATGATGATTAGAATTGTGAAAATGGAAGACTATGGAGTACGGACATATATAGTAGGAAAATGATTATCGTATCCTTAACTTTTTTTTGTTTGTTTATATTTTACTGTAAAACGTTGGTTTTATTTATAGTTTTATATTTTTGTTTATATTTTTGTTTATAGTTTAGTTGGAACTAGTTAGTTTTATTTATTTTCAGAAAAACATACTAATGAAAGAAGATGCCAAATTTTATTAATATTGCATATACCAAGTACATTCTCGCATGAATTGATGAATGTAATTGGTCCATTTTTGCAAAACCAAAACAAATTTGTCCAATTTGCAAAACATCCAATCTGAGAACAAGTACTTCAGTTTCTATTCATTGTACAAGGTTCCTTATACTCGTACCAGTATACACTTTAGGACTGGTACCAATCAGATACTGCCTCAAAATCCACAAAATATCGCAACAAGCTTATAATATATGCTTTTTTATTGAATGCTAAGCAAGACATGCAGGACTGGTACATATAACATACTTGTACCAATCCGGTATGGGAAGAGCCGATCCAAAATCCGAACTTCTGAACAAGGATAATTTTTTTTTGTTTTTTTTTCCTAAAAAACTACACTCCATTACAAGTTGCACAGAATTTAGAAAGTTTCATGGACTAAGAAAGATTATGGTACGAGAAAGATTCATAATTACTGCTAGATAATTTTATTTTATTGTTCCAGTCCTGATCCTTTCACCTTTAAGAGAGAAATTATTTGACAACATCTTATATTTGAAATTTTCTTAGACGTATTCCAGACGAACAGCAGAACTAATTATTTATAGAAATTATTTTAAAATAATATAGGCTATTAGATAGGTTGTATTGATTCTTAAAATAATTATTTATAGAAATTCTTAAAGGACTGGAAAAATATTTTTTTTTTTTTTTTTTGAGTAAAGGTAGGAGGTCAAGCTACCCAACTATTTAATATTCACAAGCGATTCGCTCGTTTGAGTTTTGAACATGTAACTTTTCACACAGAAAACATTGTCTTTGCTACAAAACGAAATAGTTCTTTAAAAAATTATAATTTCTTTTATGAGATCAAAATATGTACGCAATTAATTTATCTAATAATATGTTTTCTTTATAATAATTTCTATAAATAAAAAATTCTGGATGAACAGCTCCTGTAGTGGGGACCGTTTGTTGGCAAGGACCATGCGGTACGATCATATATATATTTATTAAAAGAAGGTACAATATACAGTATACACGCTCGTGGTTATGAAATTTATTTACCTCACTTTAGGTTCAAGGACCACCTAGCACGGAAGCAGTACAGAAATGTACTCATATATCCATTTAAAATATATGTAGATAATAAGTATTTCTTTCTTTAAAAAAATCAAAATCGGGTGTGTGTTTGTTATTCACCAAATAATTAGTTTTTCACTTTTGATGTTATTATGCACATGCTTTAGATTTAAATGAGATTATTTTATATATAATTACGTGTATTTGAATGGGAGATATGGTTTACTAGAGCTGGTATAAGAGGCCGCCACTTCTATCAATGAGATATTTAACTTAAAACTCCAGTACATCTTATAATATGCTCAAATTAAATAAAAATTTGCATTACTTGCTCTCCATAAATGAATCTTTTGGTTCTCTCCAATTCCATGTAGTTAATTTTTTCAAGAGTAGCAACTAATGGATGGATCCAGTTAATTAAGCATAAGACCGCTGCTCATCTGTGGAAGTGTGGAGTCGTAGAACGAGAAAAGTTGAGACAGTATCTCCTGGCTCGTACTTTTTTTTTTTTTCCCTCTTTTTCTAATTTGATTATTGCTAAAAAAAATAGCTCTGCGCTAATAATTGTTAGGACAAAAATAAGAAAGTAATCATTATATTACATAACTAAATCGTAGATTTAACACTGATCTCATTTTTTTTAGAAATTTTAAAGAGACGTAAATTGAATTCTCTAAAAAAAAAAATCTAAAAAATGAATTTAAAATTCCTAAAAACCCTTATTAAAAGAAACCACTATTAGGATTGGAAAAAAAAATTGTAGCTCGTTAGATTTTGGTTCGGTTCGTCATTAGCAATTTCAAGCTTGACCAGCTCGACTCGTGTTGCCTCATTTCTCAGCTCATTGCAAGTATATAGGGGTGTTCATTGGGTCCGGTTTAGTCGGTTTTGAACCGAACCGAATTAGTTTGGACCAAACAGTTCAGTTGTTCGGTTTAATGGTTCGGTTCGGTTTACTTTTTAAAACCAAATTATAATTTTGGTTCGGTTCGGTTCGGTTTGAAATTTTTTAAAACCGAAATAACCAAACCGACCGATTTTTTATATATTATGAATTTGGTCCGGACCGTTCCGGTTTATTTCTTAATGCCCCGGTTTATTATAAATCAATTGCTTTAAATAAAAAAATTAATATATTTTGGTTTGAACCGAACAAACCGAAATAAAACTTTGGTTCGGTTCGGTTCGGTTGCAATGCTAAATCGGTTCGGTTCGATTTTATTTTAGAGACCGAATTATTACTTTGGTTTGCCTAGTTTGATTGGGTTTCAACCAAACCGAACCGATGAACACCCCTAATCTGCAAGAAGAAATAAAGCTATTTTTTTTATTCTTTTGCTATCATGCTTTGTTCCCATCGTGAGAGAGCTTGTTGAAAAAACAAAATCTTTGATCTGTACACAACTTACAACACGAACGTGTTGTTAATGAACTCGCTCTGCTCGCGCGGCTCGACTTGTGATTGGCTCGGCTAGTTTGGACAAGAGCTGAGTTCAAAATTTGGCTAACTTGACTCGACTGGGCTTGTTTACAGCGTGTCCATTATTAATCAGACAATTATGTTGATGCTCCACGTAAAAAGAAAAGACAACAAACAAACAAAATTTCAAATAGGATCTTACGGCTGTGCTGCGGGCCCAACTGATCAGCGCGTTAAACGAATCTGTCAGGATGCTTAACAATGGCATGTAGTGTTTGAATTTTTTTCATTTTTTCATTTCAAACTGTATCAGATCGAAGGGGGAATTTTGTGTATACCCCTCAATAACTTCGAAATTATGTATCCCTCCCCTCTAAACTTTCAAAACTCACAAATTTACTCATTTTATTGTCTTTTATATTACAACTTATTTTAAATTTATTAAATATGCACCCTTTATTAAAAGTTGTAGCTTGTTTAAGAAAAATGTCGGTCTTACATTTGATATATTTTTGAGGGAAAAATGAGTACTTTATAAGGGGTAAAGGGTATAATGGGTATCCGGTTTTCGAGGGCAAAATGGGTATTTTATAAAGGACGAACGTTATAATGAGTATCTTATAATAAGATCAACATTTTTCATAAAAAAACTACAAATTTTTATGCTTTTAATAAAGGGTAAAATGGGTATTTTATAAATTTAAATTGAGATTTACTATAAAATACAATAAAATGGGTAAATTTGTGGTTTTTGGAAGTTTAGAGGGGAAATATGTAATTTTAAAGTTTAGAGGGGGGAATACGTAATTTTGAAATTTTTGAGGGGCATACGTGAAATTCCCCCTAGATCAAATTATGGTAATATGATTCCATGAACCAAATTTTTTTGTAGTTGCCACTTAAATTTTGTTTGGCGGGTCGTAAGAATTTTTTATTAGCTAGCAAACCGGTAATATGGATAAAAAAAAATTGCTAGCTAATTAATCTGGTAAGAGTACTACTAAGATCATGTATTTCATACTCATTACTCTATAAAGTAATTGATAATATAAAATTACATATGATAAAATTGACAAAATTGATTTATTAATTTAGAAAGTAATTTTATGAAAATTGTATGTAATATTTGATATCGATTTATTTAATTACTAAATTATATATATTTTAAAAAATGAGATTGATATTTATTATTTTATGATAATACGTATTTAATTTGCTTATAATATTTTGAGCTAATTACATATAAGCTATCAATTTACTTGATAATATTCACCGTTGTTATTTGATGAATAAAACTAAAACTTCACGTGTAAAAATAAAGTACAGATATATAAAACTAATTTTATGCACAGAGATAGTTAGATACAGATATGAACATGTCATCTCGCTGTATTAATTTATAGGTACTTCATACGTCATATGCATGATTTACAGTTCGTATATATCATGTCTTATATTTGAATTTCCTACTACTGTAATCACAATCCACGTGTCGATCTCTTGTCCTGGTTGTTGCTTAATTTAGATCCGGTTCCATCGAACTTTCTGAAATTCAAATAACTAGCTAGTATACGTACTACATCAATTGGGCCGGTAATTAATTATGGATGCCAACAACTACCAATCATGCATATATGTTTAGTCACATCAACTATATATTGCACGTAAAAGAGAGATCGAGCTTCGATCTCACACGAGTGGGTTGGTGCATGTACGTGCATGCATGCATGGGGTCGATCGATCGATCTTTCCTACCATCCACACGTACCCTTAGCACACGTACTATTATTTTCTCATTATTCCAACCTTTCTCCATCTTCTTTTGTTGGTTGAAACTTGAAAATGACTCCTACATACATCAAACAATGTAATTAATAACAATATATTTATGTAATTAGCATATTACCCGGCCATCGTTTTCCATCGGAAACTTTCTAATTAGTTCGTTTCTCTGATCTTCTACTTATGATTGAATTCGTTTTATTTTATTCGTACTGTTGCTTTCTGTATACACCAAATTACGATCGATTCTTAATTGATTAATTGACCTCTCGTATGATTTCGACAATTTATTCTTGGATAGCTGTCGGCCTCACAGTTGCGACTACTCATTATTGGACCGGTACGTTGTCATTTGTAAGTTTGCTAATAGTTCACCAATCGGGAAATGACAGCGATAATTCAGGTTCCTTTTTTAGGTAGGAATATGATATTAGGTATTGCAGAGGAGAAACGCACGAAACTATGCAAACTGCAAAAGCATTATAGCTAGGAAACTAACAGTATTAATTTTCTTGGGTCAACTGTCTGTGGACTTAATTTGTGTTGGAAGGAAATGTGCACTGTGAATGTATTTTTTTTTTTTTCCTTTTGTTGTGCTCTATGAATTTGATTAACACAACAGGATGGTAGAACAGTATTAAATGCACTTTTCCAATCATTTGTTGGTAGCTAGGTTGTGTCAACCTTTATTATACTGGTCACCAACTTGTGATCAAATGTTTTAATAACAGAAGCAATATATCATTATGTCATGAACTTGTCAACTGTTTTCATATTCAATCAAATCAAAGGAGGCTAACTAAAACAGCTACCTGTGAGCATTGTACATTGATTTGCAGCGCTCACTGTGCGGTGAATGATATGCAACTTTAAAATTTTGTAAATCCATGTCTTGTGCCCTTCCTATTTTGTTGAAGTACTAGAAAGGCCCATTTTTTAACAATCACTAGTACATAACACATCGTTACTGAAAGGTTGAGAGAAACCTTCGGTGAATCTGCAATCTTCACTGATGGTTCTTAAAAAAAAACGTCAGTGAAAGTTAATTACCAACTATTACTAATTAAGGTTGTGCTCCAGAATCCTCTGCATAGAGAGAAGGAACGGAAGGGAAAGGGAGAGATCAGTGCTGATTTCACTCCCTTTACACCTCGATTTGGGGGTGACAAATCTCAGAACTTCTGTACAGCAAACTCAACTTTTCTCCCCTCCGTTTTCTCTTCGATTTTCCTCTTCTGGAGCAAGGGAACCACTCGGTCAAGACCGGGCTGCTGGGATTCCACCTCCGCTCCCTTCCCTTCCCTTTAATAATGAACGATATTTCACCTCCTCTGGAGGACAACCTAACGATTTCCTTTCCAATAAACTGTTAGTGATGAGAGAAGATCACTGACGATTTCAAAAGAACCACCAGTTATAATTCCAACTTATTTATTAGTCTGCCGTCAAGGATTAACACTGACGCTGATTTACAAGAATCATCACTGATGATGTGTTATGTCCAAAATTTTTACATTTACCATTAAAAAAAAAAAGATAAACCAATAAACTACGATTTTGGGGGAATTCCATTTTTATCATGGACACAACGACAAATTGTGGCCACAATCACTACAGCAGAACGACCCTTCTGCGACCGGCCAAATCGGTCACAGAAGGGTAAGGCGCCGGTCGCAGAAGGGTTGTCCCGGTCGTAGAAGGCCGAAATCGATCGCAGAAGGGTCGGTCGCAGTTGCTCCGTCGCTGATGCCCTCCCCGCTGACATCACCGGTAGCTGAAGGGTAAGGCGCCGATCGCAGATGCCCCTTTAGCTACCGATGAGATCGGTCGCTGATGCTATATGCTGACGTGGCTGAAGCCCATATCAGAGACCGATTGGGCGGTCGCTGATGGGCCCAAAATCGGTCGCAGAAGGTTAAATTTTTTTTGGTATTTTTTGTTATTTTTCTTTTTCCCAATTGGTACGAAATGTACCAATCAAATATAACAACCCATTATGTTCATTTATTTTTCTACAGTCCCAAACAAATATAACAACCCATTCTGAATTACAAGATATACATAAAGAGTGAGGCTATGGTACTTCGGCTAGTGTACTATGGCTAGTGTACTACGGCTCAATATGGTACTTTTTAAAATCCTAACGGTCGATCCGAACCGTTCAATGTGATATCCATATGAATATGTACTTGCAAACTAAATTTTATATATTTTTTGAATTTTTTTACTATTTTTTTAGATAGGTAGAATTTTCAGTGTTTTATACAAATTCTGGACCATCAAAATTCTACCTATCTAAAAAAATAGTAAAAAAATTCGAAAAAAAAATAAAAAATTTAGTTTGCAAGTATATATTGATATGGATATCACATTGAACGGTTCGGATCGACCGTTAGGATTTTAAAAAGTACCATATTGAGCCGTAGTACACTAGCCATAGTACACTAGCCGAAGTACCATAGCCTCACTCATTAAGTAATATTGTTTTGTTGTTGATGCACTTTACATTTCTCAAGTTACAGGCAAATCTATTAAAACAGATCCTCATATATACTATATATATGAGTATGACACATAAAAAGGGCAAAATAATAACATCCACTTAATAAGGAGGAAAAATGAAATAAAAGGAGCAGCTGTACAACTTTACAAATGCGACCTTGAGTGCTGATTCCGCTCCTCTGAATTAACCTATTTTCAAATAAACTTCTTTTAATTAATATGAGTTCAGTTCCTACACAAAAAATCATAGAACATTTATATGAATAACTTGACCAAATTGCAAATTTGCAAAACTCATGTAGTTCAGTTCCTATTTTCATTGATTTTTGAACTGAGAAGACCAGTAGTGACTCGGGTCAGCACAAGAAATGGGCACAACTAGTGATTCGGGTCAACACAAGAAAAACCAGAAAACAAATATCACAGTTGCCCGAAATAGTCACAAAAATGGCCCAGCCAAGAAAATCAACAACTCATGCTAAACCAGCAGCAAAAAACTCATCTGTCATACAAGAAGAAAAATTGTTTACCTTGGCGGCCGGGTGGGGTCGTGGAGGCGTCGTGGAGGTGTTGGCCGCCGGGGTGGGGTCGGGCGGAAGTGGCGGTGTCGGCAACAGATCTAGAGAGAGAGAGACAGAGAGAGAGAGAGCGCAGAGAGGTCGGGGTGGCCGGGGGTCGGGCGGCAAGGTCGGCTCTAGGTTTTTTTTTTCTTGGCTAAACCTAACGCGGCGGGAACCAGAGAGAGGAAAGACTAGACCGCGGGGATTTAATTTAGGGGGTCATCCTTCTGCGACCGGCCAAATCGGTCACAGAAGGGTAAGACGCCGGTCGCAGAAGAGTTCGTCGCAGAAACATTTAAAATATTTTTTTTTGGGTTTTTTTGGGTCTTCAGCGACCGGCGACAGAACCGGTAGCTGATGCCAGTCGCTGAAGACTGGTTTTGCTGTAGTGAATGACAGGTTGAGGCCATTAAATTAGCCTCAAATTGTGTTACAACAACATTGGTGGCCACAATTTGTCGTTACGTCCGTGGTATATTTGGAATTCTACAGAATTCGTGGTTTTTTTTTTTAATGGTATATTTAAAAATTTCGGGTGTTATGTACCACGTACTTCCATAACTGACCCGCTAAATGTGACTTGATAGAGAAACCAACAGAGGAATAAAAGAAGAATAGTGACATATATACATGCAAGCGCACGAAAATTCTAAGCCTTTCACTTAGGCCCCGTTCGGTAGCCCCATTACCCATGGGTTTTCATGGAGAAAAAACAAATTGTAGTTATTTTTTCTAATTCCTGTTCGGTAGCATGGTTTTATTCCTATATAAATTCTCAAAAAAGGTTTATTTCCCATCTAGTAGTTAGTTTTCATGGGGAAAAAAAAATCAAGTTTGAGCTCCGTTTTTTTTCCCAACTAATGAATCTCTGGTGCTACTTGAATTAATTACATCTATTAGTGGAACCTCCTTATATCTGAAATTAACTTGTACAATATAGCACTCAATTAAACAAACACAATTTAATAATACAAAGGCTAAAATTAATTAAACAAACACAATTTAATAATACAAGAAATTATTAAACAATTTAATTTTTAGAATCTGCTATAGTTTTTTTTTAAAACAAGCATAATTAAACAATTTAATTTTTTAATTATTAAACAAGCATAATTAAACAATTTAATTTTTTTTTAGAATCAGATATATATAATTATATTAATCATAATCAGTAATTAGTATTAATACACTTAATATAGTTTAATTATAGTATTACATCTTCTATAAAAAGAAAAACAAACTAACATCCTAACAAATTTTCCATGCATTTGCCGAACACCTATATTCTAAAATTACCCATGAGTTAAATGATTTTGGTTTTGACAAATTAAAATTTTCATTCTCACATTAAAAATTTTCATATTGCCGAACAGGCCCTTAAAGGGCATTAAAATTCTAAGCCTTTCTATTTTCTACTTGTGGCTCGAATGTGTACCCAGCTGTATTAAAAAACCACAACTTTCTTTTTGGGCCTCGATTTGAGAAAATTCTCCACTTTCTCTAGAAGAGCTGAGCTTGTTGTTGGATTGGTTTGGGACTTTGGGGTAACGTTGACCAGTTTCTTAGTAAAATTCAATTTGGGCCTGGTCTGGGCTTCGAGTAATCCACAATCTCGAATGTGCACGTATGCTCACGTGCACAGAGAGTCGGGTCCGGATCTCTAACTAAACATTTGAGTTTGGATCCGAATTGACTGATCAGGATTCGGGTCAATCTGATCCGAAATATTTTTTCCATTCCTCTGTGTAAATAGCCCAATATGGGTTCACAATCAATAACATCTTCACCATCGAGAGTAAGGATCAGTCGAAGAACACCATGCATTGATGGGTGGTGAGGACCCATATTAATAAAATTTACGAAGCCCTTTAATATTTATGCATATTCTATTCCATCATGACATTAATTTCTTGTCATCGTGATTAATTACTTTATTTTATTTTATTTGCAATTTTTCTCGTCGAGATTAATTAGCTTTATAATTTGTCCCTTTTAGTTTCATTATGGCATTATTAATTGTCTTTTCCTCGTGATTAATTAGTTTTATACTGCTTTTTCACAGACATAATTTACCTAGAAATAAATGCATACTTCAACATAATGATGTTCACTATCTATATGAATTAAATGCATGCTTGATCATAAATATGTTCGCTATCTATATAACATAAATGCGCATGCTTGATCATAAATATGTTCACTATCTATATGAAATAAATAAACTCATTATATGTACCTAGAAATAATTATAATTTATATGGCATAATGTTCGAGCCAGAGTAAGTTTTGCCTTATTCCAGCTCCATGCCACTTTGACTCTGATTATAAACTCTACTAATTACTTGACAATATATATATTTTCCGTTCAAAAAGGAAAATATATATCAGTCGAAATTGAGAAAGTTTCGTATATAGCTTTGGTTCTTATGCAATTAGCAATCAGTTACTTTGTATGATTGTAGTCATACACCTAGATTAAGATATTACTTTAGGGATCACTTCCAAACTAATTAAGAATGTTCATCATTGTTACTAGAGAGGTTTTCAATACCATAATTTTTTTGTGACACAAAATATCACAATCTCAGCTTTTTATTGTATTTCAATATTTCAAATTCAAATATCAAAATTTAAATGGTATGTTTTACAAAAAAAAAAAAAGAACAAGTTCACGTAAAATCTGATGATTTTTTAAACTCATTTTATACAAGACATTCAATGCATTTATTTTCCAATAAATGATTGAATCTAATTAATTATGACAAAAAAATAATGTGTTTATTTTAGTATAAAATGAAATACCAGTTCATATAATTTTAGGTGGATGCTCCTCATAAAAAAGAAAGAGAGCTGCTGGTCCGTGTGAAAGCATCTTCTTTACTTCACTATTGGTCAGGAAATATAAAGGAAGCTGTGGTGCAGGAGCTGCAGACTTGGACCCATGATGAGGTTGAGGACATTTCGCTACGAGAGTGGGCTGCAGCTTTCGAGAGCGTGCTGCTTGATGAAGACCTTACTACTGCTGAAGCTGCTTAGTCGTTAACATACTCTTTTTTGTTGTTTTATATACCAAGTTGTGTTTTGTAATAAGTCTATCGTAGCAACTTGTTATAATGTTCTTATGACCTTTACTTTGTTTTAGTTTAGGAGTCATACGGGTCGGGTATGCTGAGGTTTGCAGGATTTTTCGGGATGTTTTTTACTTCTATTGGATGTGTAATTAAGACTCATTTTGCTAATGCAAATGGGTAATTTTGCCTTTTAAAAAAAAAAAAAAAGAGAGCAAAGATTTGAATTTGATATTTTCTTTTCAAATTTTAAAATATAAATAAAAATTGAAGTTATGAATTTTTTTTTTGGTGATATCGTGACCCGTAGGTCGGAGTTATGAATTTCAGCGGCACATAAGAAAATTGTGGTATAGTCGTATAGAAACCGTTATTTCGTTGATAAACTTAAATGAACATCCAAAAATTACTTTAAATTTAACTTCTAAAGTTCTATTTGTTTTGTTATTATGTATACGATATTATTAAACGCAAACGTCAAATTGAGATTTACGACAAAGAAAAAGAAAAAAAAAAGTTTGATAATTCGATATTTTTAATGTAGATCACAGAATTTAAATAGAATTTTTTTTTAATATTAAATAGTCGTATAACTCAATCTCTAAGTCTCTAACAATACTGTATGCATAAATACCGAAATTTCCATATCTACCCAGGCCGCATAATGGTCCTGCGGCCCTTTTTTTTTTAGGAAAGGTTTTTTATTTGGTTAGGACTTTGTTTTTAAAATTGTTTTATTTGCTTTGGTTTTTGTTTTAAATGTGGTTTAATCTGAAAATATTTTTTGTTTGTCGGATCAAATATAAAGAAGTCATAATAATAAATATAAAGGAGCCATAATAATCTAAAAATAAATATAAAGAAGCCTACAATAGAACAATATAATGCTAATGTTCTCACGAGTACAATAAAAATACGTCTAATAAACCTAAAATAAACAATGTTCTTACGAATACAATTAAAATATTGATTTAGCTCCTAGATAAACATTCAATCCATTTATTGGCTCTTTACCTGCAAATTTTTAAATAGTGACTGTTAAATGTGATTGTTTCAATAATTTTTAATTCTGGATCCACTGTTTCATCACCCTCATCCAGATCACAATATTGACCCCAAGTAGCGGTCCGACTAGATGAAGCCTGGTCAATCCGGGGTGGGGCCCGACGGGAGGGTCGACTACTGAACGGTCAGTCCCTCTGAACTGGGGCCCGGCTACTAGACGGTTAGTCAATTTAGACAGGGGACGGACTTGAGCCAGATAAGTTAACCCGACTATAACCCTAGATTAACCTCATAACTGGGTTGGTACGCCGGACTTGGGTAACCTCCATATATAGGTCTGCACCCCCATAAAAAACTCATGGTTTGGTTATACAATACCTGCCAGACTCCCTCATTATGAACTGGAAAGAGTTGGAACCAGATTTGTGCTGAACTAGTGGGCATGCTAATTTTGGCCTGAATATTAAGGTCATACTGACCCTAATTCAATCCCAAACTCTGAAAATACTTGATTTCATCCCCACATAATCAGTACCCGACAATACCGAAATCACAGTAACAGGTCCGATACTATAATAAACCCTATTAGGACCTGTTAAAACATCATCACCAGTATAAATGGATACCATAAGAGCCATTTTGAATCCAATACACAAGAAACGTAAAATTAAAAATTAACTAAATTAATTGTTAACACACTGAAAAATAAAAAAAAATTGAAAAGAAAAGAAAAAACTTACAGATCAGAAGTTGTTGTCCAGTAGAGAGAATGGGTGAAAGTGAAAAATTCGGACAACAATATAAAAAAGGGGTTGCACCGGTGTTTTATGGACCCCTGGCTGGGCTGCACTAGCATTCTACGGACCCCATTAAATGGGGCCGTATAATGCTTCTGCAGCCTGGGTAGATCTGGAAAAACCCAGATTTGACCGAAATTTTTATTAAGAGAAAATAAAATAAAATAAATATCGACATTGAAGAAGCATTTGGCGAAAATTCGAGATATAGCTAAAACATGATAGTCCATAATGTCCAAGGTACTGTAGCTGGATGTTATACATAATAACGTCTAGTTAATCTGATCGCTATTGATCTCTAATTAACAAAAAACACTGTAGCTAGACGTTATGGTCTATAATGTTCAGCTATAATTTTTTTTTTTTTTGCTGCTTCGTTTGTGAATTTTTTTGAAAAAAAAAAAAACCACTGTAGCTGGACGTTATAGACCATAACATCCAGCTATCATGTTTATTTCGGTGGTTAATTAGTGGTTACTTGATTTCGTTAAGCTGGCTATGATAATCCATAACGTCCTCTGGACGTTATAGACTATCACGTTTTAGCTATATCTCGAATTTTCACCAAATGCTTATATTATTTTATTTTTTATTAATAAAAATTTTGGCAGATTTGAGGGTGTTTTTGTTTATTTTTTTTAAAGATGATATAATTAAAAATTTCGGGCATAAATATGTGCGACACAGATTCTATAGAGATAGTACCACAAGAAACCAACAACCGAAGCATACTTGCACAATTCACAGTAACGCAGAGCTGCTCAGTCACCTGCGAGACATGTGGTCACGAATTCCAAGAAAGGTAACCTCAGGGGTTACTGGAATATCTTTTTCCTTTTTCTCTAGTCTTTTTCGATTTTTCCTCTTTCTTCGTCGATATCCATTAACAATTTTTTTTTTGCGTGTTTATATCCATTAAATAAAGGATACTAAGATTTTCTGTGATCGCATGCATTAAACCTTCCCTGTAAATATCTTCTGACAAGAGCTTTTATTAGTTGATTTTTTCTTCTTACTTAATAATAAACAAAAAGATAATATAATTATATATGTACTTATCTAAATTTAAGAAGAATACTGCGAAGTTATTGAAAAAGTCGATCCATTTTAACATCTTCACAGATTTGACCATGTTGCATAAAACGCGTAAAATCTAGCGCAAGGAATAAATGAAGTATTAACTAAGAATAGAGAGAGAGCCACCTTTCTCCCTCTCCTAAGCCCCTCGCCTCCTCAGCTCTTTTCTTTCTATTTCTGATTGCTGCAAGCGAAAAATAATCCAGAAAAGAAGTCGATTCAAGAAACCCCCATTGTTCAACAAGGTATATAGGGAACACATAAAAATGAGAAGAGCCGAAAGAAAGAAAAGTGACGGGATAAATGGATGATGCTGGGGTTTTTCATGATGAGAGAATTTGAAATTTCTCGGTATGTATCTGTTTCTCTTTTATCATTTCTTATCCTCAGTTTAATTTCCTATCGAAAGTTTTCATGGTTTCAATTTTTGAAAAAAGAAATTTGGTCTTTATGTGCCTAATTGCTCACAGAGGAAGAATATTCTTGATTTATGGGTCTTTTACGGATTGTGAAATTTTTTGAGGGCATCCTTGGAATTTTCAAACTGGTGCGAGTTGTTAGATGCATAAATAAATAAATGCACGCATATTGACACTACTAATATTTCAGTTTAATCCATAGAAACTTAATATGCATTCCAATTGTCATTTATGTTTACTGCGAATTTGACACTATCACTTTATGCTCCAATTATGAGATTCCATGGGAATAGCAGCCTAGTTTTAGCTTAACACATTGTAACCATTTCAATCTTGATATCTACATTAGTTAATGAGGCATCAATAATCCTTTACCTGCTATCTATACTAGTTACTAAAAGATGGCATACATTCTTTCACTTGCTCAAAAAGTGAGAGAATTTGGCATCTTTTTGTGCCTAATTTAAGTCAAAGGTACTTGTTTATAGCTTATGCAGTAAAGAAATAAAGCAAAGCCCAACCATAGGAAAACAATTTGATACCAAATTAGCCTATTTCAGTTTTAAGCTTTCATCACAGAGTTAAGTTTATACTCTCATACTACCTTAATGTAAAGTCTATCTAGCAAAGTAATGGTCAAAATCACAGAAGAATAATTTGCTACCAAGGGCTGTATCTTATCCTATGTCATGCGAATTAATTGGAGGTTTAATTTCTCTTAATCAATTTTTTTTTTGGAGGGTAAGGTGGCAAGATGCCATCTTACGGATTTTCATTGATAAAAAAAGTATTTACACAGGCCAAAAAATGCCTAAAATTGTAAAACAATATTTACATATAAACCGCTCAAACTAAACACAGTAGAATGGACAATAAAAATTGCTCCTAACAGTAGGTCAACCACTGTTGTATATCTCTCACGGTTTCCCCCGCCAATATGCGAATTGTCTTTGTCTTTTGTGAGAAGATCCTGTTATAATTTCTCTTAATCTTAATTACATGGTTTGAGCTTATTTAAGATGTTATGGCTCCTAAGATGCTGCTATTGTTGGAACAGTACCAGTTTATAGGCATTTTGGTACCAAATTATTGCAATTACTGAGCGACTGGAAAATATTTGAGCTTATAATTAAAAATTATACTTATGGTAAGCCTTGTGAATTCTCATTTATGGCGGTATAATTAAATATTTATCTTATTATTTTTTTTCACCATTCCAGGTGACCAAGTTCGGTTACATTAACTCTAACACCATTAAACCCTACCAAGCAATGGCCAAAACCATCTCTCCTCCCTCCACTTCCTCCAAAACCACAAGACCCCCCAACCTCCCCTTCAATCCTCTTCTCCTTTTACTACTACTCCCTTTCTCTCTTCTCACCTTCTATATCTACCCGCTTCCCTTCTCCCACCGCCACCTGACCTACCTCCTTCGCCCCCTTTGGGACACACCACCTCGCCCCTTCATCCATCTCCCCCATTTCTTCTCTCAAAACCTCTCTGTCTCTCAGCTCTGCGGGCTCCATGGCTGGTCTGTTCTCCCCTCCCCTCGCCTCATCTATGATGCCATACTCTTTAGTAATGAGCTTGACTTGCTTGAGATTCGCCTCTCCGAGATGTCCCCCTTTGTGGACCGGTTCCTTATTTTAGAATCCAACTCTACTTTCACTGGCCGTCCCAAACCCTTGTACTTTTTCTCCAACATATCCCGTTTTGCATCTCACAAGATTATATATGAAATATTACCTATCACATCCAGCCCGTATTACCAAAGGGGGGACCCGTTTCGGCTTGAGGCGATTCACCGTACTGCCCTGAACTCCCTCCTCCACCGTTCTGGTATCAAGTCTGGAGACATAGTTATCATGGCAGATACTGATGAAATACCCAGCCCTGAAACCCTACAGTTGTTAAAATGGTGTGATGGTATACCACCGGTAATGCACTTAGAACTAAAGCACTACGTGTATTCCTTTGAGTTTCCAGTTGATTATAGTAGTTGGAGGGCGACGGCACATGTGTACCATGACAATACACGGTACCGGCACTCACGCCAGACTGATTTTTTGCTTTCGGATGCTGGGTGGCACTGTAGTTTCTGTTTTAGAACGATTGAGGATTTCATTTTCAAGATGACAGCATATAGCCATGCTGATCGGGTTCGGAAGAGAAGCTACCTTGACCCAAAGAGGATACAGAGGATTATCTGTGAAGGTGGAGATTTGTTCAATTTGTTGCCAGAGGAATATTCTTTTAGGGAGTTATTGATGAAAATTGGGCCAATACCAAAGTCAGGTTCCGCCGTAAATTTGCCAGCATATTTACTTAGTAATGCTGAGAGGTTTAAATTTTTGTTGCCTGGCGGCTGTTTGAGGGAAAAGTGAAGAAGGTGAAGTACATGCTGATTTGGTGACATTTTACCATCATTAGATCAGTTCCGGTGAATTTGTATGAAAACCTTGTGTTGGTTTATCCGTGGCTAGCTTAAACTTAGCCAGTTGTAGAATAGAAGGATGCTAACCCAAGAGGAAGGCTTAGAGAAGAAACTGTGGGAACTAAATAAACTCGTGCTGTTAGAATTTGTATGATATATTGATATAGGATGTACATTGATTTTTATCGAAAGAAGAGTACAACATGAATATTTTGATGAACAGTGAGTTCTTGCCCAAAGAATCTTATATTTTTGTACGCCATAATGTGATGTGAATAATTCTCAGCTTATTTGAAATAAGCCACTTTCTATATTTTCTATATTATGTAATTGGTGAGTGTCATTGATTTCATATTTTTTTATTTACCACCTGTGATGTGATGTGGATAAATTTGAGGGGCAATATGCAGTGATATTATCACTAACACACTAAATTTTGTATCCGTTAGCTGGCTGCCTGCTCTTAGTTTGTAATTATAAGCAACTTGCCATGCTTGAGCTCATGAAAATTATCTGCTTGATATGGTTTGGTAACATAAAAAATTTCCTATAGTGCCAGGCTACAAATGCATACAGTACTCAGAGGTCAATTGAAATGTCCATCTAATCCATTAAATATTGCCAAGGAATTCTTAGGGGATCCAAATTTGATAATTAATCATAAGATTCTCTTCAAAATTGTGATTTTGTCTTTCTTTATCCTGCTAGGTAATAATATTGTGTGATATTTTGACAACACCTTATGTTGATAACCTTAATAATATCTTTTCAGACATGTCAAAAATAAAAAAAATAGGAAAAAAAACCATAGACATGTTTTTTTTTTCTTTATATATTGGTTGTGTATTCATTTTATGCAATCCTAAAATCATAAATATCTACCATTAAAAAAATTATGTCATTTAATGAACGGTAAAACATGCATCTAATTTATAATATGTATAGAGTATATTATATTTTACCTGGTTGATCTTAAAATTATTAAGTTATTTTTAATGAATGTTAATGTTATCAAACTAATCTGTTGTCAATTAATTTTCATTTAATATAAAAGAAACAAATGGCTTCAATTTTTAAAAACTACCTATCAAATAATATGAGATGAGCTATCATGCTTTGAGAAGTAAAGATGGTGTTTTACTTTTCACTTATATCTTCATTTTCAAAGTTCAAATAGTCGATTCGAATCTTCCAACATGATCTTCATATTAAAATGTTCTTGGAGACCAAATTTAACATTTTTTGTAACTTTTTAACTATTTTAAAAAAAAAATTTAAAATAACAACTTTCTAAAAAAATAATAAAAAAATTCCAAATAATGTAAAATTTAGTCTCCAAACACATTTCAATATGAAAATTATTTTAAGAAATTCAAATTGACTATTTAAACTTTAAATATATAGATGTAAGCGGAAAATAAAACACCATCCTTGCTCTCTAAAGCATAATAGCATCACTCCAAATAATATAATATAATATAATATAATATAATAGGAGACGTTGTACGGACGTGCAATAAAACAGTGATATACTTACTTCATTTGGAAGGCTGGTTTCAGCAAGACGACAGAATGCATTAAGAGTCAAAAAATAATATGCATATACTAATATTTTGCTACACGAGCAAACATGCCGCTGTAAATCTTCAGAAGGCGACTTAGGCGAGACTTCTGACAATAGTACAACAGTCAACAGAGATGCTTCAATGCCTCAGGGCTCAGGATATGGTCATAGTAAATGTGTGCTGTAAACAAAGAGGGCCGCACAGTCCCATGCTGACATGTTTGATCCAGCCATTCTCTGAACCTATAAGAACAAATTGACAAATTGTGTGATAGGCAAAGGAAAATGAATGAAAAATAGAAGAGATAATTATTATGTAAAATTTTATTGGTACAACTTACAAAGGTAGAATGCAATCCATGGAAACGACAGCCTAAATTGGTACAACTTAAGCGCTCTTCGCATGCTTTGCAAGAGAATTTATGTTGAACCTCAAGCGCTCTTCTGATTCAAAGATGATTCTACTTGGATTATTCTAACATAATAGTCGACTAGAATTTTGATGTTCTGCAACTTGCTTTAGCTATTCACTAATTCGATCTAAAAACAAATACTAATTATAGCAATTCTTGCACTCTTAACTTAAATAATGTTTATGATTTTGGCAATATTAAATAATTCTTGTCAAAATAATTGATTTCTATAGCAGTGTTATAAATAACAGTATGCGCTCGTCGGACGGACGGGTACCGCCAAACGATTAATCAGTATGCCGCTGATTAATCGGAATTATGTGACCGATTAATCGTTTTCATTAAAATTATGTGTATATATTCATTATTTTTTTTAAATGATTTATTTAACTCATCAAACTTATCAAATAAACTTAATTTAACTTAGTTTTAATATTATAACATGACACTACATTTATTTTTTCTTAACAATACATACACATTTTACATTTGTAAGTAACACATTTATTTAATGCAAAAATAAATTCGAAAATTAAGCTTTTTCAAATACTAATAATATATTATTTGAAATAAATGAAACATTTCAACGTAAAATCACTAAATTTAGTTTATAATAACAACTTAATTTCATATATGAACATATCGTCCTAATTGAAAAAAAAATAATACATCAGTAAGTAAGAAAAACATATGCTATATAAATAATAGAAGAATTAATCAATTTCAAAATAAGTAAGAAGAAAAAACATATATAAAAAATATTGGATGTATATCCAAGTATAAATAAAACTACAATACATAATTTATGAAACTTATTATCACACACAATCACAGAAAAAAAATAATGTGAAAATAAATATTCACTGGAATAAACGGGAATAAATGGAAATAAACAGACGATTATACGGGAATAAACGGAATAATCGGCCGATTAATCGGAAAAATCCGTTAATAGACCTCCGATTAGTGTATTCGTAACAGTTTGACCGCCGTTAACGATTAAACGGGCATTTAATCGGCCGTCAAAGCCCTTTTTTACAACACTGTTCTATAGAGTCCCTTTTTTACAAGATAGGAATAGTTTTTTTTTTTTTTTTTTCTTTGGAAGTAGCAGGTCACTAGCGGTTATATTTCATTCAATAAGCGATAGCAAGGCCATTTATAAAAATTATCCAACAAAATTGCTTCAACTAGAATTAGGAACATAATGCTGTAAAAGAAAAGGGCCTTACACAAGACATGTTGGAGAAGCGACACATTCCCTTCACCAGAGGATGTTGGATGTGCAAGAACAGCACTACCGAAACTGCTTCTCACCTGGTTCTATCGTGCCCTTACGCAAAACATGTGTGGTCTACTATGTCTACTCGCCTAGGCTGGGCCATTTGCTCCTTAGGTGACTCATTTAGACGAACAAGTATTCTCTGTAGTACTCCACAGAACAGTACCTCATTTTATGGTCGATATTAACTCTCAGCCGGTGCCTATTCAGGATTCAGGAAGGGGCAATATTATTTGTGCTTTGAGATTCATGCAAAGTTAAAAGAACGGTTCGGATCAAATTACTCCACAGAACAGTACCTCTATAGTACTACAGAGGATACGAATTCCATTTAGACAGGTATCGCATGAGACTAGAAATAACTTGAGGGCAAGGGACACTGTACCAGTTAAGGATTGGTGCTTGTGGTTTATATGTGTACTATGGCGCATCTGGAAGCAAAGGAATGAGCGCACTTTCAAGGGTCGTTCCATGGACCCTAAACTGCCGGTTGATCAGATCATGAATGAGGCTAGGCTTTGGAAACGGTTCTGTTAAAGTTTTTTTTATTTTTTTTCTTTTTTGGTATTCAAACAGCCCTTATGCCAATTACATCAGATACCGATTACACCAATTGCTGAATATTAAATACAGGATTCGTATAACCCATGCTATCTCAGCAATATTAAATACAGCTGTTAAGTGATGATCCAATGTAATATTGTAGATGTTTCAGTTTTTTGTTTTCTTTATACAGTACCATGAATGGATAATGTAAAACTGCATTTGAGGTGTGCTTTGTAAATACTTTTATTCAATAAAATGTTGGCAGCTACTGCCAATTTCCTCAAAAAAAGAATTAGGAACATAATTAGATTGATAGAGAATGAAATTCGCCTACAAAATTAAGCAAAACAGATACCAGCAGCAAATCCTACCGGGCAGAAACAAAGCATCTACATTTCAAACTCAAGGTCATAAATACCATAATAACTATCCTCGCCCATTCCGACTCAAGCACCTCACTAAAGTAAAACCGGACTACATGACCAGTTTCCAAGATTGCTACGAAAGAAATGCAAAAACTTTGGCACCACAAGTAATAAAATAAAAATAATAATCAGACAGTACGATCAACCTACAGCAGGTATGTAAACAAACTATTGAGGTACAGAAAATCCATTGGTGAAAGCTAAGAGCCTTTGGCAGATTCGTCAGCTGGCAATTCATCCTCATCATCATGGTATATGTTCTCAGCCATCTGCCAGATCTGAAGGATGTTGTCTTCGGCCACACTGGCAATAACCCAGTCCTCGCACGGGTTCCACGAGAAGTCAGAGATCTTGCTCGTGTGGCCCCCGTGGATGAATAGCAGCTCTGGGGGACCATCCTCTGCGTCCTCTGGTGTTTGCTCCGCATCAATTCTGTTTATGACATTCAGATGAAACAATTGTAAATTGTTAATCGAGTTTTCTTTGAAGAACAAACTTCAGAGCAAACACCAGTTTCAGTATTATACTAATGAACTGTTGCTAATGATTCTAAGAAGTTACCAAACCGTTTAATTAGTGCAAGTATGTGATAGGAGGAAGGTACATTGCTAAATTTTGACAGTTACATAATTTTCTTGAGTGACTGAAGGAGCCTCATATCAATTGCAATTATTGGCACAATCTGCAAATTATTAGGATAATTTACAAGAATTTGTCTTATTTACTTCTCATTTGGACCCAACTATTATCTTAAGGAAAAAAAGAGAGCAAGAAGATGGATATTCACCTGCTAAGATCCCAGACCATAAGCCTCCGGCCGAGACAACAGGATGCGAGTATCGTTTCATTCTTGGGGCTCCATCCTACTTGGAATACGTCCTCTCTAAACATGACAATACATTCATTTACTATCTAGAAGAAGTTTGCTATTTTCACCTCATTGGAAAATAAAAGGAAAGTTTTAAAGGTGTTGTGGCCCCAGCAAAACTACAGAATTATATATGTTCATTGAAAGCATGAAAAAATATTCATGCACCCAAAAATGAAAATTCATCCACCTTTATGAGGTTCCTTAAAAAATGAAATAAAATTTTACACATAATGTGTGTGGTTTATAAGCACCGCACGTTATTTTCTGAGTATAATGCTCTTAATAGATAAACAAATGTGACCAGATAAGACTTACTTATGACAGTCAAAAGTGTGCAAAGCTGTGCTAATTTTACGCAGATCAAACAACTTGACTGTTTTGTCAGTTGATCCTGTCGCCACAACCCACTCATTGAATGGATTGAATGCCAAGCAATTCACCTAGAGAAATAGAAGAACAAATAACTGTTGTAACAAGTAAATAGTATATAGCATGTTCCATGCACCAATAATCATATTAGAATTACAACACAACCAGTATTTCTCCTTGTTGCATTGCATCAGTAACATACTTGTTTGGGCTGTTTGGGAAAATACACCCAACCATTCAAATAAAGGTTAAGTAAACACAAGAAAGACTAAATCATCCTGACATTACCATACCAACCATCCAACCAACTACATGACCCCCAATTCATGCAAACTTCGAAATTAACATATATTACTCCTTTCATATGACTACATAACACATCCAGGTGACTACATGACCCAATGCCTCCATATGACTACAAAACCCATCCAGACGACTGCTTAACCAGTTCATGCAAACATAGAAATTAACATATAGATGTAGACATTACGAAAAGAGAAAAAAGGTGTAAAAGCTTTTTTCAAAGCAGGGAAGTAGAAACAGGCACATACCTCACCTTGGTGAGCAACGACCTTCTCAACAGGCTGTTGGCTGCGAGAGCGCAAGTCCCAGATGAGCAGGTGGTGATCATCACCAACTGACCCAAACAAGTATTCATGCCTAAGGTGCCATGCCACATCTTCTACCACCCCTTCATGATACTAAGACAGCACAAAGCACAGACTCGTCATTATTAGATCAATAGAGGTTCGATTGGGTTAATCTGGGGTACAATTGAGAATTTTTTGGCAAAGTTAAGTCTCAATTTGGTTTATTTTATGAAATCTGAGGCATAATTGGACTAAATCAAGCCTCAGTTTTATTGGCACGTGCCAAGCACCTTTTTCCCCAGTAGCATTCTGTTAAATTAAGAATTCACAGAGCATTTGGGTTTAATCTGTGACTTCTCTTAGTAGGAATAGAACTATGCTGGTGCAAATATATTACAAATTTTAGATAACCGTAAGAGTGCATAATAATAAGGATATCAGGGTAGGCCTGTATAGAAAAAATTTAGTTTGCTATACCAGTACTAAACCAGATAAACAAGCTTTCTTTTATTATTTTCTCTTTGCTAGCTTAGACTTTTTCCCAATACTCCCTTTTGCTAAATATTCCTATTTAATCATCAAATCAATTTCAATCAATCATAATAAAGCCTACACTATTAATCAGGAAACAAACCAATACAGAAAGCAATGAGAGAAGAACAAACCTTAAAAATCTGAAGAGCATCAAGGGTTTTGTTCTTACTATTCCCCTTGATATCCCACATACAAATCTGAGCATCGTCAGAGCCACTCAATAAATGTCCATCCTTAAAAACGCTCCAAGAGAGGCCATACCCCTCTGAGCTATGGCCTCTGAGCCTCAAATCTGGGTTGCACGTGCCATCTAGTGGTGGCTTAGAGGGGTGCTTACTGTAGTCGAACACATATACCTCTGCACTGACAGTTTTTGTTGCAATAATGAATTGATTTTGAGGCATGTACCGTGCCCGGTTCACTTCCCCATCATGGTTTATTTGTTGGATTATTTGCACCTGCATCCAGAAGAACGTCGAATTTGTCTTAACAATGCTGTCTTAGTGGGGACCTACTTATGTTCAACAGAAGAACCTTATTGCTGATTGGCCGGCTTACAAATAATCTTCCTTATAAAGAAAATTGGAACACCAAACTCTGCTAGTATATTTAGGTTGTTCAAAACAAAGGAGTGTTCTTTAAATAATCTAAAGAATGATGTAAGTGCCTTGAGCTTTATTCAGGTTGCTGGTAAATCTTTTTGAAAGGAGGAAACCTAACCACGCTAAATTTTAGAAGGATTCAACAAAAATTGTAAAGCCTTGTGGAAGAACCCATGCAAAGATCTCAGTACTTAACAGATTGATTGGAGGGAACAAAAACAAAAAATTAAGGTATAATCACAAATTAAGCATATCCATACCAGATACTAAAACTAACCGACAATCTACATCTAGAACAAAGTTAATCTAAATACCACAGCACGATATAGATTAATTTCATAGGTAATTGAAGCTAAACTAACCCAAAATTCCAAAACCCTAAACCTAAATTTTCAGTACCTTTCCAGTGGCGCACCCAAACCCTCCAATCTCGCCATGCTCATCCTCGTATTGTCGCGCATCCCCCTCAGCATCCTCCACGGGAAGCTGGACCTGGGCCAACATTAAATAATTGGGTTCATTATCTGAAGTGTGGGTCCCCAGCACCATCTTCTGAACCGAGTAGTCCTTACCCGCCGGCTCATCCCGGTCAGGCAGCCACTGCACGGTCAGAGACGGCCACTCTAGAGCATGCGTCACCACCAGATCGTACAAAAACGGCGTGTTCTTCTTCCAGATCTTGTACTCCTCGTTTATTAGCCGCTCTTCAATCTCGGCGCGCATCTCTTCGTCGTCCTTCGGCATGGTGGCTTCAGTGTTAGATAAAGAGGTTTATTTTTTCTTTTTTTTTCTTTTTAGGGTTTGGGAGTTGGGAGGGAAAGGGAAGAGAAATGGCGCGGGGAAATGGAGGAGAGAGAAAGTTATGCGAAATAGCACAGGTTTTCCCTACAACTGCACATAGGTTTTTGTAAGGGGGAATTTCATGTATCCCCTCAAAAATATCAATATTACGTATTTTTCCCTCAAAAATTATAATAACGTATTTACCCTTCAAAATATTAAAAACTCACGTATTTATCCAAAATCAATAAAATAATAAATTTAACACTAATAAGAAACAATATTAATTAATGAAATATGACTATTATGCTCTCCCTTTTTTGTCTCCTTCCTCTCTCTGTGCTCGTCCGCTCCAGTTTCTGGCGCCAAAAAATTCTTCTCCTCTCTCAGCATAAAATTTTCCGCCGTAGAAGTTTCTTCTCCAAAGAAAACCTGACACCTCGCCCCTCTCGCATATGGCATCGTCGCTCCATTTTCCGTTTGTTCCGAGCCTCTGTGATATAGCATCAGATTTGAATCGTCCATCTTTGTTTGCTACGCACAATATCGATTCCGTGGATTTGATTGTGAGTTATCCCTCGAGACCTAGATGAGAGAACATGTATAATTCGCCTATTACCGAGGAAGTACCTGAAATTTAGGTTTATTGATATTCGAGTAATTTTATCTATTTCCCTTGTATCCGCCGAGACCTAGTAGGTAATTTTAGTAATTTATTGTTTTAATGTCTATCATAATAGAGACCTCTGACATGCTTGAAATTCGGGGCATTCAAACTGCAAGCAACTCTCTGGGAATATATTGGGCTAATACTTTTTTTATGATTCCAATTCTATACTGGAACCAGTATAACATAATTTCTTCATATCTAAAAATAAAAATTGAGAAAGAATAAATCATGAATTTGGGTCGCATATAAGGTGTTTGTGAAAATGCCTAATATAAATTGTAATAACAAAGGGACTAGCATTGCATAGGGAAAGTACCTCATAATTTCACTATGTAAGTACGCCTTTGGAGTATATTACTAATATGTTTATTTCATAATTTTATCGTATAACATATTCATGGCTGGTGTAATATGGCTAACCTTCATCAGAGTATATTGCTTTCTAGTTAAATAGGAATCATCACTATGATGTTTATTGTAAAAAAAAAATAGATTTATTAAATAAGGAGGGATCCACTTACAACATCTGACAACAATTCGGTTTTGTGATTTTCAAAGTCCAAACAGTCGATCCAAACCGTTCAAAATGATATCTATATAAATGTGCTTGGAGATCAAATTTTACATTTTTTTTAATTTTTTTACTATTTATTAAGTATTTTACAAAACTGTTATTTTTCAGTGGTCCAGAATTTCTAAAAACAACCGTTTTGTAAAATACTTAATAAATAGTAAAAAAATTCAAAAAAATGTAAAATTTGATCTACAAGCACATTTTAATACAGAGATCATGTTGAACGATTTGGATCGACTATTTGGACTTTGAAAATTACAAAACTGAATTGTTGTAAGATGTTGTAACTTACAAATGTTGTAAGTAGATCCCTCCCCCTATTAAATTTAATGTAATAGTCAAATAGAACTATACTTCTTTTGAAATTAAGTTGCTGGTTCAAAAGTCCTTATAATTTGGTAAGGCTTTATCTGATTTTTTAAGCCAGCAATATTTTATGCTAGTTTAAGATATTTCATCCAAGTATAAATTAAAACTGAAATATGGAGGTTTCTTTCGATCAATCAAGAACTCTTGTAGGAAAAGATATTGTTTTGGTTCTCAGAAGAGCGTTTATATGGAGAGTTGTTCGTACAGCTTCAATGAACTAATTGACGAGGTGATGAAGCATTATCCTTTAAGGAGCGATCTGGTTTTCACCTCACTTTTTATCAACAAGTATGCCAACCAATAATCTTTCATTGAACTTGATTCTGATGACAACTTCAAGGGTGATGCTTAGCATGTATGAGAGGACAAAGAAGTAACCATTTATGTGTTAACTGGTACAGTTTGAAATGAGTTCTCATATGTCTTCACTGGTACGGTTTGGAAGATGTATTCACTAGTACAGTTTGACGGGTTCTCATGTGTATATTGTTTCATAACATAGAGTGAAGGGCTTAGAATAGCTCACTCTTTGGCTAACAAGGGTAGATTTTACTCTTGGGATAAAACAGGGACTAGTTTGCAAATTTTCAATTCTCAGCAGCTGCTGTAAAGTTCTTAAGGGCAATGAGCTAGTGTATTTGGGTAAAAAAGGCATTTCAGGAGATACTGGTATTTTACTGGTAAATTGGCATCAATAGTAAATTTCAATTCTTCTGCAAATGTAACCTATGTAACTTTTTGGTTTAATGAGAAAGCTTTTGTTATTTTCTGAGTATTTATCCCGCCAAATCTCAAGATTTAAATAGAAATTATGGATTCACGCGGTTTGATTAATTAATTTATAAAAATAATTTTTTGGATTACGGGAATCATCTAGGTATTATTAATTGAGACGATTTGGCGTCAAGAATTTTGGGAGATATTTTTTTATCTGGAGCAACTGGAGAGGCACAGAGAGAAAGAAGGGAGGGTATAATGGTCATATTTCATAAATTAATATTGTTTATTAAATTTTAAGTGTTAAATTTTATTATTTTATTGATTTTAGATAAATATGTGAGTTTTTAATATTTTGAAGGGTAAATACGTTGTTATAATTTTTTGAGAGAGAAATACGTAATATTGAAGTTTTGAGGAGATACATGAAATTCCCCCTTTGAAACTGAAAAATTTCTATATTACCAAAACCGGATCGGATCGGACTGGACCGACCGGTTGGATCGGGAAAAAGGGTCTGGAGACTCTTCCGGTTTGATTCTTTGAATAGACCGGTTTTTGGATAAGAAAAACTGGGCTAATTAACCGATTTTTGAATAAAAATCCAATAACCGTTTAGCAAAAAAAACGGTTCAATAAGATTCCTTTAAATTATGGAGATCTCTTTCTTCTCTCGTACAATTGGAAACAAATCAACTCATGCCAAAATTAGAGTGATCTTTTTCTCATTTGCACAGAGGTTAGTGTACTGGCAATAATTAGAGAGATCTTTTCCTAGTTTGCACTACCAGCTCTTCTGATCCTCCAAAGTAACAATAAGCAAGTTTCTCATTAATGGCCAAATTTATACGCAAGTTCCTATGGTTTATCCTCCATTCGTTTTTGTCAAAGCTAGAACCTGTCTGAATATCCGATTTTATCTGTGGATTTTTTTAAAACATTTCCTACTACTAAAAGTTTTAAATATAAAATTTAAAATATGACACTGCTGACACGCACAAAATTTTTTACATTCCTTTTATTTAAATGTGAAATATCCAAGTATTAAATAAAGACAATCAGGTTACCAGTCGACAGTCGTTAACGATTCTTGTTAGAATTTTCACCGGAGAGACAAATTCATTATGTCATACCGGAAAGAAAAGATAGAGAACTAAAGTTGAGATGGGAAGCTAATGCATAATTAGTTGGCTGTTAAGCTAAGTTTTTCGGTTTAAGTCTGTGGCCTTTCTCTTCTTCCTAAAAGCAAGAAGACGAAGAGGGCAAAAATTTTGTTTAAGCATTTTCTTAGTAAATTGTAAGGTTTCCTTATATTAAATCAAATTAATGAAAAAAGAAGGTGATTACAATTAACATCCATTGAGTTGGTATAAATTTAGAAAGCATTTTCAGTTGTTTGATCATTAATGTTAATCAGCAAATATTCCAAAAAAAAAAAATCAATAAATACTAATTAAGGATACCAATACTCTTCAACCAGATCTTTTGAAATAAAGTTTTAGGATGTGAAATACTGGACTGACATAAGTATAGGATGACAACAAATCATTACACAGTGACATTCATCCTTTTAACCTATGAAATAACCAGTGATAAACAAATACCTTATGTAAGGAGCTCAACCTGCCTGTGGAGTTTGACAACCTATCATATGACTATATGAGGCTATCAGGTTTGTTATAATATTTTCTATTATTAATGTTAAGCTATGATGGATTCAACTAAGGCTATCAGGTTTGTCTTCTCTTGTGTTTCAGAGGAAAAATGCTATACTGTTCACCTTTCAGTTTTCTTGAATTTATCCAGATGGGTTATGGTAGCAACTGTATCAACCCCTTCTTCAGAGATGTTGGCTTCCAATCTTGAGCCAAGAAATAATTTCCAGAACCTCAAACCAGATCTTTACATTTATTCAACAACTAATATTAAGACTCAGCTATGGGGCACTAAATATGACCTGGTATCTTATTTTGCTTTACTCCTACTGAACACAATTATTCATTGCCTCCAAAGCAATCATCAATGATCATCACTCGAAGGCACTTGAGTATCTATTGAAATCTGCTGTGTAAGTTACAGTTGCAGGTAAAGAATGTAACAGAGCAGTTTTGGCTTTATGCAGCGCACAAACCATACGCAGTGCTGTTTTGATACAATGGTCCGTGTGCTGCATGAAGCCCAAACTGCTCTGTTAAAATATTTACGCTGCAGTTGCCTTTCTCATAATTTAGTACGAACAATCTGCTTTTGCTTGGACAATTTTCCAACTAGCCAGTGCACCAGTGGTCATTGGGCTTGACAACTTCAATCAGGACTGTCAGCAGGAGATTGCATTGTCACTATCCCTCATATTATCTGAAAATTTTGCCACACACAGGAAAAAGTTCCCAAGTTATCTGGCTTAAGTTAAGCACCTAGCTATAAAGCTTGCAAAAACTGGAACTAGTCATTTTCACTATGTCCAGTCATGTACCAGTACCCAAAGCATCCCTATCAATTTCCAGTAGTTTTAATGCTTAATGTGCAGCACTGCAGCACCAGTTCTAGTTACATGTGGGTACTGGTAACAGAATCTACCTTTACTGGCATGTATGGTATGATATGTAGAGAAACACTTGTTTGATTAGTACATGCTGGAACATACATAAGGTCTTGAAGAGTTCATTGTTCTGCTTTTACTTTGTTGGAAGTTCATGTTAAGCCCTAATGGTATAAATGAAGTTTGTTACAAGTCCAGGTATGAGCCGGATTGTTTTATGTTCAGGTTTAGAACCTATTATACTTGAGTGACTTTTCTAACCCCAGTGTGCATTGGGCCTTCTTTAGAGACCAAAATAAAAATAATGCACATAAAATACCAAGCGAAGAATCATTTCACACTGTTGTTTCAAGTGCTAATGAACAAAATAAGGACTTTCTTTTCACTGCAATATAGATTGCTTTTCACCATCTAACTTGCAAGAAACTACAAAATTTACATGAAATAGCCCTAGACAATTATCTACTATGTACAGAACCGAATCTGTGTATCTACTTGCCTGTGGAAAACACAAGATGAAAATTAAATTATAACATTGGTGGCTAACTAACCCTAAGGAGAAAAAAAACTCGTTCAGATTTCACCCTGTAACTCTTTCTTGATTAATTTGAGAATCTCCATCACCTGTGACAAGTAATGTGAGAAGTTCTGAGATCCTTAAAGCATATAGGAAAAAAAAAGATGAACCAAATGACATATGGTTGGAATGAAGTCCTATATTAGATTGTAGGTGAAAGGCGCAATGTACGGCAGATGTTGTGCCATATGCACAAATTATATAGCAAAACCTTTAGCCCTGTCTAAATTAGGTGTTCACTCCATTTCTATATACAATTCAAATTTGATGCTGGATCTGACATAAAAAGGTTAGTGTATGTACTTTTGTGAAAGGATAGGAGCTTTATTTTTAATCAGTTACAAATTTTAAAAGCAAGTTTGACATCTACAAAGCATACCATACTAACGTTAACAGGACACAAAAAAAATACAAGAGATCTTACCCCTGGATAATGTACAAAAACTGGAGAGTAATGGTCAAGCGCTATGTATAATTTTCCAAGTAGACTTGTTAGAGCATCCACCTCATCACCTAACAAATCAACCTGATGCAAAGAATCACAACAAAAATATTCATTACAAACATAGAAAAATAATTGTCATAACCATGGGGATATTGATTACAAAATTGATTGAAATGAGATTTTGCAGAATTTGTGGTCAGCTGGGTCAAAATTTGTGTTCAATAATATAATAAGTGTACTCATATGCAGTAACAAAACATATCTGCAGGAGCTTAAGTCTTAAGTAGAGCTAAAGAGCTGAAGAATTAAATAGTACCTCAGCTTCCGCCTTAGCTAAGTTAGAAGTTCTGACTTCAAGCAATTGTTTGGAGACGAGCTCGTTTTGCCTTGATTGGCTGAATTGTTGTACCAGTGTACCAAACTCACTAACCAATGTTCTTAACCTACACACACAATATCCAACTTATTTCAGTGTCAAAAAATTCACACCAATATAGAAAATAGAGAACAGGGTTTGGGTCATTTGGGGCTGATATGGACACTTTTTAGCCTTTGGTATAATCCAAATTATTTCAGTACCCTTGAAAGTTTGCAAGTGGAATACAGTCAAACAGATTTCAGCTGAAATCATGTTTGCATTAATTAATTTTGCAGTTGCTCGACTGATCAACCGTCTAGAGTCAGGCTGATCTAAAAAATTTAAGCTCTAAGTTCACTTTTTGGGGCCTTTTTAAGTTCTTAATATACAGATCGCAATATTCAGGCTATGAACTTAAATTGACCCAGAGAAGGATTATTAATGCAGTAATCAAATTTAAAACCCTAAATTAAAAAGAACTAGATAGCATAAAAAATCACATTTTGCTTCTTTTGCAACAAATTGTTTGTCAAGCAGAAGTAAGAGAAAAGATACCTATTTTCACTGCTTTTAATACTCTGCTGCAGCTTATTCTCACATTCTCTGAATTCAGCCAGAATTTTCTCCGTAAAGTGAGAAATAAAATCTAATACCATTTTCCCCTCTTTTTCCTTCCTCAGGAGCAAAGATGAAACCGTTTGGTTCTCTTTTCTATTTCTATCAATCAAGTCTCTTTGTTTCTCTAACTCCATTTCATACCGAGCAGCTAGTACCAAGGCCTCATGTAATCTATTTTTTGTTAACTCAATTTCTCTTTTTGAATCTGATGCAGAATCAAATTGAGTCTTTAGTTTTTCTCTTAGAGTTTCAATATCACCTATAATGAGCTCAATTTTCCTGTTTTGTATTGCTAATCTTGAACCAGTCTCTATTGTGAATTTCTCATTTTCACCCAAATATACAGAAGTTATCTCATTTAACTTTTGCATCTCTTGATCTATCCCAACTGACGGCTTCTCTTTTCCTAGTTTTTGTTCTTTTATGATAGATTTGATTTTTTGATCTTCAAATTTGCATCTGCTTCCATATAATATTTCTGCTAAAACAGTTTGGTTAACCGTTGTTCCCACCTCACTTAAAACTTGCAAATCTTCAATTTCAGCCGAGAGATCCTTAATTTTACCCAAAAGCTGCTCTTCTGACAGAGACTGCACCTTTCTTGTATTCTCAAGCAAATCCCTTAAATTACTATTCTCACTTAGTAGACAGTCAATTCTACCTTTCAAAGCTTCAGTTTCCACTGAAAGTTTTGCAATTTGATCTATAACCCCCTCATCTAACAAAGACTGTGACTTTCTGGTATCCTCTACCAAATCCTTCAAGTTTCTATTCTCGTGCACTAATTGATTAATTCTGCCCTCCAACCTACGTATTTCTTCTACCTTATCCGCACAGCTTACACGCAACTTCACCTCCTTTAACATGACTTCATCCAGCTTCACAATAACCTCAGGTAACCTTTGCTTTACATATTCGAAATCTTTATCCTTTCGTAGAGGTGCCGAATTTCTCGCCTTTAGCAGTTCCCTTTTTAATTTAAACAATTGTTCGGTTCTCTCATGCATGGCTGTCTCATGCTGACGCCTCATCTTGGTTATTTCACCTTTAAAATAATCTATTGTCTCCTCTTTCGACATGTGCTTCAAATAAACCTCTAAGTTTGCCATTTCATTCTCAGATAAAGTTTTATCTGTACCAGCAACAGTAGTAGTGTCATGGTCTTTCACCTTCACAGAAGCAGTAGCCATATCTGACTCCAATAAGGATTTTGAAATCGAATTCAATTCTTCACGCAAGGTATTGAGTTCCTGGAGCACCAATTTCCAAGCACCTAACTTTTCTTGCAATTTTGATTCAAACTCCTCATAGAAACCCTCAAAATAGCTTCTGAAAACAATACTGCTAACTTCCTTCTGCAACTCGTGCTCCCATTGGTTTTCAAAAATGACAGATTTTAAAACCCCAAAAATGTGATTTATTTGTTCAAAACTAAAATTCAATACTGAATTTAAAGCATCAATTTTTTCTTGTTCCACTTCCCCTTTTAGTGCTTGAATTTGTTCTTCCAAAGAAGCCCTGAATTTCTCAAATTGGGCTTGATAACACAAATCCAGGCCTGCTTCCATCAAACCCTGGCGCAGCCGCAAAACTGCTCTTGTAATTTCATCATCTATTACAGCAAAATTCGGTAATTTCACATCAATATCCGTGTTTTTGTATTTATTTAATTTACTATTAAGTAGATATATTTCCCTTTCCTTTGAGGCAATCTTGTCCTTAGCTTCTTCACACACGGCCTTGACCATTTCCCGCATGATCGAATCATGTACAGTCCGGGATATGCTGAGCCGGTCACCAAGCTCATCCCAGTAGGTGTCAAAATCCTCCAAGAATTGATTTTCACTATTAATGGAAAGGGAATTGTCTCTTAAAATGGAACTGCAACCATTCCCATTCCTTAGGTGTTGGTTTTCTCTGATATCAGGTGTAGTTGGTGCTGTAGAGACAACAGAGTCACAGGCCGAGCACTCCATTTGTGCCTACAAAGTAAAAAACAAATTAAAATGGTTTTTAACTTTTGCAAACTGAGACCTCAGTAATTGAACTGATTTGAAAATAGCAAACCAATATTTCTTGTATGTGCAGCAATAATAATGTTCTCAATTTATTGGCAAATAAAAACTCACCATTATAACGAGGATAAAATTGAACAAAGTAACTAATTACCCCATGTTACATGTAGATTCAAGCAATACCTATATTTATTTGGAATAAATTTCAGTCAAATTTGGGCTTAGGAAAACAAATGCTCTTCTGAGATAAGAGCAAATTGTCACCATCTATAATAGAACATGTCTTTTCCATCAGACTAGTCTAAATATTAAATTTTCAACTGAAAATACCTCAACAAATGTTCGGTGTTAGTTACAACATAATAAATATCATGTGTTATACCAAAAAACTAAGAAAAATCATTACATCTAGCAAAGTCAAAAAACTAAAAACTAAGAACTTTTTTATAATAGGTAGGCACCGAATGTACGGAGGAGCTTTTGTATAGATAGGTACTTGTTATCCAGGGAAAAAAAAAAACAATTCACCAAAGAACTGGCTGCAAAATTTTCAAATCGTACCAGTTACACTGGTTCGGTGGTACCAAATCGGAAACTGTGAGGAAACGGTCTACCAATGGTGTTCATTTTTTTAATTTTTTTTACAGTAGAGATCATTCCGTATAAAAGTCATGCACGGTACCCATATGTAAGAATAATGGTACCGCACATGAGTAGCACTGGTTCAGAATTCAAACTATGGAGCAGTGCTCTTGGCTCTAATAAGTAATCTGGCCATAAGTATTGTTTAGAAGGATTTTGTAACTCTGCCCAACAAAGGCTTAAATTTCTCAATAAAGACACACGGGTGCAGAGATTCAAATGTTAATCGTGGTATTTTTGCCCCTTTTTTTAAATTAAATTTACAAAGAACTACCGAATTTTGTAAACAAAACAAAGGAAAAAAAGAAAAGAAAAATCCGGCTCTTACTGGTCTCATGTAACAGAATAAGAAGAAGCGAACAAAGTGTTCAACGAGCAAGACAATTGATTCAATTACCTAAAGAGAAAGCAAATTACGCAAACTAAACGATGTACAAACTCGTTTAGTTGTGAAAAGCCAGCTTCGAATTTCCCGCCACAAGCTCTTCTCGTTAGGATAACGTTATCAATTTGTCTCGTTTCTCCTCTTTCCACATACTAACTGGCGTCTGGCGCCGAACAGTGGAGAGAAAAAGCAGGGACTTCCTCCCGAAATACCGAATTTGTTTTTCCCGATTGTTTTTATTGTATTAGGTAGTACGGAGCAGAAGCGGCTGTAAATTATACAAATAAATGAAAAGATAGGGACAAAAAGAGAAATAAATGAAAATAGAATGAGACAAGGCGACAGCCAGCCGAGAGAGCGCGGCTCTTTCAAGCACACTGGAAAATTCTCGGGTTTCATGTGGTGTTTAGTATGTGCTCCTGTGTGTTGGAATGGCAAACTCGCCCTGGCTGGATGCATTTGACAAACGAGTAATTCGGGTTCGGTTCGACAGGGTCAAAAAATTTGTGATTTGAGTATAATTCGGGAATGATTCGGTGCAACAAGGAAGCAAAAAAAAAAGACCCAAGAACTTCCCCCAAAAAAAAAATTAATTCGTGATTCACGTTTTATTCGCGAATAAAATGTATTATACGTTTTTTGTGTGTTTTATTCGGAGTTCAATTCGGAAACGTCAAAAAAATGAATAAAACACAAATTATTCATGAATTATACCCGTATATTGTTACTAGGCTGGATGTGCCAAGTGAAAATTATAATTATAATGAGGTAATTTTTGGTTCGTATGTGTTTAACGTTAGTGAAACTGGACTTCGTTATGATTACTTGATTAAGTTACTAAGTTTTCAAATGAAAAATAGTTAGATACTTTTTTCATTGTTACCCAATGATATTGTAGAATTGAATTGTTTAATAATAAATACAAATAAATTAAATAATATCATGTATAAATTGAATGATATTTTTTTTTAATTGAAAATAAAGTACATACGTACGTCGGTTCGGTCAGAACCGGTTTAAAAGTGTAGTGTCTCTTAATTATTATTTTTTTTCGATTTTTTACCCTCTTTGTTATTATTATTTTATTTTTTTGCAATTCAGCATTTAACAAAATCATATTCAAATGAAACCTATAAACTGAATAATACTAAGAATGTTAGTGATAATGTTAGTAACAATGTACCTATATATCAACTCTCAATCAAAATAATCTCAGATTTTCAATTTACTTCATATATAAATTGATTTTATATTAACTTTTCTAAATTGAAGACGAATTAGTTGGATTGAGATAAAAAAAAATTTGGTTGATTTCTAATTTAGTTTCCTATATGGACATTCGAGTTTAATCTAGATATTGAATTGCGGCTTTGCTAAATTCGAATGTAACTTTAATGTCAAGTCAATAGTTCTAATTTGATTGGATAATGGTTGAATTTAGTTAAGAACATGAGAGGTAGAATCGGTACTCTGTTCAGTACAATATTACTTATGAGCAGATGTTTTTATAATTACATTTACTTAAACAATTATGCGGCTGTGCGAGTTATAGAATAATTATTTTTATTTAGTAATTTTAACCGGTTTCGTGAATATCAATTAGATTTTTGATAGATATAATATTAATTTATAATTTATAATTGTAAATTATTCGTGAATATCAATTAGATTTTTGATAGATATAATATTAATTTATAATTTATAATTGTAAATTATTCGTGAATATCAATTAGATTTTTGATAGATATAATATTAATTTATAATTGTAAATTATTCGTGCGGAGTTTGTTACAGCACCGTGCGAAAAAATTTAGAAATGAAAAATAAAAAAAAAAGATTTTACAAACCAATTTGATTACTTTGGTTTTTACAAAAACTATAAAAACCGAGATGTCATTTCGGTCCGAAGTATTTTTTTTCTCATACCGAATTGTCATTTCGGTCCGAGATATTATTTTACCCCAATAACTATATTTTTTTTTCGAAATCTGTGGAAATGGCTCGGACAGAAATGACATATCGGTTCTTATGATTTTTGTAAAAATCAAAACAATCATAAATTATTATTTTTTGTTTATGGTATCTAAAAAAAAATCGCACCGTGATGCACGGAGAGAAACACCCGTTCGATCTAGTTGTACATTTGCAGAGCTGTCAGGTTTGACCTGTTCCGGCGGTCCCGGGTCAGTCAGAATTATGGTTTATATTTTTTGCATGTGGCGCTGTGCTGCAATTCATATCATCTAAGGTAACAAAATTTCTCTGTTTAGATCCGGACCGTCCATCAGAATCCTCACGAATATTAAAGAGACCCATGCATTCCGCTTCGAACCGGATTTAAACAGAAATAATATGTTACCACAGAGAATATAGACTCGCTGTGCCGTTGCCCGTTTCTATCTGGAATAAATGATCGAAGAATTTGAATTTAAGATGTTTTACAATTCTTTTAAAAATATATATATATATATATATTTGTCAACCTACGCTTTTCCAGGTAACACATTAATTAAATTTAGGACCACTGTAACGCTGTCCCAAGTCCCAACCAGTTCACCAAAAAGTTTGTGACAGATATTTAATATATTGTATCCGCAGTTTATTGGGTCCCGATCCCCTAAGGTAACTCAATTTTTGGATCTTGGATCCGAACCAAATCGAATCCGTCGCTCGAGATTGCTTGGGGATTTAAATCTGTTTCTCGGAATGTGTGCGCTTCACTTTAGTTGGATGGTTACGGATTCAAATCAGATGGTCCCGATCCAAAACCCATTTTTTGGGTTACTTCACTGGATTTGAATTCCAGTTTGTTGGCTAATGCAAAACTCTGGCAGCATCTGCCGTGAATTCTCAACAAAAAAGATATTAATTATCCAATTAATTAAGAGTAAGTAGAAAAATATTTACTTTATTTGTAAGACTAGTTTCTAATTTTTAATAAGAAAAGTTACTTTTTATATTAATCGGATTTTAATAAATCTCAATAATATAGCATATCATTCAACCAGATAAGTGACAATTGGTGTACTTGAGCAATTTTCTTAAGATTTTTGCAAGGAATTCTACACGTTTGATCATCGTCATTATTTTGGCCCCTATTTCTTTTGTCTGTTTTTAGAAATATTGAAACTTTTATCAAACAGAACTTGATTTCTCTATTAAATTTTTTGGCTTAGTGTCATCCGCCGGATGCCTTGTTAAATTTAGAGTCAGCATTCTATGATATATCGAGTGAGGCTATGGTACTATGCATAGCACGGTTGGGTCGGTGCTACGGCTCAATATTTGAGTTTTCAAAATCTTAACGGTCGATCCGAACCGTTCAACATAATTATAAAATGAATATGTACTTGCAAACCAAATTTTACATTTTTTTTTTGAATTTTTTTTGAATTTTTTTTGAATTTTTTTACTATTTTTCGAAAAATTGTAAAATTTGGTTTGCAAGTACATATTCATTTTATAATCATGTTGAACGGTTCGGATCGACCGTTAGAATTTTGAAAACTCAAATATTGAGTTGTAGCACGGACCAATCCGTGCTATGCATAGTACCATAGCCACTCATATATATATATCAGGTGGACGGAGAACGAAGAGTTTTGATTGAAAATATGCATATTATTTTACTTAATAGGAGAGTGAGCGGCCCATCATCTTCCTCTCTTTTTTTTGAGAGGGAAATCTTAACCAATGTTTTAAAATACGGTTTTATTCATGCATGTGGAATGTCATTGCATATTGCACATGCAGTATGCAATATGCATACAGATTATATATGTAGATTTTAAAATGAGCTACCAATTTTCAGAGTCATAACAAGCTAACAAGGTAATACCCGGAGTCATGAGTGATAACAATATCCAATCCAAACAATATTAATTAAGTATACTGTATAGAAACTAAAAAGTTCGCATATGCATCCACAAAAACAGTGTCGCATGTGGTATTATGCGTCTGCATAATATTATATTCAAATTATCATATACGTGACTGCATAACATTTTGAATGCAGCAGCAGACTGCATACGTATATGCGGTCCATGTGGCCGCATGTAAAATACTGATCTTGACATAGGCAAACGACCCATCCAAGAGCTAAAGCAATTACAATAGATAAAATTCAGACCGTTCAGGAACAAATAAGCAACTTCTAGATTCGATCCGTTTAACTTAAGTTTGTACAAATCTAAAAAGATACCTTCATATTTCTAATATACACCGGAAAAACTTTGGTTTAGTTAAAAGTATTCTATCTTCTACGGACCATTTAACTTGAGTTTGTACAAATTTTAAAACGGACCTCGTATTTCTTTAATAGATACCGAAAAAACTCTGATTTGATCAAAAGTATATTCTATCCAAACTCGGATTCGAAAAAATCGGACGGTCCGGATTCAAATTTGCTGAAATTCCAGATTCATTAATAGTACTCTGAAATCTCTAAAATTCGAAATCCAGCTATTGAACTGTTTCAAGATACATGCACAGAAAAATTTGAACGGCTGGATTTGAAATTTCAAAAATTTCAGATGTACTGTTTATAAATTTGAAATTTCACCTAATTTAAATCCACGATATCCCTGGTCAACTTTAATATCAGCAACAGTCAATCACGACGCTATCCGTACGTATACGTGAGGGAATGGGAACTCGAATTTTATTTTATCATGTTTTTTTCTGATTAAATTGTTTAAATACTTGCATTTCTCATTACAAAACTCGAATTATATTTTATTCACATGGTTCAATACTTCAAATTAGGGGTGAGTAAATCGCTCGTAACTCGTAACTCGCTCATAACTCGTTCGCTAAATACTCATTAATAACTCGCTCATTAACAACTCGCTATAACTCGCTCATTTACTTAATGAGCCAAGCATGAGCATATCCAAACTCGCTCATAACTCGTTCATTAGCTCATTAAGAACTGAGTTACATAAATCCTGCCACATATAATTCCTTAATTCTTTTTTTTTGTAATGACCCAAGAAGCAAGTTTGAAACATGCATGCCATAGGATTGTTGTGTTAAAGAAACAAGGCCCCAGAACCATCCGTAATATCTATTAACATATTAACTACAAGCCCAGACCCAGCTACTATAGCTTGAAGCCTTGAACAGAAGTGAATAATAATTAATATTATTTAGTTTTGAACTTTTAGCTGAAAATTTTGGAAAGTTTTCGGCGCGGCTACAAAATCTCATAACTCGGCAACTCGCTCATAACAACTCACTCATTAACAACTCGCTTTAACTCGCTCATTAAGCTAATGAGCCGAGCATGAGCATACCCTAACTCGCTCATGCTCGCTCATTAATCAGCCCTACTTCAAATGTTGTTCCAATATAACTATTATTTATGGGCTGTCTTCAATATGTTATTGGGATCTAGCCCGAGATTTTTATTTTTACCCAAAAAAAATATATTTTAATATAATTAACCAAGTTTTTGAAAAAATTAAATTTTTACCCAAACTGTAAATATTATCTACGGTTTGAATTTTTTTTTTTTTTTTTTAGAGAAAAATAACTGAAATGCTGAAATGAAATATAACACAAAAAAATCGAATTGTTTTTTAAAATATTTGTTAGAAAATACGCTACGAATAGAGCCGATTTTGTGCTAAAATACGGTAAATTACAATAATTATGCTAAAATACGGTAAATTTACTAAAATGCTGAAATTACAATAATTATGTAGAATTATGCTAAAATACGGTAAATTACGCTAAATTACGTATGAATTGGGCCAATTTTGTGGCATCTTTCATAAATCATAAAAAATAGTAAAAAATTCCAAAAAATAATAAAAATTGGTATTCTACAAGTTCATTAGATAATTAATTTACTGAGCCACGTAGATTGAAGAATAGAAATGAAAATCTTAATCGAAAACTTCAACTGAAGTTTTGAAGCCCTTCCCTTTGTTTTTTGGCGATTCTGAATTTGGCAATCCGACATTGCTAGCACGGACGCATGTGCATTTTCACAAGCTTTCCAAAAAGTGGTCATTTGCTGAAATCGGACACTCGAGCCCATTTTATGGCCGTTTAAAGTTTCGTCGTGGTCAATTCGATTTTTTTGTGTTATATTTCATTTCAGCATTTCAGCTATTTTTCTCTAAAAAAAAAAAAAAAAAAATTCAAACCGTAAATAATATTTACAGTTTGGGTAAAAATTTAATTTTTTCAAAAACTTGGTTAATTATATTAAAATATTTTTTTTTTGGGTAAAAATAAAAATCTCGGTAGCAAGTAGCAACTACATCATAACTATTACACATATCACAAAATTGATGATTCATAATTATATTTGACTAAAACACACATCACGTGCATTCGGCAAGGTAGGGACACTTTGAAAAGTTTCTCCTCGAGATAAATTGAATTTTTTTTATAAATCATAATTAAAAAACATATTTTTACGACAACATGATTATTATTTTTTTTAACAAAAATCATAAGAACCGAAATGTTATTTCGGTCCGTTGTTTTTTTATTCCAGATCGAAATAGTATTTCGGTCCGGTCTCCTTTTTAGATTTTCTGTGGCGGCCCATATGAAAACTGGTGAAACCAGTACCACAGAAAACAAAAATGAAACCGGACCGAAATGTCATTTCGGTTCTTATGATTTTTGTAAAAAAAAAGTAGTCATGTTGGTTTTTGTAAAACACAACTCCATGCACTTTAATAAAAAATAAATGAACATAAAAACAATTAATAAAGAAGATCAATATGACGGTAATAAAGTCATATTGGCTATCTAGATGAAAATCAATTATTATTTATCTCTTCCGTTGTCTTTTCAAATAACAAAATGTCTCCATCTACCAATGAATTGTTACTTTTTTTTCTTCTTCTAAACTTATTGTTCTAACATAAGTTAACTTGTAAGAATTTAATACGATTCTGTAATTGTTGAGTGTACATAGCTTCTCTCTCCACCACTTAATTAATAAAAGAAGCGAATAGAGTTGTATTACTTTCATGGATAACCGATTTAATATATGTGTTACCTTATTACAGATAATATAAAATAGGAACCGGGGACTTTCATTCGTCTCGTTGAAATCATTTTTGTTTTTAAAAAAAGGAAAAACAAATAATATTATGCACGTCTATTTCCAATTCAAATGCGTGTATAAGAGTTTCAACGTACCCGTCGACTCGGAGATACTTTTTAATATCTGTATTTATTTTAATTAGTCTTATTCGTATCTTGTTTTGATAGATACACTCATTTAAAATATATGTAAATCAAATTGGATCATTTTTTGTAAAAATATAATTAAAATTAAAAAAAATCTTAAAAATAGTAAAATTTAAGGGAAATGTTCTGGCCCCCCGAGCCATCATATCCGAGCGCGCCCTCCCAACTAGTTTAACTGAAAAAACATTCCAATTTTGTCTAACTTTTTTAGCGCTCATATCTAAGCTTTTAAAGTTCCGTTTATAACATTTTAAAATGCTACTCGCAAGCTTTTAAATCTCTATCTGCAATCATTTAAATTTTAAATTTGAGTAGTTTTAACTCATAACTGTTTTTGTCTTCAAGCCAAAAAAAAAAATATTTCTTTCACCTTTTTTTTTTCTCTGATCATTCTCGTCTATTTTCTCGATGACCCGTGATGAATTTTGTTAATCTAAAAATACAAACGTTTTCTACTCGACTTTCTCTTACAAATGAGATCCATGAAGAAATACATATAAGTTATTTTCAAGTCGTTTTTTTTAAAGTAAAACCCATGAGCACTTTAAATTCTCGAGCTTTTAAACCTCAATCTACAATCAATTTAAACCTCTTATATCTATCATTTAAACTACCACGTTCAAGCATCTAAACATTTGATATCGATCATACAGTATCACGCGTTTAAAGTAGTACACTCAAATATTTAAAACACTGCAATCAAACTTTTCAACCTCAGTCTACAACATTTTAAAGTATTTGTGTCAAGCATTTAAACTCCGTCTACAACTGTTTAAAGTACTCGTGTAAAAAATTTAAACATTTGTGTACAATCCTTAACTTTCAGTTTTTTTTATTTTGCTTCATAAGTCTTTAAACCTCTGTCTATAACCCTTTAAAGTAGTTGTATCAAACATTTAAATAGTTTCCATGTCAGGTTTAAAAGGTTGTAGACTGAGGTTTAAAAGCTTGAATTTAAAGTGTTCATGAGCTTTACTTTAAAAAATAAATAAAAACAATGACTTGAAAATAACTTAAAAGTATTTCTTCATGGATCTCATTTGAAAGAGAAAATCGAGTAGAAAACGTTCGTATTTTTAGATTCTCAAAATTCATCAATCACATATCATTGAAAAATGGACAAGAATGATTAGAGAAAAATAAAGAGTTGGTGAAAGAAATATTTTCTTTTTTGATTTTAAAGACAAAAGTAGTTAGAAGTTAAAACTACTCAGATTTAGGATTTAAATGATAGAAGTTTAAAATCTTGCGAGTAACATTTATAAATGTTATAAATAAAACTTTAAACGCTTGAATATAAACGCTGAAAATAGAAGTTAGATATTAAATACCTGTGGAGTGCGTTCGGAAATTTATTTGAGGGACAATTATCAGATTCCAAAATTTAATACCTCACAAGGTTTTGAAATATAAAATATTGAGGGACTTGGGTCCACCGTTTGGACACAAAAAAATATAGTTTGAGTAATTTGAATTCAGTCGAAATACAAATATTTATACAATAAGGTAACTCATATTTATAACTTTCAAATAATAAAGTTATAGTATGTACCATTGATTTTTAAAAAATATAAGTTGCTGGTTAAATAAAATTATTTAAAATATTGTATAAATCAATTTCGTCATAATAACAACAACAACTATATATCTTACTGATTATTTTAAGAAAACATTATTGTCGATGCATGTTAAATAACATTGAAAAACAGCCGTCTTCTCATATGTCAAATTCCGTATATTATATATTTTGTTTTCTTATTATAAAATGAGAAAGAAGTCAGAAAAGTAAATATTATTTTAATGTTTATTTTATGTACTCCTTAGATATGATGTGTCATTTTTTAAATATTTTTAATCGAGTCAAAATTAGAAAATTCCACTCGAACATTGACCGGGGTTGGAAATTCAGACTCATTGTAAAATTTCTTTGTTTTTTTAATTCTCCTGTCTAAGAAAAAAGTATTTCTATATTTTAAAATTTGTCCTTAAATTTATAGAATTTTAATTTTACGTTTAGTTTTGATCTAATAGAACAATTTCGGCCAAGGTACGGTATTGTGGCTTGTAGCATAGACAGATCTAAATGAGTTAAAAAATAATAATTTTGTCTTTTGTATTATAATTTTGAGGAGGGTTCAAATGCCTCTATTTTTTTGTCTTCATCATGTCTTCATTTTTAAAAACTTTAATTACTCAAAATTTAAAACTTAAAAAGTCAAAATAAAACCTTTAGATACGATCTATGTTATTTTCTCTGTGTGCTTAGAAAAATTATCACATTTCGATTTTTTTTTTTTTTTTGATTAAAATTTAGGAGTCTAGCTCCTAGATTTCATTAAAAAGACACCAGTGGTGTCAGAGTCAAATCACATTTCGATTTTGTTTTTATGTGAATCAATAAGTTGAAATGACAACCAAAACAAAATTAAAATGCCATAATTTTTTACACGTGCATAGATAAAATGATGTAGATCATATCCAACGGTTTTATTTTGACTTTTAAATTTTAAATTTTGATTTATTAAAGTTTTTAGAAATAGAGACACGATGGAGGCACAAAACATGGAGGCATTTGAACCCTCCTCTATAATTTTATATGTATTTGTGTCTTTTACTCTTCTTATAAAATAAAATTACATTACATTAATTTATTCAGCTTCTCTAATTTTAATTTTCTAGTTCCATTCCTGAAAGAAACTCGAAGATCTCAAACAATATTTCTTAAAATCAGGCGGCGTTTTCCTTTTCTTGTATGAATCTTTGTATGGCATGATTAATTTGCCAAATTTCTTATTATTTCTTATATTTATTACTCGAAGCCTCCAATCGCTACCTTTGTATTAATAATTTAATATCTCAACGACAGATTTTAATAAAGATAATTACCTCTTTAAATTAAAAAAAAAAACTAAATTACTTTGCCAGTAAACAGTTATAACAGTACCAAAAGCAGAGTTCCAGAATATGAAAAGACAACAAAATAAAATAAAAAATATGATAAAAATCTAATTGAATCAGTCAACGTGAAGAAAAAAAACAGCATTAATTTATTAATACTTAAATTTTTTATTTTTTATATTGTAATCCATCCTTATTCGCACACTTTTCCACAACGACAAAACATTCCAAGAGCCCAAAGACATTTGTAGAAATTATAACCTTCGGAGACACATGCTTCTCTGCACTTGCCAGTCTTGCAAAATGGGGTCGTATAATGTTTGCTCCAGTACCAACAATGATACTCTTTCTCTATATTGACTTCTGCATACGAAATGCCACCTGCCAAAACACAATTAAATATATTTATACAAAAAATAAATAAATTTTTTGTTTGTTTAAAAAATTAAATCGAAGCTCCTTGCATTATAATAATAATAATAATTTTGGATACATCTGTGTCCATTGTCTGGCGGAAGAAGATATATGAGAAACAGTGTCTACAACAATCTTTGGAAAAGTGTCCTACACATGTCACATGCCAGTGATATTCCACCTTCTTCATTTTGGTTAGGTGTTCAAAATCTTCACTCGTTAGCTAAAGTTAGTATCACGTACACACCTGGGACCACCGGTCAGGTAGATTTCTGGCATGATATATGGTACCAAGAATGTGCTCTCAGCACTACTTTCTCACAACTGTACCAAATTTGCACCACTCCATATCTTACTGTGCAGGAAGTTTTAGCATCGCAGGGTGAGGCCCTCTCTTTTAGACGAACCCTTACCGGTGTATTGTTGCATGAGTGGCATGCCCTCCTTACTATCATCAGCACAACCACCTTTACACATGATGTTGATCAATTATCATGGAGATGGGATGCCAACGGGATTTTCACTGTTAAATCTATTTACAATTTTCTAAATTTTAGGGGGGTTAAATATCATAAGCCATTGATGTGGTGGAAACTACCAATTCCACCTAAGATCAGAGCTTTCATGTGGCTTATGAGCCGTAAAAAAATATTGACCAAACGGCGTTTACAAACCAAAGGTTGGCAAGGAGACACCTCCTGCCATTTCTGTAGAGAAAATGAAACCAATGACCATCTCTTCTTTGGCTGTTTTTTTGCTAAACATGTGTGGTTTTGGATGGGTAAATGTCAGGATTTTTTTCTTACTTGGCATTCTATATCTGATGTGCTTGAGTTTGCTTCAACACTTTCTAAAACGAAAAAAACTGCTTTCTTATTGGTTGTTAGTGCCATCATATGGGGTATTTGGAGACAACGAAACGATATTTGCTTTAATAATGCGATTGTACATTCTTGTAAAAATACCATTGTACTTATTATCTCTTGTATACATTATTGGCTAGGGATGGTCTCCGAAGAGGTCAGGAATGAAGTCGAACACTGGATGCCCACTAATCTTGATGACATCCCTCTTCAGGTGGCAGCCCCTGAAGTTGTGCAACTCCTTACGTGGGCTACAGATTCGGATGAGCAGCAGCTTTAGCTTCCCCTTTTCTATTTCTAGCTCTTATAGTGTATTAGTTTTGTTGTGGCTGATACTTTTATACTGTTGTCTTGCATTTATTTTGGTCTCTACTTGCTGGAGTTAGTAAGGATAGCTTATTTCCTTACTGCATGCTACGTTTTTCTTTTTCCAGCTGGTTATATTTTATGATGTAAGTGACTCAAGTTTCATATTAATAAAACGGGCCTAGGCCTCTTTTACAAAAAAAAATATGAGAAATAGTGCTAAATAGGATTCAAATCTGCTGAAATAGGAGATCATCAACAGTAATTCTGAAATCTCTGAAATTTTGAAACCAGCAATTGAATTGTTTTGAGATGCGTACACAGAAAAATTAGCTGTTTCGAGATACGTACACATAAAAAGTTGGACGGTTGGATCTTGAATTTCAAGAATTTCAGAGTTACTGTTCATGGATTCGGATTTCAGCTGATCTGCATCCTTCTAAATAGCTTCTATAAATTGAAACTTTGCATTTTTATCTTTTAAATTTTTTAATTTTTGTAAAATTTATAACAATAGTAGTTCTCATAAATGAAATAACGTGACTCTTTATTTATTCAGTCTTTCGATCTCAATTAGTTTTTGGCCATGCATTTTGTTACGACTGCCATGCAACTAACAATCGTTTATCCGCTATGGGCTTCAAACAAAAATAAAAATAAAAAATCTTTTGTAGAAGTACAAATATTAATATATATTCTCGTTCTCTGATTTAAAAATGGAACTCATCTTGAATAAAAAAATAATAGTTGGAGAGAGACGAAGAGAGTTACTGTAAGAAGAGAGAAGTAGCATGACAAACAAATAACAAACAATTTTCTTTGCACCATCCATAAGACCAAAGATAAAGTAGATATTAGAATTCAGAATTAAATGAAATTCAGAATTCAAAGAGATGGTGCAGATCGAACGAGCTTTTTTTTAGTCACATTTCTTAGATTTTAGAGCTATATAATAGTACGAAAGAAAGAAAGTATTTAATTGCGTTGATACGGTAAGATCATAAAATATTCTAATAAGATATGTCGTTAATTAATTAGCTAAACTACACTTGCCATTTGAAGAAATTCAGCGTATCATTTGAAATTAGAATTGATATGCATCCATATAGTAAAAATTGATACTAGACAAATTCACGTGAGGAATTATTATTGTCGCCGAACACATTTTTATTTTGAAGAGGGATCCACTTACATCTTTTTTTGATGACACCAGATTACACTCCATATTTTCAAAGTTTTCAAAGTCCAAACAGTCGATCTAAACCGTTCAACATGATGGATATATTAAAATGTGCTTGCAGATCAAATTTTACATTTTTTTTGAATTTTTTTACTATTTATTAAGTATTTTACAAAATCGCTGTTTTCAGACCATTGAATTTTTGTATCCATCTTAATAAATAGTAAAAAAATTCAGAAAAATGTAAAATTTGATCTGTAAGCACATTTTAATAGAGCACATTTTAATATATCCATCATGTTGAACGGTTTGGATTCACTGTTTGAACTTTGAAAATGTAAGATGTAATCCGGTGTCACCAAAAAAGAGTGTAAGTGGATTCCTCCTCTTTTATCTTTGAATTGTTCATCACTTTAAAATGTATTACGTGTCAATTTATATTTTGTCAGGCGCAAAATTAAATATGAAATTTTTACAAATTTCTATTAAATATGAACTCCGTAAAAAAAAAGAAAAACTATAAATTTGTGCATGATTGATACTTATACGAAGGTTGAAAGAAGCAGGACAGTTGACCAAAACAGGGTACCACAAAATTAATTAAATAGAGAGAAGGAGAAAGGAGAGTAGAGGAGAAAATAGAAGAGTCTGGAATGAAAAGGTATATTTGTCAATTCAATTTTTAAGATAACTAAATAAAAAGTTAATTAAATCAAAGAGGATAGAAGAAAATATGTTAAGTTTTTAATGAGAATATTAAATATTATGGTGGTTTTATGGGTAAATTGACTATTTTAAAAGTTTGTATGGGCATATTAAAATTTCCCATGATTTAATTGTGAGGAACATTTTGCTCGAGAGTCAGGAAGCACTTCTCTGTAATAAAGCAAAGGAAACGAAGTATTGAAGAATCAATTAACTCTACCTTGGGATATATTTGGATGTGTCAAAAATAGAGGCTATTCAGAATATCAATGTGCATTCAAATAATATTTTTGCTATTTAGAATAGCTAGAATAGATGCTATTCTCTATTCCTTGAAAATGTTGGAATACATACTATTCAGAAGTGTGAAGAGAGAGAAAAAATGCTTCCTTCTCGGATTTCCACCAATACAGCACCGAAATGACAAAATTGACATCACTTCTACTATCTTCACATCGTGACAATTAGTTTGAGACCCCACTTGCCTATCTTTCTTCTTAATTAGCACCTTGTTAACACTATTATTTCTCAGTGACAGCTATTCACTATTCAAATTTACAATCCAAATAATATTTTTACTAATCCGAATAACACCATTTTCACACTAATTTAAAAATCACTATTTTTCCTATATTTTAATTTACTAATTTTAAATTTTGCCATTCTAGGTTATTCTGGTTTCCATTCAAACATAACGCTATTGTAACGGCCTAAGGGCTCTTTCTCTCTCTATATATAAAAAAACCCTCCAACCCAACAAGTATTTCATTATGTTGCAATTGAATAGGCCCGAGTATAAATGGGCCTCAAAATTGAAAATATAAGATGAGTAATGGCATGGAGCCGATTATATCAGTTATTTAAAACTCAAAATCACATTGTCGAATCTGCTGTGGATGTAACAATTGTGTATTATCATCAATTGCACATTAGCTGCTTGCTGCAAGGCATCTTTCCACGGGAACAATTTGGGCCCCACGCATGTCAGATTTAAATTTGAGTCCGATGAATTATGCATATTTGTTTTAAGATTCGTGTACTCTGTTTTAATTTCGTGCACATCCGCTTTAATATTTATGTAGATCTAACGTGCACAAATTTTAAAACGGATCAGACGGATGCAGAACTCACCGGATCCAAATTGAGTCCGATGTGCGTTCAACCCAAATTGTTCTCCTTTGTATGAACATATCGACCACATGGTTAAATACTTAAATTTGATTTTAAATTCTATCAGCTACGTAACTTGAGTTCGCATCTAATCTTACCTTTTATGATCGGTACGTAAATATACTCCAATGCTCTTAAATTCTCTTACAAAAAAATTTACTTGAACATTTTATAAAATGAGATTCAAATATTCAATGGTAAGCTCAGTTTTTTTTTTTTTCTTTTTTTGAATTTAGGTGTGATTTATTTTGGCGACAAAATCAATAGGCATTAGGATTCAGAGATCCAGAGCAATTTAAGGAAATGCACTTTCAATTTTCAAGATCACATTTTGACATTTGCAATCTAAACATAACTGTTAACACCAGACTTCAATTTCAACAAATTATAGGGGCTCCGTTGCAACTCCTAATTAATAAGTTATAAACGGATCAGATAATATTCGACCGTATCCGGATTCGTATCCAAAAATTAAATATAGATATATGATATTTAAATATCCGTGCGGATACGGATACATATATGGTTTTGAATTTTAATTATCCATATCCGAATAGGTAGATATATATCATATAATTTAATATATATTATGAATATATTTATGTATATATCTACGGATATCCGATATCCGATTTGTATTCGTACATATCCGTCAAATATTCGACCTGTATCTGTATCCGAAAAATAAAAACAGATACAGATATAGTTTTACCACTATCTGATCAGTATCCGATCCGGACTAAAAGCTTGATTAGAACTTTAAGGAATGGCTAAATGAACTAAAATTAATAATTTTGTCTTTAATATTTTATAATTTATTCGGCACTGTATTTTTTGGTTTTCTTATAAAATAAAATTACATTACATCAACTTATTCAGTACTTTTAATCTCAATTTTCTAGTTTCGTCCCTGCCACCGAATACATCAGCCACATTAATTAGACACCGCGTTAGAAACATTTTTCTTGTATAAGTTACTATTGAAAGAAATTTGAAGATCTCAAGCAATATTTTTTAAAATCACGTGTGTTTTTTCTTTTCTTATAAGGGATCCTTCATCCTTGTATGACATGATTAATTTGCCAAATTTCTTATTATTTATTATATTTATTACTCCAAGCCTCCAATTCTACGAACTTATCTACATGTCTTCATAATATAGAACATCCTATCCAAATTATTGCAAACATTGTTGTATATCCTCCAATTACAGTAATTAAGCACAAGAAAAACACAGAATACAAAAGTATTTCTATCCTCTAATTAAGCACATTAATTATGTTTGTCCCAATTGTAATATATAAAATAAATTGGAGCAAAGGGTTTCTCTTTAATAATACCAGGATCATAGGGTTTTTTAATGAGAATGTTTATGTTACATTTTTTATGATTTTACATATAAGGTACAAATACAACTTTTAAAACTTTAAATAATACAAAAGATGTATATGATTGTTTGGCTAACTGAATGATGTGTCAACTAGAGATTGGCTAATAGAAGTCTAGGGGCTATCGACATACAATCACTTGGTTTAAATCCATACTTGTTTGGTTTCTAAATTCATGTTTGCATTTATGGGTTTCTAAGCCTAAAATATCGCTAAGGGTCACTTTCATGAATTAATGACGTGCCTAGACAATTCGGATTTCATGATTAAGTTATGCACCCTAGCTATCTAAACCATAAGTATAGATTAGCCTAGTTTATTTCTAAATACCGGTACTTCACGATTAAGTCATTCACACCAATACTCGGTTCAATCCTATTAGCTCACATCATCATGTTATCACCAGTTTAATTTTATTTCTTTCATCATTTATTTTGATGAGGTAACTATTTTATGTTATTTTCTTCTCAATTGAGATATGTGTATTATGCAAGGTTCTAAATAGCGCGCTATAGCGGTGCTATTTGGACATAGCGCTGTTTTTTCAGCTGTTCCGCTATGACGCGATAAATGTTATTTAAATTATGTGACTAAGGTACAAATACAACTTTTAAAACTTTAAATAATACAACTATTTTAAGGGATTGGTCGACATGAATTCCCACGTTGACTAATTCATGTTTTTTTTATCATTATACACGTCTGCAATATTTTTAAAAAGAAAATTATTTGTATTCAAAATTTGCTTATATAAGTATTTGTTCTTCTTTTAATTATATAAGTTTTAATTAATAACTATATTTTCAAAGTAAAGTCTGGAAAAAAAATGTGAAGTTCGTTTCTAAATATTCAAAACATTTTTAAATCATCAAAGGCAAAAAGTAATCACGTAACAATTCAATATATTTTCATGAAGCATTAGTTAATGATTTCATATTATTTTAGATAAGACAGTCCTAATAATGCGTATAATATTCAACTTAAGTTTACCACCACAAATATTAAAATACATTTTTAGCTCCCTCATCGTAAAAAAAAAACTACAAAATAACAAAAGCAAACGAGTAGCGCCGGCTAGGGGTGTAAACGAGCTGGCTCGGGCCGATTTGGACCCTAGTTCAGCTCGTTAATTATGAACCGAGCTTTTACCGAGCGAGCTGGAGTGCTGGACCTAGGGCATTCAAGCTAAAACCTCATCTTCAAATCGTGACGAGTCAGCCCGAGCTAGCTCGCGAGCTGACGAGCTGGCTCGCTGGGTTTGGCTGGATTTTGTTTTAATCGAGCTGAACTGAGCTGGACCGAGCTGTATAGTATAAAATGCACACAAATCATACAAATTCACAAATTGATGCCTAGACGAGCAAGCTAGGCTCCAGCTTAAACTCGTTAATTCTGAACCGAGCTAGTGGCGAGCTTGCTCGTTAACAGCTCGGTCCAATAACGAGCGAGCGAGTCAGGTGCAAGCCACGATCAACCCACAAGCTACGAGCTTTTTTGACACCCCTAGCGCCGGCCCTAGTTTCTATCAAGAAGTACATGTTCCGTTTTTTTCCAAAAGATATACTGAGAATTTCTTTAAACGGAAATAAATTAACTAATAGCATTAAATAGCGTATTGTAGGACTGGAAAGCAATTAATTTTTTTTTATCCAGCAATGAAAAAGTGTCAACTTCTAGGAGATGCGCCTATAAAGGCCTTATTATACTCGATTTCTCTTTAAATTGCTGAATATCTTAACAAATTTTGTTTTGGTTACATGGAGAATTCAAAAAAAATTGTTTGTTGTGTGCTTCTCATGCTGCTGCTCTCTTCTCATGGTAACTGTGCTCATTTCTCTCTATAGTGACCAGTTCAATCTTTAAAAAAAAAAAAATCGATTGATAAAAAAGTTATACCCAGTGCAATCTACTTAGCTGATTTGATGGGTTTGATTTTTAGAAATGAAAGAAAAAGATTTAAATTTGCTTCATATGTTTTTTATTTTTCCTTTTTTTATGAAGTGAGAGATCCGTCTGATGAAATTGCTAACAAATTGTTGATCTTTAATTCTTTATCCTAAAAGTTTTTTATTTTTAGAAATTAAAGACCAAATTATCATAAATATAATGAATTACTTCTTTTTTTCAACTTCATAGACGGAACCGAACTAACGATTCAGTTGCAGTGGGTTATTTCCGATTTTGATTCAGTTTCAATTGTTTTCGTTAATTACAACATATTTTCACCACAAAAAATTTGAAAACTGAAAGGCTATGAAATCTGCGTACCCTTTTCTATCCTTTCTTTTCTCTCTTCCATTGAAGAGAGGTCAATGGATCCACAATAATTGTTTGGTCCCATTATTTTTTTTTTCACTTCGGCCATTAGTGTTGAACTTGTAGATATCAATTGGATCAAACCATTGGAAATGGAATCCGGTGCTCTTCAAATCCCTATTCTTCTCCTGTTATTCTCTCTCTCTCTCCTCTTTTCTCTCTCTCACGTGATTCTCTTTCTCTCTCCTCCTTTTTGAAGAGAGATATAGAGAGTAAAAGAATAGCAGGGGCTGCTTTTCTGTAAAGAAAAGCAGCAGAGTCGGACCCAAACCATTGATGGAACTGAATCGTCTGCCCCCTTGTGAGCAGGATTTTTTTGCACATCATTCAATTAGCCAATCTCTAGTTGACACATGGTATTTTCTTTTATTTCATTAATGGAATTTTCTTTCATCTCATTAATAATGATCTTTTTAATTAATTGATTGATTGTAGATGAATTAAAAAAATATATATTCTGAACTAGAAACGAGTCTAAAAAACTTCTGTACAAATTGTCCGATTATTTCCTGAATTTAAACGAGTCTCGTCAAACAGATGGAAGTAGCCACCGAACAAGTAGAAGAGCTACCATAGAAAGTAATAATTTCATCTAATTTTTTGGGTTTGATTTGAATTTGAATCAATATGGCACTAGTCCGCTCAAAATAATATGACATAGTTTCAAAAATTTATACTTGATCAAAAAATTTAGTTTACTGGTATTGGGTTTTTAATTTACTGGTACTTCGTTGTTGGTACTTGGTTTATTTGATTATTTTTAGTTTACTGATATTGGCATTATGTAAGGCTTACGAGTTTTAATTCTCAAAAAAAAAATTCACAACTTTTGTTTTCATTCCATGGGTTTTATTTCAAAATCTGAAACTTGTAATAATCTCTTACTTTGGAGAATTATTTTTTAATTCATCTACAATCAATCAATTAATTAAAAAAATCCTCATTAATGAGATGAAAGAAAATGCCATGTGTCAACTCAAGATTGGTTAAATTGAATGGTGAGCAGAAAAATCCTGTTCACAAGGGGGCAGAGGATTTGATTCCACCATTGATTCGGTCTCATTAGCCTGACCCCTTTAAAACCGAATCAATAATTCAGTCCTATCTATTTTTGAAAGAGAAAAAAGCAATCCTTCTTGTTTCTCTATAATTTGTTTTTCAATTTCTATGAATAAAAACAATTGCTTATCCTGCTAGTGGTGAGCATACTATTTGGAGGGCAGAAGTTAATTAGTTTTCGGCCGTTTGATAGATTATATTAAGATTAATTGGGTAATTGGGTATACATTGTTTAAAAATATATATTAAAAATGATTCTTGGAGCCTTGATAGGGAGGGGCGGATGCAGGATTTTGATCAGGGTAGGGCAAGAAATTATTGAATCGGATTTAAATAGATAATCGGGTCCAAACCCATTAAATAATCAGATATTAGATAAAGCATGATAACAAAAATAACAAAAATAGTATTATAACACAATTTACTCCATAAAATTTAGATAATCAACTACAGGGTAGGGCAATATCAATTTCCAGGATAGGGCAAAGGTCCAAAATCCAGTATTTGTAAATTAGTTTTGGATTTTCAGGGTAGGGCAGTTGCCCTACCCTGAAATTAATACAGTGTTCTTCAACAAATATCTGTAATTTTTACTGTGATAGGGGACATTTTTAGCGTGGAAGCTGATGAAGCTGCCTGTTGGAAGCCAAGTAAAACATACAACAAGGCGATTTGGTGTAAAATTCACAAATGCAGGAGTGCATGCCTTTCGGAAGGTTATGATATGCCCAGATGCTCATGGTTTGTTATAATGTTTTGTGAGTGTAAAAAGAAAGATTGCCATTAAATTTTGTAACTGCCGATTAATGGGTTGATTCAAAAAAAATTAAAAAAATAAATGCCAGTATTATCCTCATTGTTGATTGATTGAGGTAGATTTTCATGATATATTCATAATATATACTGGATTAGATCTTCGGTTAGTAGACCTAAAAATTTCAATCACTGTTTGGTTTCACAAACAAAGTTAATTATATCATATCTTTTTGACAGTATATTATTGGATTAGTACTTCTTTTTCATGTTTTTTTACGAGTAATACTCCAAACATTTGATTGTGGCAATTTTGGCGTCATACTTTTCAATTTTGATAATAATCTCCTCTTAAAAATAAAAAATAAAAAATGACAATAACCCCTCCAGCAGTTTATTTACTTTCTTAAATAAAAAATAAAAAAAACATACAAAATATACTAACTTTTGTATAGATAAAATAAAAAATGAAATAACAAACATGACATGTATTATGAATATTTAATTAGGTGCCTGTATTTAAAAAAAAAATTCTAACTTTTTACAAACTTAAAAACCATAAATCGTAACTATTTCAAATTCTATATTATAAACAGTTGAGGGTATCATGGTTATTTGATACTTAAAAATGCGTTAAATAATAAATTAACTGTTGGAGGGTTATTGTCACTAATTATATAGTTCAAGGAGGTGGGGGTGCTTGTCGAAATGAAAAAAACTTCAGGAAACAACTTATCACAAATAAAAAAAATACTTGAAGACATTTTTTGATAAAACACTTTTTTTTTTAATTATAAGATAGGAGTCCAGTTTCTAAAATTTCATTTTTCTCCTATATGTGAGCGATATGCTTGTTCATTTTATTTTTCTGAACTATTTTGCTGTCTACTTCCTTTGCTACATATTAGATACCTAATTAAAATTTTAGACTGGCACAAAAATGCCTCCACTTAATTTATACCGTAACCCGTAAGGAGGGGATAGACGGACATATATAGTAATATGTAAACAAGAGAATTAACATATTAGATACCTAATTAAAATTTTAGATTGGCACAAAAATGCCTCCACTTAATTTATACCGTAACCCATAAGGAGGGGATAGACGAACATATATAGTAATATGTAAACAAGAGAATTAACATATTAGATACCTAATTAAAATTTTAGACTGGCACAAAAATGCCTCCACTTAATTTATACCGTAACCCGTAAGGAGGGGACAAACGAACATATATAGTAATTTGTAAACAAGAGAATTAACACATTAGATACCTAATTAAAATTTTAGACTAGCACAAAAATGCCTCCACTTAATTTATACTGTAACCCGTAAGGAGGGGATAGACGAACATATATAGTAATTTGTAAACAGGAGAATTAATGAAGATAAGATTCAAGAACTAGTATTTGATGCTGGAAAAACAATAAAGATTAGGAAAGGGCTTAGACAGGGGGACCCATTATCACCCTACCTCTTCATTTTGGCCCTGGACTTTCTATCCCTCTGGACGCAAAGATTAGTAAGTATGGGCTTGCTGCAACCACCTTTTACTGGATGTCAAACTTGCCTCCTTTTTGCAGATGATACTTTATTTTTGATACAACCTACAAGGCAGCAACTGCAATTCCTCAAGGTCATATTGGACATCTTCCATGACCTGTCAGGTTTGAAAGTGAACTTACAAAAGTCAGAATTTCTGATGACGAATGCAAGCATGCAGGATACGCAGGCATTGGCACAAATCATGAATTGCAAAGCAGCACGGTGTTCGTGTTTTTCTATTGCTTATAATTATCCCTAATACACCTAATTTGATTGCAAGCATACAATCTTGCCAAGTAGTATTTCGGGTGTCGAATCCACAGGGACAACTCGTAAAGTACTGGTTCTCACCAATTCATTAAGCTAGACAGACAAAGTTGAGTTGGTTTCTAAATCTAATTTAGTCGAAAGAAGCAAATAATAAATGTTTTGGGTCTGATTCAAGTGTAGGAGTTCCAGGGGCTTTGGCATTTCTATCCACTAGGGTCTCAATCTACTCGATTTGTGTTTCTAAAGCGTGCGTGGGTGTTCTGTCTAAAGTGATAATAGCGTGCACTTCACGGTTAAGTACTTCGTGTGCTAATATCGTACTTTTAGGTTACCTCGGACTTCTCGGTTAAGTACTTCGTCCTAATAACCTATTCTTTACTCTTTTTGTTCGGGGAGTTATTGCAAGTGATTTTTAGTCATTGAAAAATCCCTAAATCCATGAATTGAAGGAGTAAGGTTAAACCACACAATCCATGCATAAATCAAGCTTTAAAAGAGTAAATTGCTAATAGTCAATAAAATTCACAAATCGAGTAAGAAAGAGTGCACCTAGTTTCGAGTTTTACATGCCATCGCCCCTAGAGAGGAGATTAGCCTCTCATAAGGGCGCAAATAGTTACAAATGGGATAAACAGTTTGTTACCAGAGCCAAGAAAGAAGAAAATAGAGTAGAGAATACAAATCCAAGCACAAATCTCTTCTTCCTTGAGCTTCTCCTTCTCCAAATCACCTTAGAGCTCAAACCCTAGCTCTTGAGGTTGCTCCTAGCTCTAAAGAAGTGTGTAAATGGTGGCCTCCTCGTTGGGGAAGAAAGGTCTAGGATATATATCGATTCTGGGTTTGTAGCAGCTGAAAAATAAGGAAGCAGTGGAGAATTTGTGGGTCGCAATAAATTATCGCAGGTCGCAATAATGGTGCAAAATTGTGGCAGTGAGCTTTTTAGTAGAAGTTGAGTTATTGTGGGTCGCAATAAGTTATTGCAGGTCGCAATTTTCCTCTGTTACTTGTCTCTACATGCCGTCTAACTTCCGATCGTGTCCGGACTTGCTCCAAATTATTCCCATTTGCTTCTAGTACCTGAAAATACATGAAAACATAGCAGAATCTCGAACTTGGTGCATTATCTAAACTAAATGGCTTTAAACCAACAAAAGGGGATAGATTTAGAGACCAAATCCTACTTAAAAGATATATGAAATTTAGGCTTATCACACGGTTTCCTATTCAGTATCTTGGCATGCCTTTGTCCAACAAAAGGCTTCAGAAGAGGCATTACCAAATACTGATACAGAAGATAACAAAGAAATTGGCCATGTGAAAGGCTCAAATGCTATCAATTGGTGGAAGAGTAACTTTAATTAACGCCACTCTCACTGCCATGCCAATTTACATGATGCAAACTTTTTTAATGCCTAAATGGGTCATAAAGCAAATCGATAAAGTAAGAAGAAAATTCTTATGGCATGGTCACAAGGAGCAAAATGCACGTTTCATGAGCCTCATATCATGGGACATGGTGACAAAACCGAAGCAGTTGGGGGGTTTAGGGATAAAAAATCTTTACACTTTTAACCATGCATTATTGGCAAAAGTGATGTGGCAGTGGTTGCAAGTGTAGAGGCCGGCATGGATGGCACTGGTGCAACTGAGTTCGCCGGTCAAAAGGCCTTGGGAAATTACGGTGACGACTCCTTTTTGGCAAAATATGAGAGCACTGTAGCACTTCGTCGTAGCTTCTGTGCAATACACTAAGGGCACAGGCACGCACTGCAGGTTTTGGAAGGACTCTTGGTTGCAAGGCCCCATAATGGATCGGTACCCGATCATGTACACATATGCTGAACAACAGAATATGTCGGTAAGAGAGGCTATTGTTGATGGCCAATGGGACATGAGGATTTCGACGCAGATATCTGAACCGGCAATGGAGGAGCAGCAATCATTATTGGAGGAGTTGGCACTGGTATCTACTACATCTGCAGAGCAGGACAAATTGTCGTGGAGATGGGCAAAGGATGGCAAATACACGGTTAGCTCGTATTACCGGGCATATGAAATAGGGCCGCACATCATAGACTGCGTTGCCCGGATATGGAGCCTCAAAGCACCCATGAGAGTCATGATTTTTTGTTGGCTGATGCTAAACAATAAAATACTGACTCTTGATAATTTGGCCCTTAAAGGTTGGGAAATGGTTAACTGGTGTTGCTTGTGCAGGGAACAGGAAGAATCGGTCCACCACTTATTTAGGCATTGCAAATTTAACATATTGGTCAGACAAGCATTACAAGTAGATCAACCACAACTGGGGCAGTGTGTTTTCTTCGTCCAAGGACAGTTCCGCAATGCAATTTTAAAGTCAAAGTTGAAGGTTGTTAAAAGAGTGCAGCTTGCAGCGGTGTTCATAATATGGAAGGAAAGGTGCAGAAGAATTTTTCAAGAAAAGAACAAAACGGCATTGCAAGTGTGCCGGGAGATTAAACAAGAAGTTAGAATTTGGTTTTCTGAGGAGGAAGACTTGCCATATTAATTTGCCTTGGGTCTTTTTACAACTTTGTAATTGGCGTTGATTCTGTCTCAGTTTATCCTTTCTTTTTTTACTCTTTTTCTTTTTCGTTTTTTCTTGTAAATATCACCATGTACAGCCTTTTTATATTACACCATTGGTGTAATCATTAATGGAATATGGGAGCTTGACTCCCTTGTTTCTTTTTCAAAAAAAAAAAAAAAGAACTAGTGTTTGATCTAATGATAAAGGCACATAGTCCACTTGGCAGCTTATGTCCGGTTTTGATTCAAAAATAGATAAAGGCACATAGTATCTAATGTGAAAGATCATAAGTCGAAATTTAAATCGAGAAATTTTTTTGTTGTAATAATAGAGATACGAATTAAATGTTAGTAGAGTGGACGTAGATCGTAGGTGGGGAAATCAATGGTTCGATATGAGTGCATGAATTAAATAGCTGAATACAAAAGTACAAAACTTGAGTAATTAATTCTCAGATATATTTCTTTTATATAAGTGCAAGAATTAAATAGTTGAGCACAAAAGTACAAAAGATTGACTAATTAATTTTCAGATATTGTCCTTTTATATAAAGAGGGAGATAATCTTGAAGTGTGAATGGTTATGAGAGCAATTTAGCAGCATTTTGACATTCATTTCACAATATTTTCATCCTTGCAATTTTAATTTCACCGAAATGACAAAAATAAATAATTTTCAGAACTATATTTCAGTAATTTATGTACAACTTTCACATTAACATTTGTAATTATTTTGCAATTGAGAAGGGAGATGAAGATGCTTTTATAATTAAAAGTATTGTATTTTAGTAATTCAATGCATATGACATTCACTATTGACCAAAAAAAATATTGAGGTGTTAATTACCTTCCATTTAGTTTTATATAATAACTATGCAACCAATAAAAAGAAATTGTATCACACAACTTATAAACTCATCTTGACTCTCCATCGTTTGAAACCTTTGGTTTGATTTCATGGAGGCTGGGAAGAAGGTCGCTTGCTGCTTTCTGTTCATGCTGCTTCTTACAACCTTTGGTACAAACTCTCTTTTTGCTGCTTTATCTTCACGCTCTCTCTGCGGTTTAATCGGTGGAAAAAATGAAAAAAATAAAATCCGAATAAATATGAGAAATAGTTTTTAAGAATCAATTTCTTGCATTTTAAGATTGTTATTTTTCTTCATTTTCTAGCAAATCAAACGGGTCCTAAGAAACGGAGCCCCACTTTTGACTTAAAAAAAAAAATTTGTTGTTTCCGATTGGAATGTATTATTATTTTTTAAAATACAAAATTATACTTGTAATCTAAAATAATGAAAATTACAATTCTACTCTAAATTTTTATTTTTATAAAAGTTTTTATATGATTCAACTTCCTTCATAAAATGTTAAATATGTGTTTATAATTTAGTGGTTAGAGTTTCACGTGCCACATATACATCTTATGTTTCAGCCTTCTCAAAATAAATTTGGTAACAGATTTGGTGAGTGCCGCAGAGGAAGAAGCTTTCCACTGCTATGGATTCCCAAAATCATATAGGACACCTTTTTGCCATCAACCCAAGTGTCGTCCAGCGTGTCTCCGAGAGGGCTATGCATCTGGAAAATGCATTTTTTATTTTGGCATGACTTGTCTTTGCAAGAGGAAAGAATGTAGCTAGATATCATAGAATCAGTTAAAAGTAAATTTATATAAGTGAATAAATGCTGTGTTAATGAAGTGTTCTTCAGTTTCCTTTTGTGTTGTTTTGCCTTTCTTTGTTTATTTTTTTTTTAGTAGAAGCCCTTAGTAATGTGCACTTCGGTCTTCTTTACCTTCGTCCTTCGTCCACCTCTCTGCTTTTTTATGTGCATTGCAACTTATTAATTTGATTAAAGCACGAGAGACTGACTTCTTTTCCATGTGAGCAAAAGTTTCTAAGGCCCATTTAAGGAGACGGCCCATTAAAGTTGAGGATAATACCGTGGATCACAGGCCCATAAAATTCACGAGTTAGGTTGATGGTAGAAATGAATAACAATTTTAAAAAATATATTACAAATAATTGCATATGTTCCACTGGTGAAAATGCTGAAGCAAGCTATTCACTAGTTTTTAGATTTATCTTCTTACTTTTTTTTGCTGTTGATTTTTGTGCTTTTATTTTTGACAACTACTTGCTGTAAGATTGGCGCATATACTTTTCAAATAATCAAATCGATATTAGGTTATTTTTAGCTGCCAATGTTCATAGCGTTTTAGTATTGGCAACCAATATATGGCCAATAAAATATTTTTTCGCAGCTATCACCTTCTCATGATTTTGACCATGCAACCTAGAAGTCTACACCTTCTCATGAATCTGACCATATTACCAAATTTTATTTCTTTCATGTTAAATTGAAATCAATGACAAAATTTTAACTTTAATTTTCTGGTTATTTATCAAAATCAGAAATCTTATAAATAAACTATTTTCAAATAGAGCAAGTTTTGTTTAAACTAATTAAAATAAACTGATCACTAAATCAGCTGAAATTCCAAATCCATGAACAGTACACCTGAAATTCCTAAAATTCTAAAAATTCCGAATCCAGTCATTCAACTTTTTCTGCGCACGCATCTCAAAACAGTTCGACGGCTGAATTCGGAATTTCAAGAATTTCAGGATACTGTTCATGGATCTGGAATTTCAGCAGATTTGGATACTTGAGATGATGAGATTCATGCACTTTTGTTGAAATTCTCAGAAAATCTCCCATAAAAGATCCAATGACATGTAACATGTGCTGCAGCAATTTGGCTAAGGATTAGCATATGCTACATAATTATTAATCTTTTTTAAGTATCCTGGTATGACAATGAATGGGGCTATAGGTATCTCTCTCTCTCTTTGCCTCCATAAAATTTTATTTCATTTTAATTCTGATTTTTCTTAAATTTCTCATCTATGTTTTTTTTGTTGTAATTTCTTTAATTATCTTTTCACAGTAACCGTGTCATTGACCTGATACGCCACATGCACGATGTCGCTTAGAAGAACTTCATTTGCCTCCTGGTGTATTTCCAAGTTTTGGTTTGAATGTTTTTTTTTTTTTATGAATAAACCTTTTATTTTCACGTGAATAAGAATTTTTTTTTAGGTAAAAAATTTCATGTGTAATTATAAGGTGCTGCATTTGATTTTATTTCCTTCTATTATTTTGTACACTATGTTGCAATTCTTGTCTAATTTTGATGAGTTGGGAAGAATAAGAGCATCTCCATTCAGTAAACGTTTAGCAATTAATTTGAGTCACGTTACTAAGTTTAGCAATTAAAGAGATTCATAATTTTTAAATCACTCCATCCCAGAAATTTAATTAGAGTTGCAATTGATGCCACGTCAGCCAATTTAGAAAGCCTAAATCACTTCATCCTAGAAATTTTAACCAATCAATTAACCAGCGTGTCATTAAGAAAACGTTTTCTTTTAAAGCAAATTTGCTGATTTAGAAACTGTGGTAGCAATTATAATAGCAATTAACACATCAGATTAGCAATTTAAAAGCAATCACTATTGTAGATGCTCTAACTACTTTTTGTTGATTGTTTTCAACTGATAATTAGTGTCATTTCTGGTACCTTGCTTGGAAATTCTACGAACTTAAATCCCACTGGGAAATTCTATTTTTCATGAAAATATGTTTTCCATGAGTATTGTTTTTGTTTACTTATAATATATATAATATATATAATATATATATGTTCCCGTAAAACATGATCAAGTGGAGGTTCTCTCTTTTGCAGCGGTTGAAACTCATTTCTAACAAGTGGTCTTGGAAAGAGGCTTGGATCTCAAGGGGCTCTCCTCCAAAATTATTAACCTTGTGGGTGTTTCTTTAATCTGTTTTAAACATGATCAAGTTTTGGTTGAGATGTAAACAGAAAGAAAGAGAACCCTGTAGGCTCCAAATTATTTTCTTACATGTTTATTGTTGTAATTACAAATTGATAATTACACCAAAACTATATAGAAATTGACTTGTTCTTTTAACGTATCTATTAAGACCACTTTCAGAGGTCCAATGCTGCTTGAGTGGTGTTTGTGAACAGTGTTTTTAAGCATCGACTTTGATAGGGCTATGTTTCAAGGGTCCTCATGGATCTCTCGCAGTCCATGAATAGACCGGGATTCGGACCCCTCTCAAGGGCCAACCCGAGATCAATATGAAAAGTCCGGGGTCCGTTAGCGATTAAGCCCAGCAAGGCCTCATAAGGCCTTGTCCAACGCGAGTCCAGTCCGGACTCGGTTTACGGTCACCACCCTCGCGTCCGTACAGAGCGGGTGCGTTTTAGTGACCGCCAAACTATGTAGACGTCACCGCCCCTTATGCGAGGATAACCGCCTTTATGCGAGCGTAACCGCTCCTATGCGATCTCCCCTAACTGCTCTGACAACGCGAAATGACAGTTAGAGGACGACCTATTTAAGGCAAAACGCCCCATTAAACAGGAGTCGAACTTTTGCTTAAACAAGCGAGATATCATACAGGCTATAGTCCAAATATCTCTTAACCAATTTCGTTGACCTTAGCCTATCTTCTCGAGGCAAGACGAGCCCAACCCAACCACCTTTCTCATATACGACCTACTCTCTCCGAAATATGACGTATTAGTCTTTTACTGCATACCAGGAGAGCAGTTAGCTGCCACAATTAGTTTGAAGACTGTTTTTTTTATTAATATTGCCAAATATATCTCCAAAATCCATACTTCAATATATTTTTTGTGATTCTGTGTGCATGTAAATAGAATATATTTGATTACAAGTTATTCAGCTTTTAGCGAATTTTTTCTGAGCTTCCTTATTTCTCCTCTTCAGATATCTACTTGCATCTCTTGCATCTCTTATTTGTATGATAATATGTTGGTTTTTTCTTTTATTGTTGAATAATTATTCTTTTTATTGGTCTATTTTTTTTATAAAAATATATTATTTTGTATGAAATTTTTTTTCTTTGGAACAAAAAGAGGCAAGTGTCATTGTTATCGTTAGGCTCACTTGGCTCTGTCCTGCTTCAAATTAATTTCAATACAAGATTGTCACCTTGCCATTTTCTTTTAGTTCGATGAAAAAAAAAATATAAATATGCATGACTTCAACAAAATGAAATAGTGTATGCAGATTAATCAACTGAGCCGAATTCAAGTTAGATATAGATCGAACATGAATAAACTAAAGTTTATCGACCAAGATTGGTGATCATTAATTTATTACAATAATGAGTGCTTACGTTCATCGAGGTAGCCAAATGAGGTTCGGATAGAATTCGTATCCTCCGCATTAACTCACTTAGCGTTAATAGATCTGGACCGTCTGATTGAAATTTGCACTAATATTAAAAGGCCACGTGCGTCATAGGCGAGGGCTAGATTGGCTCTGATCCTAATTAGACGGCCAATATACATTGAAATCAAAAGATTATCTTTTGAGTTAATGCAGAGGATACGCGTTCGTTCTGATAGGGAGCCAAATAAAAATTTATTTGGATCACGTGTTATGTCATGGTGTGTCGTACTATGATCAAGTCATATTTTTATGAGTTGTGATTAAATTTAGATGGATAGTCATGGCATGTGAATTGTCATAGTATGTCAATCACGTCATGACCATATGTGTCATGCCCGACGTAACTAGTCATGTTTAATTATGTTTAACTATATTTTTTTCATATTTTAAGTTAGTATATTCAAAATTCAGCGTTAGATCTTAATCTAACTGTCCAGATTATGTGTGAACATGTGTCGTGTGACTAGCTTGTGTGCCGTACCATACCGTGTCAATTTTTTGAGAAATGATCACGTCATGCGAATACACGAATAGTTACAATACATAATATGCAATTCATGACATTAAAATATTCAAAATACACTTCTCATGTTATGAATTTTTTTTATGAAAATTTACATAAACAAATTTATAATTTAAAAATACACCTCTAAACTTGTGTACCACATTGTATTTTTGCCCCCACTCCGTCTCATTTCTTGGCTCCCTCTGATTACATTATAATTTTGTTGTAATTTTCACCGGTGCTATTGTGCCGATAAGTAGCATAGTGACATAATTTGTATTTTATTTGTGAATAAAATGTTTTTTTGGTGTTTTCAAACCGAACAGCGAATTATTCGGCTGACTGAATTATTTGTTAATAAAACACGGATTACGAATTATTCACGAATAAAACGCGATTTTTTTTTGCTTCCTTGTGAGATCGAATCATTCTCAAATTATATCCGAATTATTTCTGAATTACGAATATTTGATTTTGCTGAACCGAACCCGAATAACTCATTTCGAATAACTCATTTGTCACTGTGATAATTAGAGTCAAGACGTTGAAACCAAAATGAAAATAAAAGGCAGCACGGTTTCATACACCGAAATAGATGCAGAATACTGAATGCTGCACTTTCTTACTCTGACATAAGAGTGAAAAGGACTGGTCACGTGTGTGCTTCTTACATTTCCTTCGTCTGATCCTATGGCTGTGGTTGGTTGTCCTTTTGGGGACAGTGGTGACTGGTTTTGCATTTGCAACTGGTAAAATAAAATAAAAAAGTCCGTCTGACTTACTTGTAATCGATTTTAAAAAAATTAATTATTAACTTTGTTCGATTCTGCCGACATTTTTATTAATATCCAAAGTTAATTACAAATTAATAAATATACCCACTAATGTTGGAAATTTATAAAAACTAGGTGCGTCTGTTGCGGCTCCGCCGCAACTAATTCTTTATTTGCGTGATTGACTCAAGCAAATTTCGACAGTTCCATCCTGCTGGATTGATGTAGGCCGTCTGTTTCTAATTTTTTTTTTAAGGTAGGTACATTGGAGGTTACATATTATGTTTTATTTAGGCATTGTAAAGAGTGCATTTCATTTAAAGAGAAAGGAACAACTACAAAAAGTAGTATCTGTTCAAAATATAATTACAGTACTGTGGAAACATTAGAAAGAGTCACTCACAGAAGGAAATGTAATTTGGGTAACGAAATATATGTTGTTTTCGTCTTCTTCTCTCAATAACTTGTACATTTTGGCAGCATCTTTAGTTGTTCCATTGTTGTTCTATTGATTTCTTTAGATAAGAAACAGATAATTAAATATAAATAGTGGGAATTTGTTCATTAGGCGGGAAACAAATAGTGGTACAGGTGGGATTTGGTAATTGTTAATCACCTAAAGAAGCAAGAGCATTGTAATTTGTAATTACAAATTTGCAACTGTTATGGTGCTGCTGTGCGTGGATGTCAGCTTGATGTTGCTTCATGTTCACCGGGATGAAATCTGTCGTATGTAGGAAGAAAGAGAAATACATCGGAAAATATTCAGATACCTGGAAGTTGAGGAATTTGCTTTATTTTTTAAAGTTAAAACTTTTGAATTACTGTAAAAAATTTATAGAGGTTGTAACCAATGGAACGTCATGTGGTAACACATGACTGAGTTCTATTGGTTCATTTGTAATAGTTTAACACTTGCATACTCATGTAAGCACTAATATAAAGAACATTAGCCTCGCACAGGGGAAAACTCAGTCATTAAGCAGAGAACAAATTTTGCTACATGGAGGAATTTGGAAATTTTAATATACAAGGGTAACCGGTTTTCAACAAAATACCAGATCTGGAAATAATATTAGTTATTCTTTTCTCTTTAGGTGGTAAGTTGAAATCAGATTACCGAGACATGAACCGGCTCTAAAAGTAAGGAAAGGATATTAACAACAGAATATGCGAAAGTGAGGTAGTAGTAACTTGTAGCATCTTAAAGCCACTAATTTTCAAAAAAGAATTGTGTCATCAAAACTCTCTACATATATACATGCATATTACCTTGCAATTTGTAAATTTCTGGCAGAAGCAACATAATTTCTTGGCTTTTGCATAGGCATGCCTGGGGCTCAAGATGGTAAATACAGATCGAATATTTCAACACTTGACACCATTTTCTCCCCATGAAAACCATGAACAACATACCATTTTATTTTAATATTTTAGCAATCAATTTATAGGTCTCTTACCTGAGCTGTGAAGTCTATTTCAGGATCACTTGCTACACTTGGATCAATTTTATTGATGGCAACTGTCTCGCCTGAGATGTGAGTGGTGTAAAAGGCTTACCATAATAGCCTTCTACAAGCATCACCAAAATTATCAGTAATTCAGTTTTATTCAGGGAGAGAAGTGGCAGATATATCATTTTGGATTGCATTTGTGTTTCTCCTGCCAATTGACATCAGAGATGACTCCTCTGTTCCCTGTAGCCTAAATTTGAGAGAGAGTAATAAAAAAAATGTAAATCTTGCAATATTAACTAAAAACTCGGTTATTATCCATGCCATAAATGAAGATTTCAATCGGAATAAATTACTATATAATTATGACATAGTAATTTATGTTTGGTTCTTTTCAATCGTTTGTTTCAATCTAGAACTATATTATTTTCTCTTTAGTTCTCAGAACAAAAAAAAAATACAAATACTTTTACTAATTATATGTAAGACTTATCAAAGGTACTTTATTAATTTATTCTTGAAAGAATATAGTTCTAGATTATTTTAGAAGAAATTAGTCTTAGTAATGCTTTAATTAACCATTTGACTTCCGTCATAAGTGAATAAGTACTCCTGATGCACATGTTTTAAAGTTGAATTTCATGCAAATTAATTTTTTCTGAGGTGAATTTAAAATGGGTTGATCACCAGAATCCATGGTTCTGATAACCGGCCTAACCCATAAATCTCTTTTGATAAGGAGTGTTGGCAAAAAAAAAAAAAAATTCAAGAAATTAATTTGTTACTCCAAAAAAAAAAAAATATTACTTGTGGTTGTGTATCACAGTACGATACGCATATACTACTACAAAAGGCTAATTACCAATAGCTAATCACACACGGATCTGAGAAGTTTTTGTAAAATCAGGTGTGAACTAAGATTGCTGGTGGAGCGAAAATGAAAAATCCATATATGAATGTTTACACACAGATACTTGCGTAAATCCGTTTACGTATGATTGTTGCAATTGTTTGGTGTAAACATTCACACACATATTTTTCGCTTAGTAATTGTGTGTGAATGTTCCGTAGAATTTTTGCAATTACGGATCATGGGTATATTCTTTTTTTTTAGAGTATGGTTGGAAAGAGTTGACCAATTTTTCTGCAAGTAGACCCTTCAGGGTGCTGATATTACATGAAAGCATGGCTGCTGATTTTGCTAAAGTTTAAAGAATTACATGAAAGCATGGCTGAGTGCTCATCCCTTAGTGATGCTTCCTGTGAAACCCATCTTGGTTGTTGAGCACTGCATGTATTTAAATTTCTATGAGTAAGTGAAATGCATTTGTCGAGGCCATCTTGTAATATGATTTGGGCTTAAAACATAGAGAAATAAATATTAACGAAAGGTTGGAAATTGGACAAGCCTTATTTATTTTAATTTGCCCAATTTGAAAAATTGTAAGACAAACATAATATCTATCGCGTTGCGACTCCTTTCATTTCAAGCCATAAAAAGCTCAGCCCTAGTTGTGGAAGTAGTTAGTAATTCAAGTAAAATAAAAGGAAAGTGAAATTTTTCTGCCTACCACATTTTCACTACCTAAAGTTCGGAAAACTTTGATTGGGCTACCTGAATTCATCTTGAGCAGGACCACTGACTCAAGTAAAGGAAAGCCTGAGTAATTGGTCAGCAATTGAATCTTTCCACTCTTTGTGGAGACATCAAAAGGCAATCTGACAGAGGACTCTGCCAGTGCCAGTTTGAGAACTTATTCTTTACCCACATTGCTTTTTCATATTTTAAAATCTCTATTTTTTATATAATAGCCCGAGATTCCCTACTTTGAAGTTCCTGTAAAGTAGAGGAGCTAAGTAGAAAAACAATGGGAAAATCTGGTACTTACTAAAATTCCAGTGGTTAGCCAACTCTTTTTTCAAGTATACTGCTTATATGTCAAAATTCCTGGAAGAAAGCTAGAAAAGGATGCCAAAGGAGGAAGCTGAAACTTAGGCTAGCGAGCTGCGAGTGTTGAGAATAAAGTTCTTTAGTTGGCGTAGGAGAATCGGCAAGGAAGATAGGTACTAGCTCTTCAACTATTCTTTTCTTTCTTTTGAAAAAGGTTTTTCTATAAGTCAGTAGTTAATCCATCAGCAGAGCTACTTCCTTGTTTCAGTGACTAGGAAGAAATCCAATACATAAAGACATGATGGTTATTGGTCTAGGATCGATCTCTTTCTAAAGGAATAGGTGATTCCATAAATCCTAGATCAGGAACTTAGCCAACACTTCTGAGGAAGGTAGATTTGTCTGGGCTTTACATATTCTGAGAAATCGTGTCGTTTTTTAGGACAATCAATAGTCAAGAGTTTCATGGACCATCGTTTGATTTCCGGAATAAGTTGACATGACAGTGAAAGTAGGACGTAGGAATGGAATACCCAGTTGAAGCTACGACATCTGCTTCTCTTATTGGCATGGATGGGTGAGCTTCTCTTATTGGTATGTAATTAACCATAAAACCTGGTAGGTCAAAGGCAGTACCATGATGGTGGGGCAAGAAGGAAATAGACGGCAAAATCAGAGAAGTTTGGAACAACGACAGCGGGTAATTTCACTGGAGGAGTCGTTTTTTTGTTTCCCAATTTTTGAATTAGGGATAGAAATTGCTAAATTGTAAATAGGTCGTACCAGCGGAAGGAATCGAAGATGGTCGAGGCGAGCAGGACCGATCACAGTAGAGGGCGAAGCTGCTGTGGAGGATAGACGAGGGGGGTCTCAGGGAGGCGCAAGGAAGGGGAAGAAAGCAGCGGGATTTGAGGGAGAGGAGTAGAATGAGTAATCCCAAATAGAGGAATACCCACCGAAGCAGAAGAGGAGGAAGCGTGGAAAGCGGGTGAAGGACCACGTAGCAGGGAAGTTTACACGTGGCCAGCATCGACGAAGAGAAGGCGTCAGCTGCGTCCTCCTTGAAGCGGCAAGTCTGTCCGTAGGCGGTGTACGCTAAAATCGCGTGAAGAGTGGCTTGGTGAGCGATTCATTTTGTGTGGATGACGAATGGAAGCATCAGCACCAAATAATCCGAGCTGTTGAGAACGCATCAGAGGGCAGCAAGAGATGGTGGCACTATTCATTGCTGAGGTCAGAACTGATTGGAAATTAAGGATTTATAATATCCATACCGGCCATTAGATGACCGGTTTCAATTTTATTTTAGAGTCACTATAAATAGCAACATTATGAAATCTAACACTAAAAATTCAAATTTTTTGTAAATATTTGTTAGATTACTTATTTTGATGTATAATTAGCATATTTATACTAAAATACGCTAAATTACTTGAAATTATGTTAAATTATGCTAATTACACTAAATTATGCTAACTTATGTTAAATTATGCTAAAATACGGTAAATTACACTAAATTACATATGAATAGGGATGATATATTCACTGAGAATGCGAAAAAACAATGACGAAACTTCAAACGGCCATAAAACATTGCTCGAGTGTCCGATTTCAGCAAATGACCACTTTTCGGAAAGCTTGCGAAAATACGCATGCGTCAATGTTAGCTTTTCAAAAAACAAAGGAAAAAACCTCAAAATTTAAGTTGAAGTTTCCAATTAAGATTTTCACTTCTATTATTTCTATTATTTCAATTTTTAACTATTTTATAACTATTTTTTATGATTTATGAAAGATGGCACAAAATCGGCCTAATTTAGCATAATTTAGTGTAATTTAGCGAAATTTAGTGTAATTTAACATAATTATTGTAATTTAGTGTAATTCAGTGTAATTCAGTGTAATTTAACATAATTTCAAGTAATTTAGCATATTTTAGTATAAATATGCTAATTATATATCAAAAAAAGTAATCTAACAAATATTTAAAAAAAATTCGAATTTTTAGTGTTAAATTTCAGCATCTTGCTATTCACAGTGTCTCTAAAAAAATAAAAAAAATTAGTACCGGACCGAAAAAAATTGAAACCGGCCATTTAATAGCAGGTATGGATATTTTTATAAATTCTCAACGTTAGTGGGTATATTTATTAATTTGTAATTAACTTTGGATATTAATAAAAATGTTGGTCGATTCTGATATGAACTAGTTGTTTGTTTCACTGTAGCTCGTGTTGATTCGATTTGTACGACCTATGTGTATGAGAAAATTATATTTATGTGCGTGACAAAGGATATATGGGCCATTTCTTGGTCCGTAGATAGAGAGCGGAGGTATTTGATAGACATCAGATCATATAAACTCTTTGATTCGTGCTGAAGTTGGTGCAAAATTAAAATTATAAACTGCTATGTAAATTTAAACTCAAACCCTTCGCTCCTCCTTACATAGGTCATCTATGCATTCCTATAATACCATTTTTCCTTGGATTGATACACAGATTACAGCATCAAATTTAATCCTGTACCAGACGCGATAACTAATCTAGTTAAATATTTTTTTTCTTTGACACGCTGTACTGAGCTGGAAATTCACCTTTTGGGGCCCCACCTTGTAGAATTGGCTTCGGCTCTCTGGTTAGCACTTATGAAACCAATTCAACAGAATGAACTCCACCCAATTCAACAGAGAGAACATACATGACTGAGACCATTTTGTTGCTTAGCACATATGAAACCAAATAGCATTTATAATTCAACAGAGAAAAATTATAATGCAAGAATGAGACCATTTTGTTGTATAGCACATCATTTATAAATATCTTCTTCTAACACGCATATCTACTGTTACCTTACTGGACTTACTAATTGTTTTGAGCAAAAATTTATATAGCAAATAAATTAATAAAGTAAATCAAATTGAAATTGAAGTATTCGGATGGTGAATATCACCGTCTTTAAGCGTATTTCGTTTTTATTGTGTGGCATACATAAAATCATAACACAATTATTTAAATGACTGATAATAACTTTACAACATTCAGTTGAATTAATTTAATTAAATTGACCAAATAGAAAATGGAGAATAGATCGAAAATATTCACTTTTCATGGGAGCGAAAAAAATTCTTTCTTTCTCGGATGCAAAAAGAGAGAAAATTAAAGTTATACATGTCTATATATTGAGTAAAGCTAGTGTACATGTGTTATGCTTACTATAAGAAGACTTGGTGAGCACAACTCTAAAATTTATCGGATTGGCTTCAAACGAGTAATCTAAACCGTTAAAACCGATATACTTTATTACTTATGCGTGTACATGTGAATTTTTTTGAAATTTATTTAGTTTAAAGTCAAGTGGTAAAAATAGAAAATTTAATTTGTACCCCTTGACTTTATACTAAATGAATTCGAAAATTTCAAAATTTTATATGCACACGCTTCACTCGTGAAGTAGATCGGTTTCAACAGGTTAGATTCATCGTTTGAAGCTAATTCGATATATTTTGAGTTATTCTCACCAAACTTTCTTAGTGAGCTTTGCACACACTAGCTTTGCTCCATCTCCAAGTCGAGATACCAAATATAAGAGAGAGAGAGAGCCTAATCAGAATTGAAAAGGGAAAAGGAAAAAAAAAACGCATCAGAAAGATGCGGTTAAGAGATGTCACAATAAACAAATTATTAACGAATAATTAATAATAGTAATAACTAATAAGCAAAACAACTTATAATTATGAAATACAATTTCAATTTAACTCTCAAATTTCTTCGAGATATAGTACCAATAATATAATATAATCATCTTGCTAAAACAACTTGCACTATGTTTATTAAGAAAACATGCATGAGTTGCTTGGTAATATGTATTAGCAAAGAGTACATTATTAAATATGGTCCAATATGTATAAACATCTTTGTCGAACATGTCAATTATTAAATATGGTCCAATATGTATTAGCAAATAGTACGTCGACAATATACATGCAAGCATGTGTTGCTTGGTAAGAAAACAAAAACATGTGGTAGATGCAAAGTCTTTGTCGATTAATCTTCATCTATAATAAGAAAGAACAAACATAATTAAACAGAGTTGAGGTTCATGGAAAATACCAATAATATAATCTGCAGCGACGTCTGATAGAGTACTTAATTGACTAATTCACACAAAAACAATTTTCAGAATTAATTACGACTGCCTACCAGACTTGGATTATTTAATATATATATTTGCGTTTAAAACAAAAATATCCTTTTTAAGTTATAACTAAAAAACAAAGGTACGCACACACAAAAACAACTACTAACACATTAACATATAGAAGTGTCAAATAATTAGTAAGATACGGATTGAATAAGGTGTTTTTGTATTTGTGTCGGTCTAAAATTTGTCTTATCTATATTCAATCCTTACTCATTAAACATTAGCATATATAATCCGTATTTTATTATCATCGGTTAAGATCAACGTATAAAGAATGAAGAATAATGATTATCGTATAATAATAACTCATATAATTTAATTTAAACATATAGCAAACAAATGAATATATAATATTTAAACACATTATGTACATATACCACATCTTTCAGGTCGAATGAAGAGACAACAGAGGGTGGTATGGGCGGCCGGAGCATGGGCAATTTGGAAAGAAAGAAACCGGCGCCTTTTCTCCAATAAGAGTAAACCGGTGGAGATTTTAATCAATGATACGACCTCTACTATCATGCAATGGTTGCGAACTATTTAAGGAAAGCCAAGACAGAGTCGGATTGGACTATGTGGGAGCATACGTTACCCGGCTTGCGGTTCTATCTACGGGTTGAGTAGCATTTCCAAAAAAGGAGTTATTTATGTACATACCTTTTTTATTTTTTTTATTTCTTTCTGAGCTTACTGAGCATATATGTGTATAAAAACTTTTCTTTTGCAATATATTGTTGGCCAAAAGCCAACCTTCAAAAAAAAAAAAACACATTATGTACATAATATCATAAAACATAAAAAAATATAATTATCGGTCTCAAGTTTTAAAAATATATAAATTATTTATTTAAAAAAAATATAAATTATTGTATAAATTAATCATGTCATAATAAGTATGAAATAAATTTTATTCATACTATTAACCGAATACGACGTAAATAAATAATGAGTTCTATTGACAATCATTAATTAAAGGGACCCTTCGGTTTACCTCGCTTATATGGGAGTTCAGTAATTAAAGGGAAATGGGCTTGCTATGTGATTTCTTTTGGAAAAACATGAGAACATATATATATATATATAAGGATAACAAACATTAATTATCCTCATTTAATTTAGTCATTTTGTCCTATACATGGACGCGTTATGAAAAAGTTTGATAACCAATATGTTATTTTGGTTTCATCACTACATTGTATATATTTCACAATTCACGATACAAAAATTGAAATCATACAATTAGTTAAGTGGATTGAATTCGTGAGAAATGCAATTATGCGCACCAGCATTTGCAATCACACTTGCACTGATGCCTGTAGTGCATGTGGACTGGAAAGAAGCATGCAGCAAAAGAAATTAAGCCACTCAATGGAACATATATATCAATTATTATGCATGAGCTTTTACCTAAGTTGTGGTGTATCAGCCTAGATTTATTAATACCATATATCTTTTGCATTTCAGAAATTATTACAACATTGCTTAACAGCATATAATAAGTAAGAATATCATAATTTTCCTTTCCTTAACGCCCTTTAATTAAAAGTGCAAATGAAATTCGATTTACATTAATTATTTATATACATAGGCCCTGACCTTGAAATTCATTAAATCAATCGTATTCACATGATATAACAAACCAAATCCTTAATTATAATATTTAATTCTCAATTCACTCATGCATGGCCTTGAAGATAAAGGCTACAAATTAATTCAAGCAAGCTCACTTAGTCCTCTCCTGTTGAGCCAAGAGAATATAACCTCAAAACCCACCTCTAGAATCTCCTTACCTTCACCAATCAACTGATGCCACATGCCTGGTAAGACTTTTAAAGTCTTATCCGTGCTGGCTGCCAGGTCATACACCAGCTCAGCCGACTCCACATCACACACCGCATCGTCCTCTCCATGCAAAATCAACAACGGCAACTCGACTTCCCTGCATTTTCTCCCTACCTCTTCACAAACCCTAAGCAACTCCAGTGCAGTAGAAGCAGGCGGATACTCAAATGACCGTTTTGCCCTTGGGCATCGCCTCACTAATTCTCTCTTCCACTTCTCTTTGTAAGACCTCTCCACTAAGTTGCCGGCCACAACTACACGCCAATTCGGTGCCACCATGGCAGCAGCTGGCAGTAACTTTTCAAGCGGCCACACTGGCTTGAAATCACGCGACACGCCACACATGGCGCCGTTTAGCACCAGGCCACGCCATTCCTCCTTTTGCCTGAGGGATATAAACATGGCAATGGCACCGCCTAAAGATTCACCGTAGAGGAATGCAGGTAGGTGGCTGTTGCTGGCACGTACATCATCAAAGAACTGTATGCAGTTGTCGATGACAGGTTTCACACTAGGGATGTGTCCACGTGGCCCTTCGGATCTCCCATGGCCCGGTAGATCTATGGCACAGACAAGAAACCCTAGCTTGGCGATAGCTACAGCAGTGGTCTCAAACACCCAGCCACTCTCAGATGCATATCCATGGACCATAGCGACAATGCCACGTGGCGGGTAGGCTGGTGACTGGGTGACCGGGCTCCATGTTTGTGTATAGAGCTTGGTTTTAGTTTTGGTGGAAATAAAAGAGTATGAGTGGAGAACTTGGTGTTTTTGGTAGAACTCTTCTGGTGTGAGATCACCAAAGGGGCTTGTTTTGTTGGCATGGAGAATAGGATGATACATGTTGTGTATGCACTATGCACAATGACAAGCCAAGTGACCAAGCGGGATGTGGTAATTGGGTAATATATAGGTGTCTGAAATCTGAATAGATAACTCATTAGTCATTAGGCCAAATTATATATATCTTCGACAGCGTTATTCAATGGGGACATCGTTTGATGAGAGTAGATGAGTTTGTACTATGAATTGATCGATGTCTCAATTTTCAAAGTCCAAATAATTAATTTGAAATTGTTAAACATTATCTCAATATGAAAGTTTATTTAAAGATCAAATTTTACATTATTTACAATTTTTTTTACAATATTTTAGATAGATGAAAAATTATTTATTTAAAGAAAATTATCCGAAAGTAGTTATATTCTGCTTATCTAAATAAATAGTAAAAATATTTAAAAAAATATAAAATCCATAACGCAGGCCAATATACCTTGTGCATAATACCATAGCCTCACTCATATTTTATAATCTATATATAATTAATTAGGAAATCTAGTTACGGTTTTTTCAACAGTACTGTCAAAAAAAGAAGAATCTCATCAACGTAACAATCTCCAAAAAAAGAGGTTGTTGGAATTTCGAACGTTGCTAACTATGGGATGAGGAGTTTCTTAATTATATATTTTAATCAATATGGAGAATTAAATATTTTGATAATTACTTTGTGGTTGTCTCCATTCAGTGAGTTCCACACAAAAAGGATGATGTTAAAGGGCTTAAGGCATTGTCATTGAGAAAAGAAACACATGATTAATTAGGTGACGCTTTCAAACGACATGATTGTCATTTTTCTCTCAAATTCTTCTATTGACATCAATCTTTATCACAGAAATTAAAGCAATTTTCCAATGCATCACATTTTGAAAGAAATTTCAATAATGACTTTTTTCTCATTTAATCAAACAGAAGTAAGTAGAAAATATTTTCCTTTGCCTTTGAGACTAGTTATTGATAATTTATAAAAAAAATATAAAAATAAAAATATGGTTTTTATAGTTTATATTTATATATATTTTGTATTAAATTTTGAACGATTTGAGAAATATCTATTCTCTCATCAAGTGCTGATAAAGTTAATTAAATTTTTAAATTAACGCAAGAGGAATGGTCAACTATTTTTGCAATTGCACCAAATTGCATGGTGAATTTCTCATACCAAAATTAAATATTTTTTTAAATATAATTAATCATTTTAGTACAAATGTATTGTTGAATGATTATATTATCAAGTGAATCTTTTCAGATTTCACCTTAGTTATATTATCAACGATTGTTTATAAATACATGATATTTAAATAGAACTAAATGATTGATCATATTTAAATGTTTCAGATTTAATGAACATAAGGGAAAATAGGAAAATATTTGAATTTATAGCGGAAAAATAAGAAAATTTTAGTATTTTGATGAGAAAATAATAATCTCATATATTTTAATGTAATTCGGTTTAGTCTGTGTTTAACTGTTTATTGAGAAAAAAAAATGAATTCTGATCAGTTGAGGCAGATACTCAGCAAAATTGAGTTACAAAAGATCTTTTGCACCAATTTAATGCTAAGTTGCCAACTGCTGAGCGTGGGTTCGGTGTCCGTTGGTGTGGGATCCAAATCTGTTAAAATTTCACATCCGTAAACAATATTCTGAAATCACTGAAATTCTGAATTTAGCCGTTGAATTGTTTCGAGATGTGTTCACAGAAAAAGTAGTTGCTTCGAGATGCGTGCACAGAAAAAGTTGAACGGCTGAATTCAGAATTTCAGAAATTTCAAGTGTACTGTTCATGAATTTAGAATTTCAGCTGATTTAAATCCGTTGGTGTGCCCCTAAACAGTGACTGTTTCACTTGCTACACGTAGCAAATTGAATCGTTATCATATGAGGTAACATAATATTTCTGTTCAGATTTGAACCAACCGATCAAAATTCAGACCAATTTGGTCGTGTCTTGTTAATTGTGGATTCACCGGACGATCCAGATCTAAATAGATATGTTATATTACCTTAGATAATAATAGTAGGGTTAAAATGCATACACCATTGGTTTTGTGCTTCAATTATGCTCTACGTCTTTTTTTCCGTTTTCAAAGTTCGAACAATCGATCCGAACCGCTCAGTATGATCTTCATATTAAAATGTGCTTGGAGACAAAATTTTATATTTTTTGAAATTTTTTTACTATATTTTTAGATAGGTACAAAATCATTGTTTTGAATGGTTTAGAATCTTTTGAAAACAGTGATTTTGTACCTATCTAAAAAATTAGTAAAAAAATTTCAAAAAATATAAAATTTGGTTTTCAAGCACATTTTAATACAAATATCACAGTGAACGGTTTTGATCGACTATTCGGACTTTGAAAATGAAAATAAAATGTGAAGTATAATTGGAGCACAAAACGAATGTTACATTTTAACCCTACTCTAATAATAATATGTATTCAAAGTTGGTTACACTAAGAATTATTTTATATTTCTTGAAAAATATATCAATTTGATCGGTCGATTGGCTTGTGGGTCCGGTTACCATTTTAAATGATTGGATCGTAGGCTCGTAACAGTGAGGAACTTGTATATATCATTAAAGAGTAAGATTCAGTTGCTATAGATAGCATAAAGTCTTATGTATTATTATTATTTAAAAAATTTATTGTATAAATATTAAACTTTGATCTAAGTAGCTCACAAAATTAGTTATATAATAAATTTATAGAGTATTAAATTTTATTATTTTTATGGAATGTTTTTACTATTATTTATGATTTATGAAAGATGACAAAAACTAATCTAAAATATTGACATTTTTTATTTTTTAGCTATTTTTTGCCATATTTCATAAATCATAAAAAATAGTAAAAATTAGTATTCTACATGTTCATCATATAACCAATTTACTGAGCTACTTAGATCAAAGTTTGAAGTTTATACGATAAATTTTTAAGACAATAGTACGGAAAATCTTATGCTATTCGTAACACCTAAGCCTTACTCATTATTAAAATATAAAATCGTTTTATTATTCGACAAAGATAAAATAAAAAATTACTTGGTTTTTGTAGTGATGACTGATAAAGAAGATTTACGAGTATTTATCTCTGGAATTTTAAATATACTCTTAAAAATTAATAGCATATCATGGGCTATTAGTTAAAAATTACTTACTTTTTTAACTTATTCTTTAATCTAAAATCTTTTTTTTTTTTTTTGATTTAAAACCCGTAGGTATATTGCATTAACCGAAGATAAAGTTTTATCATTACAGAAACCCTTTTGCAATAAAAGGAATTAGTGGAAAAAGTAAATTACTGAAATGAAGTAAACTACAACCGAACTGGAATATTCCACAGTACCCTAGATTAAATGTAACTAGCATGTTGTGCAATATGAAAATAAAGCCGGGTGCTTCTTGCAAAAGTGTGAAGGCTTTTAGTCTGACAGATTCGCCGTTTTGTTACCAGTATGATAAATGGTCGATTTTAGCACCATTTGAATTCCTGCACAGGGTCTGTACCGCATCATGGTTCCCTCTGGTTCGTACCAGTCGCGTCTCCTGTACCAAACTGCTACAGTTGCGGTATTGTGGCTCTATCCCTTTGCACCGGTATTTTAAAGAAATCCTGGCAGGAGCGGCAGAGTCACATGGACTAATGGTGACACTTGTCACCTACATGTTAAAAAAAAAATTATATTATATATATTTTGAAAGAGGAACCTTATATTGGTTGTACTATAAATTAATATATTTATTTTTAAATATCAAACAGTCAATATAAACCATTTAACATGATATCTATATAAAAATGTAATTTTATATCAAATTTTACATTTTTTTCATTATTTATACTATTTGTTTAGATAGGTAAAAATCACTTGATTTTCAAAAGTAGTGATTTCCTTATAAAATAACAAAAAAATTTAAAATTTAATTTGTAAGTACATACTCATATAGAAATCATGTTGAACGGTTCAGATTGACTATTTAAACTTAGAATACAAAATATTGATCGATAGTACGGAATACGGACCGATCCACGCTATGCATAGTACCATAGCCTCACTCATTTTCAAAATGAATTATAAATATTTATTTATTATTCAAATAATTACAAAAATATGTCTCATTTTAAAATTTTATTTTAAACCATTTTATTTTTTGATCCACATATAGAGAGTATTACCTAATTATCTTTGTTATTAATGATCCAGTGATAAAAACACATAATCTCTTATATGGAAAGTTATGAATTCGAAATTTGAATAAAAAAATTATTTGTTATAATAACATTAATATTAAATAATTTACTTAAAAACAAATTGCCAATGCTACCCAGAGCGGCCGATCTTTATTATTAAAACGAGAACCCGATGCACAAGTCCAAAACTTTAAATCTAAATGGTAAGAAAACAGAAGAGCCTAGTCCAAGTGCCGTATTAGGTTCAGATCAGGGTACGTGATCGGAGGTAGGTGGTAGTTGCAAGTCCATCTTTATTTATTACTTGGTGCCAAGGCACGAGCCAAATAAACGGTTTGCATTAATGGCTGATATAAATGACCGGTTGACAATTTTGTCCGATTTGACAAGACCCAGTTCCGGACCTAACCTGATCCGATCGGATCCTACAATACTCAACCCTCTCTGGAATCGTGCTCCAAATCCGATTTGGCTCAAAATATGCATATTGGATCTAATTATTGAATCATAAATATCCATCTACTGACTAACTAGCAATAAGTAAAAAAAGGAAACATTTTCCAACTGACATTGAAGGCGTGACTCGTGATCCGGCCCGGTCGCAAGTGTTAGGTATTCTTTAATCTGTACGTGACTCAAAATTGCATGAAATTAATTAATGTGGTACTTAAAAAGGATAACTGCACGGATATATATGAGCTAAGGTGCCGGGTGTTGTCTACTTGTCTTCCACCTTGTTTTCTTGGGAGCATTGTTCAGAGAATTTTTTTATGTAGAAATTAATATAAAGAGAGAAACAGTTAGATTAATGATTGAAAAAAAAATTGGTAGAATTTCTACTAATTTTAAAAATTTTAAAATTTGAATCAGTATAATTCCTACTAATCCAAATCAGTTTTTCTTTTTCTTTTTTCTTTTAATTTTCTCTGGTAAAATATAAAAAGATTTTACGAAAATAGTAGAGTATGTTAAAATTTAGATATAATAGAAACATTTCATCTACTTTTTTAAAACTTTTTATATTTACTAGAGATATAATGGAAAAAATTTCTCCTTCTATGCATCAAATTAAAAGAAAAATAACTGAAAGTTTGAATTAGTAGGAATTCTATCCATCTTTCTATCAATAAAAAAAAGCTAATGTACTCTTTATGTTTCTCTCTCTTCTTTTTTATTAATTTCTACGTAAAAAAATTTCTCATTGTTGATGTCGTAACTTTTGCCACACATGCAATTGCTGGATTCTGATGTAACTTGTAATTTAATCTCCTATGAATTATATAATGGATCTATCAGTTTCTTAGAAGTTGTGGATCAAATCTTCTTTAAAAGTTTAAGATAATATATATAGGCAGCCCCTGAAAGACTCACATTGGGCTTAATTATATATGAGGAGGGTTCAAATGTCTTTATTTTTTGTACTTCCACCATGTTTTCATTTTAAAACGTTAATAATTCAAAATTTAAATCATAAACGTTAAAATAAAACCATTAGATGTGATCTATATTATTTTCTCTATGTGCTCATAAAAAATTATAACATTTTGGTTTTGTTTTTATGTGAATCAATAAGTTAAAAAATCAACGTCTAGAAATTATCCACATTAGTACGTTTTTACAAATTCTTGATGACAACCAAAACAAAGTTGAAATATCATAAATTTTTACACATGCATAAATAAAATTATGTAGATCATATCTAACGGTTTTATTTTGACTTTTAAGTTTAAAATTTTGAATTACTAAAGTTTTTAAAAATAAAGGCATAACGGAGACAGACAAAATAGAGGCATTTGAACCCTCCTCGTTACATGTTAATACTTTGACTTTGTTGCATTATGATTTACAGAATCAAGATAATTAAAAAAAGGATATAAGATGATGGCGTTGGAAATGTACATCGTTGGATCTTTTGGAGTTTTCACCTTACAAAAAGGGGCAATTACTAGATATATTTGTGCGAAGTGGGTGAACTAAAGTCTAAAGGATAAGAAACAATAAACATGTTGCCAACAAAAACAATTTATTTATAGCATGAGCAAAAGAACAATACAATACAAACAACAGAAAGCATGGCAAAAATTTAAACAAAATTAAGAATTATTAAAATACGAGCTTTTGTCACGAGACCGAACACCATTTTGTTTTTCAATGGTCTGAAAACAACGATTTTGTAACCATCTTAATAAATAGTAAAAAAATTCAAAAAAAAATGTAAATTTTGACCTCCAAGTACATTTTAATATGGAGATAATGTTGAACGGTCGGATCAACTGTTTGAACTTTGAAAATGAAAATATGTTTATTTTACAAATAGATCCTTATGTCCACCGAAGCAAATGCCTATAAACTATAATGGTTTTTCTATATTTCGAATTTTTTTTAATTTGTACCTTTTTGTTGATATTTTATTTTTATTTTTTCTATTGATAAAAAAAATCGGGTATAAATGCTGAACCTATTGCAGAGCCAGTGAGTATCCTGCCGTACGCAGGAAATAGAATACTCCCAACGGAATTAAAATTATTTCCAAATCTATTTAAATTTAAATTATGAGGAATTGTTTTAAGATTTGTGTCAAATTAAAACGCACAACCCAGAGCCAGTTGCAATTCTATCTTCTACTTATTTTTATTTAAATCACTCGAATCACTCAGGCTTTTATTTCATTTTATTTTTTTAATTTATCATTCCGATTCGTGAGATCATTAATGGATTATATCAAACTTGTTAATACAGCCACGACAAATTGATGAATCAAAGTTTTAATAAACTATATTCTTAATATCTGTGTTCTGTTGCTTAATTTGATAATAAAATATACCAAGCCATCTATGAATATACCTGAATTAGGATAAAAAAAAGGAAGCTGATATGAGTACCCACGCTACAGTACCCGCACTGTACCCACACCTAAACTGCCATAACTGCTTGTGGGGACCGCAACTATTCCAAAACTGTAATTTTGTTTTACAAATTTAATAGTAATACTGTCAAGTATATAGGTCAAACAGGACAAGTATTTATACCTATACAATGAACTACATCTGATATATGAATTTTCCTAAAATAACTGTACCCGCACCTTTTTTTGAAAAATTCTCATGTTGTACCCGCATTAGGGGACCACTCAAACGGCATGTGGGGACCGCAACTGTTCCAAAACTGTAATTTTGTTTTACAAATTTTGATACTGTCAAGTATATAGGTCAAACAGGGCAAGTATTTATACCTATACAATGAACTACATCTGATATATGAATTTTCCAAAAATAACTGTACCCGCACTTTTTTTTTGAAATATTCTCATTTTGTACACGCATTAGGGGACCACTCAAACGGCATGTGGGGAACGCAACTGTTCCAAAACTGTAATTTTGTTTTACAAATTTTGATACTGTGAAGTATATAACTCAAATATGGCAAGTATTTATACCTATACAATGAACTACATATGATATATGAATTTTCCTAAAATAACTGTACCTGCACATTTTCTTGAAAATTTCTCGTGTTGTACCCGCATTAGGGGACAACTTAAACGGCATGTGGAGACCGCAACTGTTCCAAAACTGTAATTTTGTTTTACAAATTTTAATAGTAACACTGTGAAGTATATAGCTCAAATAGAGCAAGTATTTATACCTATATAATGACCTACATATGATATATGAATTTTTCTAAAATAACAGTGCGGGTACTGTAGCGCGTACAGTGCAGGTACTGTAGCACGTACAGTGCAGATACTGTAGTGTGAGTACTGAAATAATTATTCTAAAAAAAATTGGAAGGCAGATGCAACCAGTGACGGAGGATAACGCATACAAGGCACTTGCACAAGAAGAGTACCAAAGTGCTCCAGCTTAGGATCGGATGTTTCCATCAGTCGGTACGAACGAACAGGAACAATCAAAGCATGATGAACATTAAATAAAGTACTTCTATTATAGTCCAATCAGGAATGAGATGAAGACTAGAGAAAAAAATGTTCTGAACATTTCTAAAAGAGTGCCCCATGGTTTTATCCAAATTGTACTAATTATACAACTAAAGTTCAAGAGACAAGTCCACAATTTGTGCCCACCCCTGAACACCACCAAGTGTATTTACAGAATTGCACTTCCAAGTATTAACCCGTTTTCCCTTTATTTTTCCTCTCGAAGGCAGAAATGGAAAAAAAAAAAAAAAAAAATCCTCCAACCAACACCACCCATTTCATCTTTGGGCACCATATCTCCTTTTACCTTTTTTTTTTCTTTTTACCCTCCAGACAGAGACTATTTACAGGCACGCGATCTCATCATACTTCTGTCAAATTCAGAAAACCCCATGGAGAACAAAAGCCTTTCTTCTCAGCTGAAACTCCTTGAAGAAACAAAAGGATTTCATTGGCATTATACAACCCCCCCTAGAACTGCCCAAAAGTTGAAAACAAGGCATTTTCTAACTCTTTCTTCTATCAGGGGACCTACCCCAATGCTTGATTCCTTTTTGATTGAGTTTGAAAGGACTGGTCCAGCTTTTACGGCGTTTTGGTGTTTCAGGGAAGACACCAGATGCGAGGGCTTGTTGGAGCCACATATCGAACTCATCATCGTCAAAGATTCTCTCCGCATCCAATCCCCATGGATGCCGAGATGATCCTGACCGTTGGTTATTCGTCCTTTCCGGGCCCACCATGTTCACCATGAAGCTTGGTCCATGCGTGTTCGGTCTGCACTCCATTCCCTGAAATAGCATTAGAGAGGGAGAGATCATTTCATGCTTGAAGCAAATTACAAACTGATCCTTGAGATCATTTCATGCTTGAAGCAAGTTGAGTAATTGGTCGGCTTGAGATCAAAAGAAAGCAGCGTACAACAATTGTCCATGTTAATGTAATCTTTTGAAGAAACTTTCCTGGGATGTGATGAAAAATGTCATGCTTTTCAAGTTAGAGAACAGACTATTAGTTTTATGATAAGTTTATCGACATGTTATTGGATCTTTAGCTGACAATGTTGACTGAGAGGGGTTTTAAGAAAGTGAAATATATCAATAAAATTTAAGAAAACTCAAGGACTTCATAATATTGCATGCATCCATACAGGGTGATTTAAAGTTTCCATCTGAGTTGGTGGAATACACGACCTACTTCTGCTATACTAGAAGCCTAAATATAAACTTTACCTGACAAGTGGCCCATTCAGACACATCAAATATTTTACTTTCAGCACACACAAATGCACGTGGAATGTCCACCTGGAAATAATAAGAAAGAATAATTGTAGTTCAAAATTAAAATGTCTAATAGGAATGCAAAAAATAGAACAACAAAAAATTATGGCCTTATTTGTGTTCTTATTTTATAACTCAAAGAAATTACTTCCCCTCATAGCAGAAATTAAATTTAAACCACTGAGCTTACACAAACAGAAATGTCACAATTTATAGGGTATGTATACCTACTGGTGTAAACACTCACTCAATGATACAAATTTCACCTAATTTCATGTGCCAAATGTAGTGCGAGTAATCCTAAAAAAAAAAACTCAATTTTGTAGTTAAGCCTTCCTCAGCCTATTTTGGTTCAACCTGCCATCAGTTGTGCAATTACCAGTTAATTCAAAATCACAACCAACTTGAAATCTTCGACAATGATATTATAGACCAAACCAGCCAAGAAAAAGGAAAAGAGTTTAAATTGATCAAATCCAAAGCAGTAACAAGATTTAGCATGCTCTTCCTCGTAACCAAATAAGACACGCATGCTCACACAAGGTATACAAGCAAACAAATAAATAAATAAATTACCTTCAGAGAAGAAAAGAGAGGTGAAGACCCATTCTCAACCCATCCATCTCCATCCCGGGCTTGATGGTATTGGCAGCAATTCTGAATGTAACAAGTAAAAACATTTATTCAATGCAAAATTGCAATTATATAAATAGACTAATAAACTAATAGATAATGGAGAGCTGATGATGACCAAAATAAATCACCAAATCACCACCAAATCTCTAAAAGGTTAAAAAGAAGAAAGGAAAAAAATAAAGAGACAACATATCATTCTCAAGTAAAAAGTAAAATCCATACCCAAAAACAGATACAAGACAAATAAGGGTGATAAAGTTTAAAAAAAGTATTTTTTAATCAGTTTTGCAAGATGTTTCTGCTGGCCAGATTTATGGCAGCCAGAATCAGCCTCGTTACCACCAAAGAAAAGATATGCAACATAAAAATTACAGAATGAGCATCTGACCTGACACCACCGAGCCCGGGATTTGCTTCGCTTTGTGCAAATCCACAAATGAAAATTGCCACACTTTGTGCATTCTATTCTCCTTGATTCCTCTGATATGAACTCCACTCCGCTCTGTAAATAATTCCGTGTCAAAAGAATATATAGAATTTTTTTTTCTTATTTTGAGTTTTGCTAGTCTGTTGGTTTTGATTGATCCAACCTTAGGTTTAGTTTGAGGCCAAATTGCACAAATAGAGTGTTGATAGAGATGAAATTTGTTTAGCTAATCAGGTGAAATTATGCTTTATCAACCATTTGGCAAAACCAGTATGATACCAAAAACCAGCCAGGTACAAAACCAAAAGAACTGACCCTAACTGAACCCACATAAGGTGCAACTGGTCTCTTGCCTTGGGTTTGCTTGGTTATAAAAAAAATAGCAGCAGTTGTACAAACCTGCACCGCACCATATTCCTATTAATTGGTACAACAATATACCTGCTGAGATATCCCACGTGATCTCTGAGATGTAGTTCTTCTTGATTCCTCCTTCCTTAATTGCTCATCGTAATTATATTTCTTTGTGAAATCAGAAAGAACCTGAAGTAAAGGGGTAACAATCAGACCTATGTTGTTTTCTTAGGCATGCTGCAATCTATGTGAGCTTGTATTTTCTAATGGATATGTTGTTCCACTTGTTTAGCTCCTTTATCCTTTATTTTTCGAAGGGCAAAAAGAAGGTAAAAAAATGAAGGCAACTTGCCTCATAAGCACACTGAAGCTTTTTGAATGACTCGCATGCCCTTGGATTTCCCATGTTCTTATCAGGATGCACAAGCAGGACCTACATGTGAGGATAACAAAATACTAACATATGTATTTAGCATATACACCTGTGAACTATATTAGAAAAGGCAAAATTTCATTGCGCTTCCTAAATCCTAATGGCAAGATTTATTAAATTCCTTGGGATTCGAATTTTCTATCACAACCAGCTTACCTCAGTTTTGCACAAATAAATTATGGCCACCAACTCCAGAAGAGCAGCAAAAGCTATAACATACAATATTGTACCACTGCACAAGATCTAAGAATACAGGATGGTACAAGCTGTGAATTTTGACCATTACTGATATTGAGTGTCATATTGTCTAACAGGCAAAATTGGATGCTAATATTGATTCTAGTTTGCATAACCAGAAAAATGATTATCATGGAGTTAAATTTGTATAGTGGGAACCAATTTCATCACTTTATCTAGGTTTCTAAATATGGACTGTTTTGCAAGTGACTCACAAAGTCGGGTGCCATTTGCATATTCAATAAACAAATTGCATTATTGGCAAGGCTTATTCCGGAAAAGAATTTACTATACCATTTTGTGGTACTCCTTTTTCAGGATCTTGAGATCAACAGTACGACTTCTTGGTACACCAAGCACCTCATAATGGTTTGAACCCTTCATGATCCGTTCAATCTCAGCAATTGATGCCACATCACTCTTTACAACCCTACTAGATGAAGCAACAGAAGAAGATGAAGAAGTACAAGAAGGAGAAACCTTCTCAGTACATAGCACACTAGGTGCTGACGTGGCACGATACGGATTTGATTTGGCTGAGACACATTCAGGTTCAAAAGTGGGGGGAGGAGCTGGAGGAGGGGTTGAGTACTCATACCCAGAACCACTCGGGAAATCCTCCATTACTGGGTCGGTTCGGTTTTGAGGGTTTTGTTCTGAATGAGGGATATCCGGGGTGTAATCTTCAGGGGGGTGTAGCAGTTTAGCCAGGAAATCATTAGAGAGGAAAGAAAGGTTCAGGGTGATAAGGACACCGTGCCAGCCCACACGAGTTGTTACACTATAGAGGGCATAAGCTGTTAGCATTAGCATCAAAATTCGTGCATGGTTTAGAGAGAGCATACAACCTGTCATGTAAAGAAAGCAAAATGAAAATCGGCAGTGAACTATAATCCTAACATGTTCATATGGCATTCAATCATTAAATATATATAAATCAATGTGATACCAGACCATTGTTTTTAGTCTTTCATTATTTTCATTGCTCTGAGTTAGGCCATTGTACAAATATATATTTGTATTTCAGCTGAAATACAAATAGTCTGAACATTCTTTTTCATGTCAAAAAGGTCTACCTAAGCCACTTGATATGATCCACGTATCAAAATCTTGTAGGATTCCATATATTACATTTTAGAATTTTTAGAATTTTAAATATAGCCCAAAAATAGTAAAAGAATAAATATGTTTGCATATCAGAAGGGTTCGTTTTCAAAATCCGAAAAAAAAATTCTATAAGTAGTAAAATTCGACGTCCTACAAGATTTTGAATAGATCACATTGAGCAGCTTAGATCGTCCGTTTGGACATGAAAAGGCATGGTTTGGCCCATTTGTATTTTGGTCCAAATTACAAATGTCTTTACAATAGCCTAACTCTCATTACCTTATATCATATAATATTAGTTGCCACTTGTAATATTGTTTCAGATTCTGATTATTCTTTATCTGGTTTTCAGTCCTCCATGTAATGGTTATGGCCATTTAGTCTGAAATGCTTTAGATAAGACTCCTAAACCACCAAAAAAAAAATGAACAGCATGCATAATACTGGTCTCACTCAGTGCGAGCCCAAAAACCAAAAAATCAGGCTCCCTCATTCAATCTAGTATAATTCATGATGAAATTGCGCTTGATGACAGCAACAATTGAGACCTTAGTGCAAAACAAAAATGCTTTGGGAATAGTACAAGCAAATGCCACCTGTAATAGGAATATATATATATATATAAATAATTAAATAATAGAGACCTCCAGCTATTAGAAGCATTCCTGAAATCCAGAATTTGCCATAAATCCACATGAGCAATATTCCAAACAGTCCTATGATAAATGACCCCGGATTGTGCCCCAAGAAATGCATTGAACCTGCCGCAGCTCCCTGAAAGAGAGCCACAAAAGTCGATAAGTATAAGAAAAGGAGTGTTATTTACTAAAATATTTAATATTTGCTAATAAACCTTAGTTATAAGAAAAAAATTGTTATGTGCTTAAAAATAACACCTAGATCAATCAATTTCCAGATTCAAATAAAAAGCTCATGTACAGAACCCAAGCATGCATTAGTTGCATTGATAGTCAATCTTTTAAGAAAAAAAAGAACTGTAATTATCTCATATTGACGCAAGTTAGATACAATAAATTATTCATGATAAAAAAAGTTAATCACGTATGCAATACATCCTAAAATAGAAATCAAAGAAAATTGACATTAACTGACCAGACTTAGATGTGCATATAATACACCAGCAGCTGTGCTTAAACAAAGGAAACAACTCCAGAGAATAACAAAAAGAGTAACGGGGCCTAGTCTGACAAGTGACGTGGAGCCTCTAACAACACAGTCTCTCCATTGCAACAAGACGGAAACAAGAAATCGGGAGAAATGGATGCATCCAGTCCAAACAAATGGCCAGTGCCGATCAATGAGAAAACCTAATTTCTCCTTCAAACAGCACATCACAGCATGAATTGTCAAGAGAAACTTCTTCTGAGAGTGAAACCACCTCCATCCTTGCTTCAGTAAACCTATATCGCCCATTAGGGAACAACTCTGGACAGAGACGGAGCGAGGAAGTGGTGCCAGCGGGGGCCCAACCCCCACTATCCTATTGCTTGTCAAGTACCTTACTTGAATTAAGACCTTCTACCATATCAAGCCATAGTCCGTTGCTGCTGCCATAGTTTGGAGAATCTATCAATCGGCAGCCGAGGATCCGATTATTGCGCCATTTTCCGAACCAACTAGGCGCTTTTTGGTCGAAAGAACGCCTTAATTGGAACACTCACCTCACTGTCTGATGAGTTACGCCGATTCTAGTTTGTTGCGACTGAAGCGGCTTCACATCCGCCTCGTGAGAAAAGAGAAGAGTATGACGATGGCGGAGGGCTAAAGGAAAAGAGAAAAGGGAAGTGAAGAGATCCAAAGTGGGGGGGAGAGAGAAAGAGCGAGATCAGGGTATTTTTTAATTTCTTTTTATTCGAGTTTTTGGAAGTATAAAAAAGCCATTGAACCTGAAGAAATTCGCATCCTCTGAGATATCTCAAACTTTGAGTGTTTTTTCAGAATATCTCAACCGTTCAAATACGTTATACACAAATCTCAAAGCACAAATATACTGGCCCCTATGCTATCCCCGAATAGTCACCGTACACGTCGGTCACGCAAAAGTTGAGATATCTCAGAGGATACGCACTCAACTTGAAGTGGGTGGGAGATGATGAGAGATGAGCATGCTGTGTACACGGTGAAGTAACTAGTTTCATCAGAGTTTGGATAATTGATTAGGGTACCAAAATTATTTCCGCTCGAACAGTCAGATTTTTATTAAAGAAATAGTCAGATTAATCATTAATGTAATTTATTAGTTGGTTAAAGGTTGTGCTCTAGAAAAAGTTGGAGAGGGTGGGGGCTGTAGGGTAGGGGAGCTGGGGGAATTTGCATCCTCTCAGATATCTCAAACTTTCAGTGTTTTTTTCGAAAATCCCAACCGTTCAAATACATTCTGCACGAATCTCAAAACATAAATAATCCTAGCCCCAGTGTTATCCCCGAATAGGCATCCTACACGTCGGTCACGCAAAAGTTGAGATATCTCATTACTCATAGGATGTGCACTCGAACGGATCCGTATCCTCCCAGGTACCTGAATGAAGACAATTACGATCGTCTTTTTAACATGGCGCGAATGTCAAAACAGACCTCCACAGTCTTCATAGATATCGGATTGAGTTTGGCCCAAATAAGATTAATCTGGGCCGTCCGATTGTAATTGTCTTCAATCAGGTACCTGGGAGGATACGGATCCCACTCGAACCGGGGAGAGGGAGATGTATAATTTTTTTCATCCTCTACATCTTAATTCGGAATGTAAAATTAAATAACTTTGTATACTGACTTTTTGCTTTTTCTTTTTATTTCTCTTTCCTCTAATTTTAATACGTTTCAAACAAGTAAACAGAAATCCATCATATTTAGTCATTCATTTTTTTAACTCTTTTTTTTTTTTTGAAATTCCTTGGTAGAAGCTACCAGGACATTTTTTTTCTCTTCCCTCCTCTTTTACTCTCTCCAGAAGTTAATTTTAAGTAGTTGGTTTTATTGAGCCAACATCTTTATTTAAGAAAATTATTTTTTGAGCCGAAATATTTTATTTAAGAAAATATTTTTCAAATGAGATCTCTAGGAAATTTTATGAAATTATAAAAGGGTCATCCGTTAAATCATCGATCGAATGTGAACATTTTCCTGTTAATGTTATTTTTAAAAGGAAAATTATTCAACACCGAGCCTAATTGAGGAAGGGCAACTTGAACATCGACCATTATGTTCGGTCGGTATTGAAAAGATTAGTCCCATATAAATTTGTATCGGTAACAAGTACTGACAATAAACTGGTATTTTTACACCCCAGCCAAATCATTCTTCTTCCATTGCCTCTCCCTCGTTTCCGAAATTTTTATTAATACCACTGAAAAAAAAACCACAAATTACGAGGAATTTGAAAAATACCAAAGCCTCCAAATTAATCTGCAGCCCCCCAACAAGTCAATCTGCGGCTTCATTTTTAGAAGGCCGTAGATTAACGTTGAGGCCCCAAAAAACCAAAAATGCAATATAATATACTAATATTTAGGTTACTGAGGGACCGCAAATTGACTTGGAGGCTCTTGTATTTTTCGAATTCCCCAATTTCAGTAGTGTTTTGGTTTACTTATTTTTTTGAATTGGTATTAATAAAAATTTCGGCCCTCGTCCCGAATACATATCCTCTGAGGTAATAAAATAATTCTATTTGGATCACGGTCGTCCTATCAGAATCCGGACCAATCAGATCTGAGGTGGAACGCACGGGGTCGCATGAAGATTGCCAAACAGAAATATTCTTTTACCTTAGGTGATACGAATTCCCTCGTCCCAACCCTTATTTTCTTTTCACCCGCATCGAAAATAGTGTTGAAAATAAATATTTTTTTGTGGTAAATACAATTATGTTTGATCGAATTTGATTTTTGTTTGAAAATAATTGATAGATATATTAAAAAAAATCTCTTCAATTTGGATGGCTCAAAATATTGAAACTGTAGAGACTAAAAGGCCAAAAAGTTTAAGAAAGTTAAACATGCTGTAAGAATTGATGATAGAATTTTAGAAATTTAGTTGAATTGTTTAATATGTTGTTAAGTTGTTAAAAATGTATTTTTTTCATTACATAAATTTAATTTAAGAGCGTGTTCGGTCGTCTAAAGGGAACGGGAATGGAAACGGAAATGAAGATTTTTAAATGGCTAAAACACTGTTTGCGTGGAAAAAAAAAATTCACTCTGAGTGAATTTTTTTTTTCCCACGGACACAGTGTTTCACCGAACAGGCCCTAAATATTTATTATGTCTTGTGTTATATGTTACATAACACGTAAAATTTAGTGAATTTCGATTGTTTAATTGCTGCACTCATTAAATTTCCTTGTTTAAGTTTAATAATTCTAAAAGAAAAAAATATTGAAGTTGAAATTATTTAGGAATTCAAAATCAATGGACCGTGGAGAGAGTTTGTTAGTAGTAAGCCAATACGAAATCCGGTCAGAAGTAGATGGGTAGGTGCCTCCTTGCCTGATGAGGTTGTTAGATGGAAAATAAATCAGCTGAAATTCCGAAATCAAATGAACAGTACTTCTGAAATTCCTGCAATTCAAATTCAGTTATCGATTTTTTTTCGAGAACTCATCTCAAAACAGTTGGTTTTTTCTTGCACGCATCTCGGAACAGTTTAACGGCTAGATTCGAATTGCAGGGATTTCAAGGTGAACAGTAACCGATCTCGGATTTCAGCAGATTCGAATCCTGTCAGATGTAATTGACTCATTAGCCACGCCTCTGTGCATGCAGCAAGTAAATGACATACATGACGATGTGAATAGAAATCTCTTATGAGTTTTTATTTGAAAATAAATCAAAGCACGTAATTGTGTTCTTTTTCCTTATTTTTTAATGCAATTAATTGCACATGTCTCTAATATTAAATGATGATAGCGACTTCTTCGACTTCTTCCATCGTCTCAGCTTCAAAAAAAATTATGTAGCACAATATTAAAATTAAACCCATCACATCGAAATCTTGACATCGTTTGAGCTCCAATGATACGATGACGTGGTTTATTTATTTTTTCCTTTTTATGCTGCAGAAAGAAATTCGGGTTTAAGCTTGTTGTAGCAAAAGACTGAAAGCGTATAAACTTTACTGTGCCATTCATTCAACTCGGACTGTAGTTCAGGAGCGTGACCGCTGACCGGAACTGTGTTGCTTGCTTTCTTTACCCTGCGTCCCTGCCTTTTCGCTTTTAACTATCCGTCACACTCACACTCACACAGTTATTTAGACTGAAAGGATGACCCAAATCACCGAAATTTTTATTAATATCTAAAAAAAATATTAAATTTTAAAATCTACATCTTGTTTGACAATATTTCAAAAATTGTCCAAACCGCAGATTTATTTCCTGATTTTAGGTTGAAGTACCGCAAATTTATTTTTCGGTTTTGGAATTCCAAAACTGGAAATTAAATTTAGGTTTTATGTTTTTTTAATTAAACAGAAAATGTTATAATTTATTTATCTTCTGTATTGAAATATTAGAAATATTTTATATATTTCTTTGAAAATAGATGAAATACTATATAATTTGATTTATTAGAAAGACTGTGACAAATAACCCGGATCAATATTTTTCAGCCCGATTTTTTTGCGGTTGTAAGAAGAATTAAAATATTTCTTTGTGTGTTATTGAAAAAAAATAAAAATATTTTGAAATCTGAGTTATTGATCCCGATTCAAAAGTCACTTCTAGGTAAATACAACCGCAATAAAAACAAAGAAATAACACAAAGAAATATTTTAATTTTTCTTACAGCCGCAATAAAACCGACCTGAAAAATGTTGATCCAGATTATTTGTCACAGTCTTTCTAATAAATTAAATTATATAGTATTCCATCTATTTTTAAAGAAATATATAAAAAAATTCTAATATTTCAATACAAAAAATAAATAAATTATAACATTTTCTATTTAATTAAAAAAACATAAAATTGGAAATTTAATTTCCGGTTTTGGAATTCCAAAACCAAAACTGGAAATTTTCCCGGTTCTATAAAATAGTGCGGTTTTGGGATGCCTAGAACCGGAAAATAAATATGCGGTAATTCGGCTTAAAATCGCGAAATAAATTTACGGTTTGGATAGTTTTTGAAATCTTGTCAAACAGGATGTACATTTTAAAATTTAATATTTTTTGGATATTAATAAAAATTTCAAGCCAAATCAACTCGATCACTTGAGTAAGAGGACCGAAGCGGACATGGGACACGGACACTTTCCTGAATACCTAGTTACGCACCAAGCAATTTAAGTTCACTCAGCTTCCCAAAATGACATTTTTATTAATATCCAAAGTTAATTACAAATTAATAAATATACCCACGTTAGCTGAGTTTTTTTAAAAATGCCCAAACCGGCCATTAAATGGTTGGTCCCCTTTTTTTCTCCACCGGCCATTAAATGGCCGGTTCTCAAATTTGTTGTTGTTGTTTCAGACCCTATAAATATCCATCTTTCTCTCTTCTCCCTCTCACAACTCACTCAAATCATAGACAATAGCAACCAGGTAGATCGTCCTATCGTGGCCTAGCGAGAGGAGGGTCAATTAGTGATCGAGGTAAAAATGAGGGGAAAAAAAAACAACTGTCAAGTATGCCGTGATAAAAAAAAACTGTCAAGTATATATGATGGAGGAATTTCTTAGGCAACCTATTCGGTATGAAATTTCAGACGATGACTTTGTGAAAAACCCCTATGGCTCTGGTTTGAAAAAAGAAGAAGGTTGATCCAGAGCCTCCAACATCGAACGATGAGTTTGTTCCATGTACTTATACTGGACCATCTTCATCATAACCCTCCAGGTGATCAGAGTCCCAGTTTGCATATCTTCCTCCGGAATTTTGTTAATATTTTCAAAATCTGACCCAATTTCGTCGTCTAATGGTGCCGGTCTGGGGTGAGGTGATGGTGGTGGTAATGGTAAACGCTCTTCATGCACAGGTCTAGGTGGGGATCTTATATGGGGTTGTGGTTGGGGTGATGGTGGAGTGAAGTGATTGTATGTTTTTTGGTCTGGTACAAATAAAGGAACCATGGGAGTGTATGGTTCTGGTTATGTTGTATAATTTGGCGCAACTGAATTTTGGCCAGAACTTCCAACCCCTAACTCTATCGGAACTCTCATGATGTAGATTTCTATGATAAAATTTTCAGTGGTCTTTAGCCGCCCGCACAGGCCTCTCTATGCAGCATCACTTAGTACTTTCACTATGGTATAGGTCGGGGGTGTTCCATCGTTCACTCGGGTTACCAATTCTAAGTTCCACATTTCTGGGTTATAACCAATGCATTCGTAAATCATGGTTTTCAAGTCCCAAAGTGAGATATCATCGGGAACCATGAATGGATTAACTGGCTCTTTGGAGTAATAAATCTCATATGTATTAGTAAGAAACTTCCCACCACAGTGTAATGAAATCATGGGCATGACCAACAAACTACATTTTTGTAAATGGTAAACAATTGTCAGGTTACTAATTTAAATGTATAGATTACTGAAAAAAAAATTAAATTAAAATAATAAATTATAAAAAAATTAAATTAATTTAAATAAAATAAAATAAATAAATTTAAATAAAAAATACCTGAAAATCGCCTTCTCTTTCTCTTATGTGAATTGAGTGAGTTTTGAGAGGGAGGAGAGAGAATGATGGGTATTTATAGGGTCTGAAACAGCAAAAAAAAAAAAAAAAAAATTGACAACCAGCCATTTAATGGCCGGTGAAGAAAAAAAGAGAACCGGCAATTTAATGACCGATTTGGGCATTTTAAAAAAAACTCAGCTAACTTGGGTATATTTATTAATTTGTAATTAACTTTGGATATTAATAAAAATGTCGGATTCCCAAACAAGCGTTTATTAACTCGGATAACATAAATAATAAATAACACAGTAAAGCTCACGATACTTGCACGTGACATTACTGGCAAAGAAAAGTGTGCAGCATGGATAAGAGCTCAAACCTCGATACTATATGACTGGAAATTTATTTGTAGATTGAATTTTTTTTTTCGGAATATCATATTGGAATTTTTGCATGCAGTAACCGAAGCAAGAGAATAATAATTGGATTATTTATAACCTCTATAACATGAGGCAGTTTGACCACCCTCCATTTTACTAATATTTTGGCAGTAGCGTTTATTTCGAATAAAAATTGCTGTCAAATATAAATTTATTTTTGTGAAGCGTATAGAAATAGCATTATCTCACTTAAAAAAAAAAATTAGAATAGCGCAAAGGGAGGAAAAAAAGGGTGAGAGAATTTTCCTTCCATTCTATTTTTCACCAATTTTTTCAACTAATATATCTGTACAACTCTTCTAAGTTCTAACTGTCACTTTTCTGGTACTATTTCACATATTGCCACTTTGCCAGACGAGCATCTTGTATATACTTGGATAATCAACTTGTACAATACATGCATCTTTTTGCAATTAGAAAGACAATTGGCATTTACATAGAGAATTTATTAACAAAGGCACTCAAAATGAGTGATTAGGTTTACATACCCAATGGTATAAGAGGAGGGATCATATGACATTTTTTTTTTGTGACATCGGACGATACTTTATATTTTCAAAGTCCAAACAGTCGATTCAAACTGTTCAATATGATGGATATATTAAAATGTGCTTGCAGGTCAAATTTTACATTTTTTTTGAATTTTTTTACTATTTATTAAGATGGGTACAAAATTTAATGTCTGAAAACAACGATTTTGTAAAATACTTAATAAATAGTAAAAAAATTCAAAAAAAATATAAAATTTAATCTGCAAGCACATTTTAATATATCTATCATATTGAACGGTTTGGATTGACTGTTTCGACTTTAAAAACTATGAAAATGCACGGTGCCATCCGATATCACCAAAAAAAAGTGTCATCCGATCCCTCCTCATGGTATAGAAGATGGAAATAAAATATTTAGTGTGAGATTTATATGTTACTGTCGTCAGTCTCATAAAATGAGATTTTCACGCTCATTGCTGATCACGTCATTGATAAGATATGGCTTTCTATTTATTTGTTTAAAGAAATTTATGTAAATGATCTCTATATATGCGAAACACATTTTCCTAGGAAAATGACTTTCATGACCCGCATGAAATAATAAATAAATGAATCAAATATTTTTTTATTGAGCGAGACTATGGTACCATGCAGAATGCATATTGGTTCGTATCCCATATCATTTTTAAAATTCAAATAGTCAATAAGAACAATTCAACATAATTTTCATATAAAAATATACCTGCAGACAATTTTATATTTTTTATAATCTTTTTACTATATTTTTGAATAGTCTGGAATTTTTAGATCAAATAATTTTCTACTTATATAATAAACTAGTAAAAAAATATAAAAAAAATATAAAATTTGATTTACAAGTACATTTAATATGGAGATCATGTTGATATGAACATAGTATAAAATGGAATAAAACCTCATGTCTTAGGAATGTGGGACTTTTGAAATTTGAATGCGGTGTGAAAAAGTTCCAAAAAAGAAAGAGAAAATCAAATCGTTGAAAAATAGATGAGAATGGTACCATGAAAAAAAAAAAGAGTGAGTGAAATTTTTTTTTTTTATTAGCTTGGAAGCAAATTAATAAAAAAAAGTAATTAGTAACTGAACTAGTTTGGGGACGTGTTCAAAGATAATGCTTGAAGACATAACCTTTTCTCTAATATATAATGTGTATTTTTTTTCAAAATGCACAGCCTAAATTTATATAACTTTATTCAATTATTTTTAGTGAAATATTTTACTAAAAGAATCAGTATTTTGTTTAGTGATAATGATAATGACAATACCCTCCTCTGAATAGGAGGTCGCACGTTTAAAGTCCGAATAGAAATTTATTATAGATATTAAATAGTTAAATAGTTGAGTGAACAGCCAACCTCTATTAATATTGCAGCTATCTAATTATGTTATCATATCAAAATTCTTATTATTTAATACAACTTACAAACTACGTAAAACCAGACCACCTAAAAATATGGATTGGATGATTTTATGGATGTGCTCCAGACAGGGGTATGCGGAGGGAGGGGAAGGACGAAAGTACTGTGCGGAGGTGAGAGCTTGGCAGACCGGATCTGACTGGCGAGTTCCCTTGCTCCAGAAGAAGAGAATCAGAGAGGGAGCGAAAGGGAGAAAACACTGTTCGGAGTGAGCTCTGTATTCAATTTTGGCGAAGTTGTTCACCCCAATTCGGAGTATACAAATTACTGTTCGGGGTGAGCTCCGTCTCTGTCACCTTCCTCTCTGTCCCTTCCCTTTCTCTACTTGGTGAGTTCTAGACCACAGCCTAAACCTCCAACTATTTAATTATAATTTTAAAATATTTCAGCCTGATCATAATATAGATAGAATTGCAAATCTATACGAAATCCGACCAATTTGACCCGTTATTGCAATACAACTTTAGTGGGTTACCTTCATTTTAATATATATTTTCTTACATACAACTGAGGCTGGTATTATCTGAAGATTATTTTGTATAGTTGGACCTAATTTCCATTGATTTGACATCTAAATGGAAATTAGCAACCTTTAAAACAGCATCATAATGCTTATTAAAAGAGACAAAGATAAAAAAACAATCAATCAATGGCCCACACCTAAAAAATGGTTTGAAGGAGTGTGAGGGGCGTGGGAACAATAATTGTTGCTCAAAGGTCCTTTAGAGACAGCATTACTATTAATCTTTACAAGTTATGTCATTATTATATCCTTACACGCCACATTTGGTGGTTGGCCTGGTAAATTATTTTTCATAATTCTGTGTTAATTACATGCACAAAGAAAAGTACTTGTTTGGTTTTAATAATAATTCAAGTCAGCAGATTTTTTTTTTTTCATCTTTGCTTGCAGAAAGTACGAAGACAGCGAGGCTATGATAATATACATATTACAGATTGATGAATTCATATTTTATTTTAAAGTTTAAATAGTTGATTCAAATAGTTAAATATGATTTTTTTTTTATATGAAAATATATTTGAAGATTAAATTTTAAAATTTTAAAAATATTACTATTTTTTTAGATAGGCAAAAAAAATCAATTTATATAAAAATTACGGACTATCCGAAATGAAAGTTTTTTCTACCAATTTAAAAAATAGTAAAAAAATTCAAAAATTTGTAAAATTTGGTCTCCATATACATTTTCATATGGAGATCATATTTAATAGTTTAGATCAATTGTTTGAACTTTGAAAATCAAAATACTGAGTCCATAGCATAGGTGGACCCGTAATATGCATATTACCATATTACCATAGCCTCGCTCTTATATACAAGTAGGAAGCAAATCTGCTGCGATTCTAAGAGATCACAGGGTCCTGCGATTCTAATCCCAACCATTCAAACGATGAAACTCAGGATTCTTTTGAGAAGTTAATTTTTGTGCATGAATCTCGAAATATGTGAACGGTTGGATTGAAATTGCAAGGACCTGCGATCCCCAGAGGATGGCAGCAGATTTATTTCCATACTAGTATATATAACGTGACATCTATAACATAAATCCGTACAAGTCTGGTTAGATAAAGACACAATTGTTAAAGTATGAGGAAAATGGTTAAATGGAGCAACAATTATTAGGTCCCTCTTGGTTTTTAATTAATTCAGCAAATGTCAGCAATCAAGCTGGTTCCAAAGTACACATAATAAAGAATATGCTTCATATAATTAGTGATATAATGCCTGAGGTCACCGACAAATTAATTTAAGAAAAATATGTCATTCAGTTTTCCCTTGTTTACCACTTCCCAGGTAATAATTACATCTAAAAAACCCAAATCAAAGTTAATCAATAAGATTATTTTTATTTCGAAAAACTAAGGATAAAGTTCTTAAATCTCCATCACATGTTGATATCGAGAAGATCCAAAACGCTACAGGTACTTTGATAACACAAAAAGTTATACAACGGAGCAACCTTTACATTTCAGATAAACCAAAGAACAAAAAGAAGGAAAAAGAAAAGGTGAGCATGTGACCTCTTATGTCGTTGGTTGAACTGCTAGTACCACTGCACCAGCACTGGTATTAGTATTAGTAGTGGGGGCTCACCCACCGCTCACCCGAGTAGAACACCAAAAGATCCAAGTCACACAAGATCTGTTTATTATTTAATCTTAGCTTTGGTAGAAGAGGCTTTGGTCAACTAGACAACTACAAAAGCGGAACATGCTTTTTTAGAATGCATCTGGTAGATCTGTGATTATGATCTGGATTAATCTGGAAATTTTAACCTGGACAATCCATTATTTATTTTACTTTTTTTTCTTTAAAAAAGGAAGGTCAAATTACAAAGCAAAGGTATACATCATGATATTTGTGAGGTGTTTGTGTAAAACGGTTCAAAATTTAATAGATGCATGGTTTAATGCCTTTTCTTTAGGAGAAATTAATGCTTTGAGCCTTTGAATAGTAAGTCTCCATTTTCAACACCAAAGCAAAGTACCCAGATCCAAATCAACAATTGTTACGTCAGGTGACTTTAATCTAGAGTTCTAGACCGTTCTTTGAACCCTGACCAGAATCACAGGATCAAAATTAGACGCTTTATTCATATCTTACTGCTCGCTCATCAAGCTTTTGCTTTTGGTCATGCTAATCACACATGATACTTCTGCCAATTATGCTTAATTTGTTTAATTTTGCTTAGCAAAAGGTGGAGAGCAGAATATCCGGGCAGCACCAGCCCCTGAACAAATATTAAACTGACAAATAATAAAGGCATCAGCTTCTCATATAATATATAACAGCCAAGTTGCAATGATGGTTATGGTGCTTTACCCCACTCCAACCATAGGAGGATTAAAAGAACACAAATTTAGGTCCATGAAATTGGGCCTCCAAAGGCTGAAGCACACAAATGTACCCAGCGGGCCAGATTCATGATAGCCCAAAACTTAATTTGAAGAATCACCAGCGGTTGTACTCATTTCTCGTAATTTAATTTCAATAGAAAACAGCAAAATTCATAAAGCCTAAAATTTCGAGGTACACTGCACCAAACTCCAATGTGTCATCTCTTATTGCAAAGAATAAAGGTAATATTACTTTTGTGTCGGAGAGAAAAGTTTGGAAATCTCTGAAAGTGATCTCAAAACATATAGAGGCTTCCTTTACTACATTTATAACCTATATCCTGTTACAAATCGTTTAATGCCACAATAGTCCGACACCATTTTTACCTTTTGGAACAAACTCTTGTATCCTGTGCTCAAGTGATTTGCAAGCAACTCTGATTGCTTGTCACCGTTTGTCTACAGATAGCAAAAACAACATTTAAAATGAGGCTCTTGAGAATACTAAAACAACTATTTTCTAAAAATACAAGATGCTTAATGAACTTGAGCAGTTGAGCTCTTACAGAAATTAACTATTTAAAAAGATTGCAATATCATCAGATTCTGGTACAATTTCATTTCAGCTCAGTACTGGTACAGCCAAAATTTTCAGTATACATATTTTCGCCAAAGATAAATCTCAATACTTTACTTGGCCAACTTATTATCTATTGTGGCAACCTGGCAGGTAAGCAATTGCATGGGCCCACCGCAATTAATGGTGCCACATAAGCAAACTTAGCTCTTTCATTATTATACAAATTTCAGTTTTCTTGAGGACCTATGTATATTAAAAATATATAAAGAGAAAGAAAATCCTTATGGTTTCTTGGAGAACAAGGAGTACCTCAAAAGCAAAGAAACCCCCTGGCTTCAGAGCAACAGCCAAACCTTCACAAATACTTAGGAGATGGTCGATTCCATCTTTTCCCCCATCCAAAGCTAGCTTCGGTTCGTACCAGCCTACTTCTGGTTGTAAACCTGGTAAATCACTGGTTGGTATATATGGAGGGTTACTTACAATGCCGGCAATTTTCCCTTTCATATCTTCCAGTGGCTCAAACCAAGCTCCCTGCCTTATCTCCACTTTACCCTTTTTAAAAGTTGAAAAAATGATTTATGTCCCAAAAGTGGCTCCCATATGAAATTAAGCTCTAATTGATCCTTAATCAACCACATTGTTTTGAACTATACAGTAATAAGACTTAATAAGAAATTGAGTCGCAACCCCTACTTCAAGTATTACAATTCTGCAACGGAATCGTCAATTGTGCTTGGAATACTCAATTAATTCAAAATGCTAAGCTGTTAATGCAATAGAAACACAACAACCAGGAGAAATGAAATCTAGGCTGAAGGAGTCATGCCATTACCATAGTGCACTTTACTTCGACCAACAAGTACCACTTCAAAATAAGGCATGTCAATTCTTGGGTGCGAATTACTTAACTTAAAACACCATTTCAAGAACAATTTTGAGCCTGACTATTGGCATTGGCTAGTAAACCTTCTCTCTGTTTTTTTTTTCCTTTCTTTTTTGACCTTTGATGACAAAACTTAAGTAAACAAAGCAGAAGGAAAGTTAACCATCACTAACCTCTAAGCCATACCTCTGGACATTAAACCGGGCCACCTCAACAGCGACAGGGCTAACATCTGTCCCTAAAACCCTACCTTTACTCTCTCCATCCATTAGCTTCCCAATTGCCACCGCAAGGGCACCACTTCCCGTCCCCAGATCTACCCAGACTCCATCTCCAAACCTCTCAACCTCCTGTACCAGGTCAACCAGAATCTCGGTCTCAGGCCTCGGGATCAACACCCCTTCCTGTACGACCAGAACCAAGTCCCTCCAGTGCTCGCACCCAACAATGTACTGGAACGGCTTTCTCTGCTCGACCCGCTCCCTCCAGAGAGTGTAGAGGTTGTCTAGCTCAGTTCGAAGGAGGACGGTTGAGGGCTGGGAAGGGTGGGGAGAAGTGGTGTCTTGGAGGAACCAGGAGAGCTGACGAAGGAGATCGGAGGAGAGAGAGGGGACCGAGAGGGATTGTGCCTTGGCCCAGTGGTGGAAGGACAGGAGGGAGGAGAGAGAGGTGGAGTGGGAGAGGGGACGGAGAAAGAGAGGGATAGACGAGGAGAGAGAATAAGAAGGAGAAGAGGTTGGTTGGATTGGGGGGGTAGAGAGGGAAGAGAAGGGTTTGAAGGAGTGGCGAAAGGGGAGAGGGAGGGAGTAGGAAGGAGAGGAGAAGCGGGAGAGCATATCTATTTCTTCTCTTTCCTTTTCCTCTCCCACTCAGTTCACAACAGTAGCTCTTCTGTTGTCATGGCATTTGAACTTTCTGAGATGTGCGATCAGAATTCGGCCCGGTGTCCGTGTTTCGGGCCTAGTCCACTGCATAAGCTGTAGTAACAACGAGGGCCCCCAGATTTTGTGTAGCCTGCGAAAATGACCGAACTAAGAGCATCCAATATATTTAAGGAAAAATTGGTTATTTGTCACTCCAAAACCTTCTAATTCTAAAAATGTCATTTTGAAATTTAAAATTATAAAAATGTCATTCTAAACTTCATTAATTTCTAATTTTGTCATTTATACTATATTCTTATGCTTTTTTTTATTAAAAATTAACTGAAAAATACTGTTTTGGTAAATAACCTTGAAATTATATGAAGGGTATAATCGGAAATACAGAAATATATATACCAAAACAGTATTTTTTAGTTATTTTTAATAAAAATAGAATAAGAATACAGTATAAATGGTAAAATTAGGAATTAATGAAGTTTAGAGTGGCATTTTTACAATTTCAAATTTCGGGATGGTATTTTTAGAATTAGAAGATTTTGGAGTGACAAATAACCAATTTCTCCTATATTGAAATTTATTTACACATCAATATTTTAGTAACTTTTATATTATTTCAAAATATTCTTATTCTTGTAATTTCAATTTTACTATCTTTCAAAATAAGTATTTCGCATTACTATATGTTCCTACAAAGTGTAATGTGACACTTTCATACATATTATTTATTTAGCATGATTTATAAATTAACAACTGCTCGATATTCCTGTAATTGAAATTATAATTGTCACATCAGTATTTGCACTTTTTTTGCAAGTGAAATGGAGATGTTCTAGGAGAATCTCTGTCTACAGTCTGAAATAAAAAAAGGTATTTTTTTCTACCACAACAATTATTCTTCAAATAATATTAAGTCAGCTTTTGCTAATAATTTGCAACTTGCAGTAGAGATGCTCTAATAACGTTTGTAAAAGAATAACATGTTATAGACCTGATTTGGATGGTATGCATAATAAATTAAGAGAATAACATAATATATGTAATCTGATCGTGTTAAGATTTATTGCAAAAATCGCACCAAACTCTCTCATCTTTGCTTAATATGCCAAGTTTTAAGAAAATTTCTAAATTTTTTTGTCAATGTAATATATTCTTAAAGAAAGGAGCCAAGTTCCATCACTTAAGCGAAGGCCAGAGGGAGGCAAGGTGAGCACTGGCCCCTTTAATGACCCAAAATGTTCTTTAAATATAATGTTTATTATGTTGAAAAATGTTTCTATAATCTATATCCGACACCTCTTTTTGCACACGAATATGTCAAAATAAAGCAAAAGGTGCATCGAATTTGTATTATATCTTATCTGATTTGCTATTTTCTTCTTTTATTACCAAACTTAGGCTCATCGATATTTATTTAGCGAATCCGGCTGTATGAAATTAGTGATATTTCAGCCTATATAACACCAATTTCAAAACTTATCGAATCGACTTCAAACGACGAATTCAAACCGTTCAAACTGATCTACTTCATTAGTTGTACGTTTACATGTAAAATTTATAATTTTTTGAATTTATTTAGTATCAAGTCAAGCGGTCAAATGTGAGAGTTTTCAAGTTAATTTTAGTACATTCATTTTTCAATATTTCTGACCGCTTGACTTGGTACTAAAATAACTCGAAAAAAATATAAATTTTGTATGTGAACGTATTACTCATAAAGTAAATCGGTTTGAACAATTTGGATTCGTTGTTTAAATTTTATCCAATAAATTTTGGACTTGATGTCATATGACACTGATATCATATTAACCGACTCTTTTTCAGCTCCTTAATGCCACTGCTTTTATTATTCCTTGACCATGGTATCAGATCCAAGTGAGTTTCTTTAAGAACCTCAAAATTTTCACATTCTTTACAGACAATAATAAACTCATTGGAAGAAAATAAAATATTTAACAATCAGTATACAGAGAGAACAATAAACATAAACTTTTTGAAAGAGGGCAGTTTTTGGAAGCTCTCCAGTTATGTAGATAAACTGTACATATCCTAAAAACTCCTTTCTCCACAAACGTTTTGCAATTAAAATGATAAAATATTTTGAAATTTACTTCAATGGTCACACTTAATATAATTTTTTTAAATTAAAAGTATCACTCTCTTGTTCGATAAATGGTTTTGATTTGATCTTTTAATTTTTGGTGGGATCATGAAAGCACACCCTAAATATTTATACTTTCTGATCTTGACAGATAAATTACCTGTGACATCTGATAGGTAAGTTACTGCTGGAATAATTGCACGAGCAATACATAACATTCCCCACAGAAGTAACACTACATTATCTGACAGGATTGATCAAATTATCTGCCAGCCATAAGTGAAATATAAAGAAAAGATAAGACTTTTCTCTTTTTAATCTTTCCTTTCATGCAATAAAAGGAGATATCGACACTTCTTAGTTGTTGAAATTGTAGTTTCTATTAAAGAGGTCTATCAAGGTCAGGTCTTTCGTCCAGCATCTCTGATGTGGTACTGTCGGGAAATGCATCAGGATAAGTCGCTTTTAGCTTTGACTTCATGCTTCTGCAACTCAAAGAATTAACAAGATTACTTGCTTACAACATTCAATTTAACAGAGGATAGAATCCTGGAATGTTATACCAAAAGCTAAATAAACAGCTTATCGAAAGAACCTGAATAGAGAAAACCTCAATAAACTGCAAAATAAGATGAGAAAAACCACTACAAAGTCAAGCTTAAGAAATTAAGCTACCTCAGTTTTGTAAAGATGTGATCAAGGTCAGATTTGATGGACTTTAGAAGGCGTGTTTTTCTCGCAAATTCACCTGACACCTACAAAAGCATATTTCTTAAGAATTGTTTTTTAACAAATAATGCAACAAAGGACGCAAGTAAAAGAGTAAAATCAAGAACAAAGTACCTCTGCATAGCACTGCTCCGAATATTCGTTGAAGTGTGAAAGAACTGCATTACTGTCTTGCAATCTCCCTAGTCTGGTACCAGTAGAAAGTACCAGTAGAAAGCATTGTTATTAATTAAATTGATAAACCACCATTTTAAAGGCAAGATACTACTATCAGTATCTGACCTACATAGAATACAACCATAACAACCCCCTTCCAAGTAATGCAATTAATCAAATCACAATCTGATCGCACTTTGGCAGCAATAAACTCAAACCCTAGATCCAGACCTCAACAAAAAATATCCTCAATGTACCACTCAATTGTATTAAACAGTAAAGTCTCACATCCCACTTCAAGCAATTAAAATCTCAGATCTGGAGTAGGTTGGCCAGTGCAGATGGAGTTTACTCGATGGTACAGGTACATCCTATTTAATATGGTTATTGGGTTTCCATTTTTCTCATATATTTACTTCTGGTTGCATATATAAGGCTGAGTCAAGACAACTCAAAAAGCTGAATGATGCTTTTCAGGGGATTATATTTTTTTAATGAAACAAAACAACTCAATTTAAAGAGGAAAAGAAAACAGATAACATTTGCATACATTTGGTGCTGGGTATGCTTGATGGTATCAACATCAGCTGAGTCTATAAGCGACCGGAACTGGAGGGACACCTCTTGCGACGCCGCTCGGATAGATGCTCTCTCCTCTTCGGTTATTCCCTCCATTGGTGCGGTCCGCCTCTCTCTCGCTCTCTCTCAATTTCTTATAAGTTCACTCAGCCACGACCGAACGAGCCTCTGCTCCGACAAAGCATGGCAGGCGGCAGCTAATTCTGCTTAGAAGTTCACCTAAGGTAACAGAATATTTATGTTTGAATAGTTACCGTTCGATCAGAATCAACACGAATATTAAAGATACCAGTGAATTCTATCTGGGGCCGGGTTGGCTCGGATTCTGATCGGACGGTTAACATATAAACAGCAATATTCTGTTACCACAGAGGATATGTCCTCGGCAGCTAGTGGGTCCAAGATGGAGGCCCAAATAAAATGTTAGGCTTGTAAGGCCCATTTTTAAAGACCTTTCTAAACGAAGTTGGAATTTTAATCACCACTACGGTGGAACGTGACCGTCTATTCCCCACGGATGATTGGGCCTGTCCAGATGGAGAAGATCCAACACCGTGCAGGGTTTTTTATTTATAGAAATTGGCAATAGAAATTTATTAAATATTATTTCGAGAACATGATTGATATTTTTTTTTTAAATTAATTTTTGAGTGAGCTATGGTAATATGCACAGCGCGGATTCGTCCGTACTACTAACTAATATTTTTGTTTTTAAAATTATAATAGTCAATACAGGTATCGTTCAACATAGTCTCCATATGAATATATACTTGTAAACTAAAGTTTACATTTTTTTTATAATTTTTTTACTATTTCTTTTAGATGAGTATAATATCATTATTTTTTGATTGTTCAGAATTTTCAAATCAAGTAATTTTCTGTTCATCTAAAAAAAAAAAAAAATTCTAAAAAATAAAAATTTTAGTTTATAATTACATATTCATTTGAAACTATGTTAAACGTTTCGGATCGACTACTTCTAGACTGAAAATCTAAGTCCTCAACATGGGTCAATATGCGCTATGCTATGCATAGTACCACTGCCTCATTTTTTTTTTTTTAAAGATTAAAATCGAATTATTGATTGGTTCTTTAATTAAATAAATTAATGATTCGATATTCGGGTAGCTCTATAATTTGAAGTGATCAGTAGAATCATCCGATTAAATAAATGCTATCCGCTCTAACAAAGTACTCAAAGTCTGTTTAATCACCGTTCAATTCGACTAGTGAGCAATAAATCAGCGGTCAAAATACTCTGAACCATCTCGGTTTTGCTCCGAACTTGGTCCGCAGTCCGCACCGTGGGGGGACGAGGCAGAATTCATATCCTCTGTAATACTCGAGAAAATACGATGAGGTCTCAGTCATCAGATTTAATTTTACACGAATCTCAAAGCACAAATAATACTGCCCCCTCCAATCACCCGAATAGGCACCGGCTGAGAGTAAATCCGGGCCGTAAAGTGATTTACTGTTCTGTACAATATTACAGAGGATACGGGTCCGGACGAGGCAGCCATGGCGCTGGAGGCAAAACCTCGCGCTGTCAATTGGAGATTGACTGAATTTCTTAGAACTTACGGTGAGATTTGTTCTCCTTTTTATTTTGTTCCTGTTTCTGCGTTCGTTGTTCATCTCTTGCTTAGCTTTATTGAGCCAAAATGTAGAAATTCGACCTCAATTTTCAGGATGGGATTTGCTTCTCGGGTCAATTGGGGCATTTTATGCGATCGTGGTTCCTTATACTAAGGTTGAAGAGAGCTTTAATGTCCAGGTATGCTTGATCCGCTGTCTTTGTTTCAGTTTTCAAAATTTGAACTCTCACTATCCCATTTCAGTGAACTTTTTGCCCCTTCTATTTTCGTCTCTTATACATTGGGATTGAAAGAAACATGGTAAGAAGGTAGGATGCAAACCAGAAGAAATTATTGATTTGTCAGAAACACGTGTCAGTAGACACTTCATGCTCTTATTGATTTCTCAGAATTCTTTTTCATTATAAACTAATAGAAATTGAGGGTAATTTATAATACAGGATTACATTTTCATTGTAGGAAGATATAGTTGCAATTTTACTGTTCGTTTGGTGCATTATAGTAAAAAATATTTCTGCTTTCTTCTGCCTTTGGTAGCAAGTAGCAACCCTAATTGGGTTGACTGCCCTCTCTAGTGAACAGGGAGACTTCTGTTGCTACTAGATTCTATTGCAGCTTTGTCATAGTTTTTGCTTAAAATGTGGCTTATTCAGTGCATAAATACCCTAAAACACAAAGCAATACGATATAATAAGATAACTACCTGAATGATGATAATCAATCATCTTATGTGAGTTTTTTTTTTCTTACTTGTAAATTCAACTGATGAGGGCTCTAATTGGCTAGGCCATGCATGACATACTTTATCATCGCAATAACATAGCTAAGGTAATTCTCAGCTCTACATTAAACTATTCTTAGTGTGATTTTATTTTGATGACCTTTAAGTAATTTTGTATTATGATTTATCTTGATTTGCCACAGTACGACCATTTGGAATTTCCCGGTGTTGTCCCTCGCACTTTTATAGGTATCCCCCTTTTTGTTGCATAAATGTTTTTTATTACTGGAACTTGGTAGCATTAATTATGTGACTGGTACACATTGCCACCAACATCAGATATGACTGGTGCAGTAGGAAACTTGCAATGTAGCTGTTGTTAGGAAGTATTATTTTGTATTTTAGCCCTAATTAGTTTTTATTTTTTAAATTAAAATTAGTAATGGACACAGGTAAGTTACTCCCAAAAAGAAAAAAGAGATCCTAATTCACATTGGAAAGGAAATGTGAGTAGCTTATAACTGTAAATATCAGATTCGTATACTTATTGATATTGAATGTAAATACAAGGTAACATGAGTTTGATTTTATGACATGGCACTGAATATTATATCCTGTATGTACAAATGAGTAACATACTTAGAAATGATTTTTCAGTATATTGTTTTTATGATTAAGTGGCCAAAGCTCAGAAGTAATACATGCCCAATTTGTGCCCATGGAACTCAATATTCAGTTCTGATTTCCTGTATTAGTAACTATTTTTATAAGCAACTTCAGGTGCATTTGTTGTCAGTGCTCTGGCATCTCCATTGGTCTCATTGATGCAATTTTTACATGCACCAAAGATTTACAGCCTCCTAACAGGTACTTTTTTCTGCATTTTTAGATGACATTTTCAAATGATTACTTGTTTTTTTTCATTTATTGATTTGGAGCATTTTGACTGATCTCGTCGTTAATTTTTTGTAGTTCGATTGATGTTAGGTTGCATTGTGTTGGCTTCTTTAAGACATTTTAGACTTCAGGTTGTCAAGTTAGCTCTTTATGTAGTGTGTTTGTTTCCATTTAAAGATATTTTTTAGGTACTGTATTTTACAAACGGGCGGGATTCCATTTGACAATGGTTTAACTTAGCAATCTTGACAAAGCTTTTTAAACAAAGTTTAGTGTCATTTGCTATTCTATCAAAGGTTGTTAAATGTTGATTGTTGCATATATAGTTGTTTAGAACGGTAAAACTTGCATCAAATCTCATCATTTTTATGTGCATGTTACACATATAGTATAGATCACATTCCAAATGTCAGATTTCAAAACTAAAAGTTATTTGACGATTGTCAAGATTACAAATTAATCCATTGTCAATTAATCCCCTATTCTTTACAAATTACACCAAATTATTAAGAGTTTTTAAGAAAAGCATAATTGTTTCTTATGTTCACAACTGACACAAATTCTTTAAGATATTAGCAATTATAATCAACCTTTATGTGCTATGATGACAAAGTATATTCCACTAAATTATTGACATTTTACCCCAATTTAAAGTTCCTGCCAATCCAAAATATTAAACTAAGTGGATCAATATTGGGATCTGCCAATCCAAGTGATTTGGTTCCAAAGAAAGTTCTGTGTCAGTTTAGTTACTTTTACTGACTTCTTGGTGTTCAGATTTATTTGCAAATGGCCACAAAAAATGTTGCTGTCAGTTGCAAGTGTTATAAATGTTGGGTTTTTTATGTAAATAAATGGTTTAAATTGGATAAATGGTACTTTGTAGTTGTAATTTTATTTTTATTTTATTTCCTTTTCTTCTTGTGAAGGTTAAGAAGAAATTTGGCAACGTAGTGGAGGCATATTTTGTAATACTTACCACAATCCAATTTCACTTGCTCTTCTATTTAACCCGACCTCTCCCCAATATATTCGCTTTTGCTTTAGGTTGCTTTTTTTTTTTCTGTAACTTTAGATACATTTTTCTCCTTCTAATCTAATATAGTTTTTGTTCACTTTTAGTGACAACCATATCCTTATCACTGACAACTTTAATAGATTTATTCATTTCTTTGGGCAGTTAATTTTGCATATGCATGTTGGTTAAAAGGGAATGCAACTGCTACACTAAGATGTCTGGTATTCACTTCTTTCAATTTCTAGTTCACTAAATTTATTTTTACTTTAGATGCACTTTTCAGTGACGTCTCCCTTTACAGAAAGTTCAGTACCCTGGGTTGGTCAAACTCAGTCACCAGAAAGGCGTACTGCTTAATTCAATTACTTGATGTGATTTTATTGTACTTTGTAAATACATTATACTCTTTTGTATATTTAATATTGCTCTTATTTCATTGTACTTTGTAAATTCCATTATAATCCTCAGTAAATTGATGTTGTTTTTATTTCATCATTTCAGATCATTGCTACCGTTGTATTTAGATGTGATACCGTGTTGCTTCTTGCGCCAATTGGGCTTGAACTTTTGCTGGTACATTAAGTTTATGCTCATGTTCTTTTATTTCCTTTTCTTTCTTCCTATTCCTTTTCCTTTGTTGGATGATAAGGAATTTATCTACTAGTTAAACATAGAAAGGAGCATTAATATCATTCATTGTGTTCTGCTTCTTATAATTATTTCTTCTTTTAAACAGAGCAAATGTATATCACTGTGGGAAGCAATTAAGTGTGGTTTAATCACCACTCTTTTGTCTGTAGGTATGATGAAGAACTTTGATTTTATTTACCTTTTTTAAGTAACGGATCTGGTTGATATTTCTCAAATATAGACCTGCTTTATCCCATTTTGCTTCAAGCACACCAAATTTGTTTATTTTCATCCCGCCAGAGTCACCTAGGATAAGTTTATGAAAGAGAAAAACAGGGGAATATAATGTTGATAAAACCCTATCATGCAACTGGTACAGACTTGGTTCATGTCAGAACCAGATTTGCAAAATTCAGTGTGTGCTGATTGGGAAGATCACTCTTAACAATTCAAATCTATAATTATGTATTATTCTCTGTTCGTGTAGGCTTTACAGTTTTTCTCGACTCAATACTGTGGCAAAGGACTTTGTGGCCAGAATTTGAAGTTTTCTGGTTTAACTCGGTTCAAAATCGAAGCTCAGAATGGGGTGTATCCTGTCAAATATTGTATTTCTTGAGGGTTATTTGCAAGATGGACCCAATATTGGACAGTTTTTTAGGCCATTGTTCTGCAAATTGGAAATTGACACCCAACAGTTGCTTGTTTTGCGAAATTGATCTTCTTATTGATTATTTGCAAATCAACCGGTGGATACTGGCACCCTGATCATATTTAGTACTTTTGCTAATTGTATTGATCAGATTTAATCACTTAAATACCAGTATATTTGACTTGATTTCCTTGATTGAAATAACCATTAAAAAAAGACGCATCCATTTCACTGGTACTTCACTTCTGCACTGCCACGTACCTTGCTTATAGCTTATCCTCTTTGCATTGTAAGTTATATGAATTATAATTATTGTACAAATCTAACCTGACCTTGTTGTCAATGCCTAATCGAGTCTTAGTTTCAATTGATGCTTGGGCTAAAACTTCAAGCCAAAGAAATGGAATCCATTGAAGTATCAATACTGTACCAAACTCCCATTACAGTACCAGCAAGATCCGACAGACCTTTACTATATTCTTTTTATATATGCTAAGGATAAAGTGTTTTTAAATGACAGATTGGTGTTCTTCTTGATAGAAGGATAAGGCAGTACATTATTCCAGTTTTCTTATTTGTCCTTCTTTACTCTAAGCTCCCTCACAAGGTAACAAATAACATATCATTTCCCCAATCCCATCTAGGTACCTTCTTATGAATTTGTAAATAAGCTTATATTCTTTTTTTATTTTTTTTAGGAGCTTCGTTTTATTATTGGTTCAGTTCCTATTTTCAATTTATCAGCCTCCTTAGCAGCTAGCAGAGTGTAAGCACCACTGCTCCAGCAATTACCAATCTAGACTCGAAAAAGTACCCTAACATTAACTTCAGCCGTGAAATTAAGACTGATTTTGAGTTTTTGACCCAATTTTGCCTTTTCAACCCTTAATGGCATGATTAGGCCTCACTTATCTTTTCAATGATGTGCTTAGACATCAGATTACCTTACCGCAATATCCAATTTGTAATCAGTTGTGCAAATGGAACCAAAACAAGCCAAGAAAAGTGTTAAGAATAAAAAAGACAAACAAGTCAATTTGTACCATTTGTGAACTCTCTGGTTTTCCCTGTTCATACTGATAAAATAACTGCCCAGTGAAGTAATGAATATCCTATATGGTGAACCCTTGTTTTGAATGATTCTGTTGCATTGCTGAGTTTTTTCTCCTTATGAAGAATCTGCTCTAATTATTTTTTCTTTGCCAAATTTCTAGGTACAATAATAGGAAGAAACACATATGGATGTTATTTTATGTCATCATGCTCGGATCTTTTCTTGTCAGGTGTTTTTTATCTACCTCAGTTAAAGATGCTGTATTATGTGATACATTAATTGAATATGGATGTATATTTGTCTTCATAAAAAAAATGTCTTCCCATTGAAAGATCATTTCCTATATTCTTGCTTTGATTGTGGATATTGCATAGCAATTACAATACAACCTAAAGAAGCTTCGCTAATGCTAGTCTAGCAATTCTTCCTGTAGCACTAAACAGTTTTTACGTGATATCTTCGTACCCTTCAGAAACTCAAATTTCAAATCTAAGTCCTTTAAACAGATGTAGTGCCCTAGGTTGATAAATGCATGTGCATTTGATATTATTCTGCACAAAAATGGAGGAAAAAAACAAAAATTTTCTTTTTACCTCAAAATGCATCTGAGATTCTGATAACCTTGCATTTTTTTTTAATCTGAGAAAAGGGTTAATGATTTAAGGGGATTTTTTGGTGTATTTGTGAGATTTTTTGTGAGATTCTGATAACCTTGCTTTCTTTGATATTTTATTTTCGGAAGGTTAAATTTGAAAAAATTAAGCGATGGATATAGTGTGTTTGTGTATTTGTGCATGTCTTTTATGCTTCTGCTTTGCTTGTAGTTTAGGGTGCTCGGCTTTGACAATGATTGCCTCCTATAATAATTACCCTGGTGGCTATGCTTTAAAAGAACTTCATCAAGCCGGTAGTCCTAAATTTCTTTTTGTTGTTTCCTTTTTGTACTTTTTCTTTACATGTTCTCCTACAGCTATGTTGTCGGGACATCACTGAATAACAGTTTCCAAATTGTTTACGACTTGCAAATGCTGTACTATTTGAACTTCAAATGTCATTAATCTTGGTTATTGTAACAGATAATTCGACAAAGGAGAAGTTAGTGCACATTGATGCCTTCACAGCAATAAATGGAGTTTCCCGCTTTTGTGAAAATGAATATCCTTGGAGGTGTGTTCCATACCATATATTTCAAAGATGATCATATTTATTTCATATTTCAATATTTGATCCTTTGTCTGCTTTTTTCGAGACATGATCAGATACAGTAAAGAAGAAGGAATTGTGAAGGAAGAATATCAAAGCAGAAATTTCACTTACCTATTGAAGTACTTCCTCTTTTTCTCAGTTACCTTTTTTATTGTTACCCTTACTTGAATGTGTTTAGTGTTGCTTGATATTTTTTATTTTTTGACGCTTCGAACAGTGAGCACTCAGTAATTGATGGGTACCAATGCCTGTTTGCTGTTTCGGGTTTTTCTGGCATCCGCTTGAAACTAAAATTTCCACTTGTTTTCTTGGTATGGAAAGTTAACTTGTATTTGTCCTTGATGTTTAGGCGTCATTCTTTCATATTTCTCGAGCTTTCCTGTTTTCTAATATTCTATCAGATTGGTACTATCTTGAATAATTTTTTTTTTTATTTTTTATGCAGTTTAAAGAGCCAAAGGTATATGTACATGGCAATATAAAAGACCGAGATATATTGTCGTCGAAGTGGCCGGGTTGCAACTGATTTGTTTTTTTTTTTTTGTATGTTACATAGTATGTTAGTGACTTGAGCTCCGTGGTAAAAGTTAGTTTGTTTTTGTATGTTACATATTATCAGAAATATGCTCAAACTGCAGGGATGTTCAACGGTTGAAGTTAGTTTGTTTTTGGTTTAACGGGCAAGAGAGCCAGGGTCCAGGAATTTCCTCCAATTAATAAGAATATTATCTTTCTTCTTGCCAGCTTGATTTTCTTGAGTTGTTTACTTACGTTTGAAAAGAGTTCTTTATTCACTTGATTGGAAAAAATCAAATGGTGAGTGGCGTTTTTTTCTTTATTTTATTTATTTTGTAAAAATTATACAAATACAGTGCAGTTAGAGTCGGAGATACTGTTGAATTTGTCCATTCTACAGTACAGAAGAGAGTTTAAATAGCAGAACCTCTAGCTAAAATTTTCATAAGAGAAGGAATATACCGAAATCATGACAACTGAAGAGATGGTTATAAAAAACAAAAACGAGTAATGCTACCGTATATTCATTTAAAAAAATGTATTGATATCTGGAATACTGTTCAAATTAAAATTAAAATTTTAGAAGTGTTCTATATCATTTAACAGTTCTGTATAGCCCACAGATCTCACTATTAAAAACATAAAAATATTTGATGTAAGACTAAATGAATTTCAAATAAGTTATTTAAAATTGTAAAAAAGTATACACAATTGTAATTTACTAATTTTTCAACTTGAATATTATTTTTAAAAATCAATAGATGCACTATAAAAATTGAATACAAACTAACACGTACCCAAATTTATAAAGAATAGTTTAGAGGAATTGTATATTGTATAATTCTACAATTGCTGGGCTATTGATAAAGTAACGATAAAATCGAACCATTAAGACATATTTTGACTATAAAAATATGATGAGATAATATCTAAACTATAAAAAAATATTTATAGTTTACTTTATTTATGTTTACTGTGATTTATATTTAGTCCTTTGTCACGGTTGAAAAATATGTTTATTTCCAATATGATCCATCCCTTTCGTAATGTCTCGTACTACTCTCGTGTAATATTTCTTAGTTCAAATATGTTACACTGATACGAGTACGGATATCGGATAGGACACAATACGGATACGGTAATATTAATATGACAATTTTCAACACACGATACAGCGTTACGTATTAAGCAACACAGTTCAAACAATTCGTGTTGTATTGAAATTATGCCGGCGTTTTAAAATGTGAGCGTGTGATTTTCCTTGGCCAAATGATTCAGGTACGTCTCCTCTCCAGTCCAATTCATAGGAGCGTTCCACACACTGTAAACCAAGCATTACCGATCGGACGGCTTACGTAGAATTTGACGTTTCCAAACTGTACCGACAAAAATTAATATCTATGTTCATAATTGATCTGCACTGTCCCTTTACAAAATGGACGTCTCAGACAATACCGAGATCTTCCCACGAAAACTGCAAAACTGGAGAGGAAATCAACTCAACTTTAGCTTCCAGCTTGGAAACAACTGGCAGCGAGAGAGAGCAACAGGATAAGGACAAAAGCATCGAGCCCTGAGCCCTGGTCCCTGGGGAATTCATACCCTCTGCATTAACTCAAAAGGGAATCTTTTGAGTTAATGAATCTTGACTGTCCAATATTTTTCAACATTCGTGCGAACTAGATCTGCACTAATATTAAAGGTCCCCTATGTTATAGACACGAGCCGGATTGGCTCCGTTTAAAATCAGACGGTTGAAATTCATTAACTCAAAAGATTCCCTTTTGAGTTAATGCAGAGGATACGGATCCGGTCCCTGGGTCTGGTACTCTGGTCAACTATGAACTGCCTTGTCTGACCCACATGTCAGCGACAGTTCATCATTATTAGAAGCAGATCTGAGACATAATAAAAGGTCACTAAGCTATTCTATATAATTTCAAATTTTTAATTATGCTTATCGAAATTTAACTAAATTTTATTATTTTTTAAACTTTTTATACATACTAGTCATTTTTAATAAATAATATATGTTAAAGTTGTAGTCTAATCTAGTGGTTAAAAGTCTATTTTGTAGTTGAGAAATTTTGAATATAAATCACTCAACATAATTATACGTTTTAAGTTTCAGTCATCTCTATCAAAAAATTTTAATTCCATCTCTCATCATTACTATCTATTTGTACGCCGTCCCCTACATCGAATTTTTTTATAAACCATAATTAAAAAATTGATTTTTAGGAAACCAACATGATTGTTTTTTTTTACAAAAATAATAAGAACCGAAATGCTATTTCGGTCCCGGCAATTTTTTTTTTTTGGACCGAAATGACAATTTGATCCCGGTTGATTTCACAGCTTCTCAGAGGTTCATATGTGGCCGTTGGTGTAACACTTATGGACCGAGATGGGATCTCGGTCCAGACTTTTTTTATACATGACCGAGATGGCATTTCGGTCCCAACATTTTTTTTTTATAAGTATTGAATTTTATATTAGTTTTTTATAAGAGATTCGGAGTCAGAGAGATTCGTTTTTTATAAGCATGATTCGGAGTCAGAGAGAAAAAAATTATACAGGTCTGCAATTAAAGAACCAGGACCGAATTACCAATTCGGTCCGATGTTGTTTCGAATTTTCTGTGGCCACATTTCTGAGAAGCTGTGAAATCAACCGGGACTAAATTGCCATTCGGTCCCAAAAAAAAAAAATTTCGGGACCGAAATGGCATTTCAGTTCTTCTGATTTTGGTAAAAAAAAAAAAAAATCATGTTGGTTTCCTAAAAATTAATTTTTTAATTATGGTTTATAAAAAAAATCCCCCTACATCTGCATCCCGTAGACTTAAAAATCGTCAATAAAATAAGTTCTTTTCTTTCCGTGGTGAAATACGTACATATTATCATCAGAATAAAAATTCATCCAAAGCATCTATATCATTTTTTTAAGTAAAAACAAAATATTTATTATAAAATAATAAATCCGTATTTAGTCTTTCTGACAATTTGCTTCAACGCGCCATGTCATAATCACACCGCTTCAAACTGTAAAAAGTTTGAAATGAATCCGTATATATTGCTAAGCGCAGTGTACTGACTACTGAGGCTCCCAGACCCAGAGCAAGACTCCTGGCGCGGTCTTCTCGTCTCCATTTAAGTCCTACGGGATCCTCGCCGGTAGCAACCAATTAACCCTTCAACGGACTTCCGATGAATATGGGAGAGAGAGAGAGAGAGATCAGGCCTAGTGGTGGACCTAGAAATACTACATAAGGAGGTAGGATTCGCAGCAGCGGATCAAAGATTTTCGATTGTAGTATGTTAACAAAAGCCTGAACCTTTTTATTAAAAGCACCTCAGTCCTCAAAAGCCTTCATAAATCTCCTTTAACAGTTCAATTTATTTTATTACAAAAAAAAGTAAAATTGAACTCTTCGAAACGAACTCGTTAGTTCCGTATGAAGATCATTTTGTTTTATTTTTTCTTCTTTTGTGGGGGGGCGTCCAAGAAGATATAGACGTGAAAAACATCGCAAAATAAAAGTTCTAAATAAAGAAAATTAGGAAAAATAAGTTATTAAATAACACCAGAAAAGAAGGGCTTTCTCGTAAAATAACTAACCTCCGCGTGCTCTGAGACATCTGATATCGGGCAGAGTTTGCTTCTTTTTAAGCGCAACAACTCAAGGTCTCGAATTACCGCGAAAAAAAAAAAAAATCAGACTCGACACGTTACTGGTCTGAGTCTCTGAGCAGTGGGACCCGCCTCCGTGACAGCGACAATAGCGACGCAAGCGTGGGGTCCGTTTCTGTAACCACCGGGTTTTTTCCCGACCAGCAATCAGGCGCCGCGACATCGAATCAGAACCGTACAAAATCCCACTAGCCGACATCGTATCCATCCGTCCGATATGAGATGCCGAGGTCTCTGTTTTTTCCCTGAAATTCCCCGACTCGTCCTCGTTGGTTTATGTTTGGCCGATTGGACGGTTCAGATTGAGAGAGATTGAGAGAGCGGAACATTGAAAGAGTGAGGCGTGATGTGTCAGTTCGATAGATGAGTCATGAGCCAGTGATTGTCACGTGGGGAAAGGTGCAGAGTGAAGACGTTAGCATTGTCTCCGTAAATCGTAACTTAGAAATAAACAAATATTAAAAGAAGGAATTACCTATCTTTTAAAAAATACACAAATACCTTGGATCGATACACACACCGAAATAAGGATTCAATACAATTTCTTTTACCTCATTGACTAGTGTAGTTCACATAAGATTCCAAAAATAACACTTTGGTTACTCTAACGTGTTTGAATTAGTACTTGTAAATTAATGATGTTTACATTTTTTTTAAATTATTAAGTTATCAACAAAGAGGAGGGTTCAAATGCCTTTATTTTTGTACCTCCATCATGTCTTCATTTTTAAAACTTTAATAATTCAAAATTTTAACTTAAAAGTCCAAATAAAACCGTTAGATATGATATATATCATTTTATCTATTCACGTGTAAAAAAAATATGAAATTTCAACTTTGTTTTGGTTGTTATCAAGAGCTTGTCAAAACGTACTAATGTGAATAATTTCTAAATGTTAATTTTTCAACTTATTGATTCACATAAAAACAAAACCGAAATGTGATAATTTTTATGTGCACATAAAGAAAATAACATAAATCACATCTAATGATTTTATTTTGACGTTTATGATATAAATTTTGAGTTATTAACGTTTTAAAAATGAAGGTATGGTGGAGGCACAAAAACTGAAGACATTTGAACCCAATCAATATATTTGTTGCAACCAGCAATTCCAGCTAACGTTATTAATATTAATGTTACTGGCATTTCTATTGTGGTGGTTATCATCTCTATCGTCATTGTCAATATAATTATATTATTTATTATTGTGATCAATATTATCATTATTATTTCATAATATTATTATAATTATTATCACTGTCCAAATTATTGTTGTTTGTCATCATCGTTATTATCATTATTCTCAATATAGAAATCAACTTATTTATTTTTTGTTATTTATATTTTTATTGCAACAATGTAAATACTATAATTTTCTTATTTTTTTTCATCGACTCAATCAAACAAAAATAATTTATTACCACATAAAACAATAGCAAAGCCAGCGTGTTGTGCTTGTCAAGATATTTCAGCTAGCACAACTTCAAAAACCTATCGGATTGACATCAAACGGCGAATCCGAACCATTAAAACCAATCTACTTCACGAGTGATGTTTGTGCATGCAAAATTTTAAAATTTTCGAATTCATTTAGTACAGAGTCAAGCGCTCAACAAAATGATGAAAAATGAATCTATAAATAACTTATAAAGTTTTTTTTTTGCCACTTGATTTTATATTAAATGAATTCATAACTTTAAACTTTTTGCATGCATACGCATCACATGTGAAGTAAATTGATTTTAACAGTTTGGATTCATCGTTTAAAACTAATTTAATAGATTTTTGAAGCTGTGCTCACCAAACACACGCTATTTTTGCTTCGTATCGCAACTCATCAATAAAGAAAAATCATTGTAATTACATTAAAATACGGAACAGAAATGTCAAAACATTCAACAGAATAAGTTTTACATGAAATTACACAGAAAATTATGAACATACCCTCATACGTGAAAAATTATTTTAATAAATTAAACTTTGCATCGACGTACTAGAAGACTAGGTTCTGATAAAATTGAACTAAGAAAATATATCATTTATTACAATAAAAAGGTAGTAAAAATAACAACATTTCATGATATACTGTTATAAATATGAGAAACAGAATAAGGAAACTTCATACAAACGATCAAATTAATCTAACAATGATGACAGCCAACAAAATGCCGAAATTTTTATTAATATCCAAAAAAAAAAAATCAAATTCTACACCCTATTTACCAAAATTTCAAAAAATGCCCAAACCGCAATTTTATTTCATGATTTTGGGTCAACTTTCCGCAAATTAAATCCACGGTTTTGAATGGGGATCAATAATTCAAATTCAAAACATTTTTTTTTCCAATAACACACAAAGAATTTTTTTAATTTTTCTTACAACTACAAAAAGTCTGGCCTGAAAAATGTTGATCAGAGTTATTTGTCGCTGTCTTTCTAATAAATCAAATTATATAGTATTCCATCTATTTTCAAAGAAATATATAAAATATTTATAATATTTTAATACAAAAAATAAAAAAAATTAACATTTTTTGTTTAATTAAGCAAATAATCAGGAAAACCTAAAAACGTGAATTAAATTCACGATTTAAAAAAAATTATTTTGAGATCTAAACCGCAGTTTTTATTTTCAGTTTGCAAAACTGTGGATTTGTTCTGCGGTTTTGAGAGGGCCAAAACCGTAAATTAAATTTACAGTATTGGAGCCTAAATCCGTGAATTAAAACTGCAATTTGGGTATTTTTCGAAATCTTGTCAAATAGGACGTAGAATTCAATTTTTTTTTATATTAATAAAAATTTCGGAACAAAATGTCCATCTAAAATCTAAAATAACCTTAAAGAATTTGGGTGGTCGTGTGTTCAAAATCTAAACAAAAAGCTCCTCCATGAACATTAAAATAAATTTAAAAAACTAGGTCTTTATTTCTCTATTTCACAAAAATGAAAAACTCTTAAAAGTTAGATCCATAGTTATATTTTAAAGATAAATAGAACGCATGCTAAATTAATAACGGTTGAAATTCATTTGATCAGTGATCAAGTGTTCGTAAAATTAAATCTTCAAACAAAACTGTCATCAATACAACATATATTTATAAATAATATTACTACATTATTTCTAAACGAAATTAGACAATATTATTATTAAGTATTATATATAGTTAGATGAAAGTTTTTAATTTCATTTTGTATACACAGCATGCTTGACTATAATTGACAATTGCATTATTTTATCTGTCCAATTATACTGCGTTCTTTTCAAATTGTTTTAATTACACTTAATTGCCGCCGTTCAAACACACCTAATTTTAAATTTTATGAGGGAGCATTTTGCTGTTATTTTAGAACTTTTTTTTTTATAAACCATAATTAAAAAAACAATTTTAGGTAACCAACATGTTTATTTTTGTTTTTACAAAAATCATAAGAACTGAAATGCCATTTCGGTCCGCTAATTTTTTTTCTGGACCGAAATGACATTTCGGTCCGTAATATTTTCACAATTTTTCAGCAAGGCCACAGAAAATCCGAAAAAGACACCGGATTGAAATGATATTTCAGTCCCGGTGATTTATTTATTTTTTTCATCAGCGACAAACCGAAAGGTATTTATAAGCAAACTCTGGACCGAATTTACACCAACGACTACACCTGTTTTGTTGAAAACTTGTGAAATCAGTACGGATCGAAATGACATTTCGGTCTGGAATAAAAAAAAATAGCAGACCGAAATGCTATTTCGGTTCTTATGGTTTTTGTAAAATAAAAAGTAATCATGTTAGTTTTCTAAATTTTTTTTTTAATTATAGTTTATAAAAAAAATTATATTTTATTTACATCATCTGACGCATATTCCAATGAAGCAACCGGGGAGACAATATCTTGCGGTTTCATAATTACAAAACTCCATCAATTAATTCACAGATTTTCTTTTTCAGTACTCTGTTTTACAGCTTTAGGAGCAGTAATTAATTACACATAAGCATCCTACAATTAATGATGGTAAAAGTGCACCCAATATCTCGCCTACATTTAAAGGCCATCATAAAAGATGCATTAATAAGGTCACCATCATAGCATGATTTACACAAGATACGGCCTACAAAATGGCATGTACGCATCTCTGCTAACAAGACTGCTATCCTTTATGTCGCAACAAACAGTAAATGCTGGGATTCATAGTCGTACCAGTACCCCCCACAACTAGCTACAGCTATATTTTCAATTAACCCCCCATCGCTTTTAGAATTAAAAAATCCAGTATTAATTGACTCTAGATCAATTGATAAATGACTTAGCTCTTGGGTTTTATTATAAAAACGAACCACATGTATTGGAAGGGAAATTTTTTATTACCTATGTTGCATGAATACAAGTGCGGATATTGATACCGAGGTACGGTAATTTTCAAAAGAATACGAATACAGCGATAAGGCGATATGGATATTGGATATGGATACGATATGAGTACGCAACCATATATGAAGTATTGGAGTAACATAGTGTATTATCTAGTTAGAGTGTAACAAAATTTAACCAATGAAATTACGTTTTTTTTAAGTTTAATAAATTTTTACAAGTTTAATTAGTTGTTATGAAGGAGGATTTTTGTTATAATACATCAAAATAGCCTAGAATAGGAATTTTTTTTTTATAAACCATAATTAAAATTTTGTTTTTTACGAAACCAACATGATTACTTTTTTTTTTTTACAAAAATCATAAGAACCGAAATGTCATTTCGGTCCGAAATTTTTTTTTATTCCGGACCGAAATGGCATTTTGGTCCAGTCTCTTTTTTGGATTTTCTGTGTTACTGGTTTCACAAGTTTTCATATGAGCAGCCGCAGAAAATCTAAAAAGGGATCCGGAATAAAAAAAAAAATTCGGACCGAAATGGCATTTCGGTTTTTATAGTTTTTGTAAAAAAAAATTAATTATGTTGGTTTCGTAAAAATATTTTTTTTAATTATGGTTTATAAAAAAATTTCCTAGAATAGCGCGGTGACAAATTAAAATTTAAAAACATAGAAATTGCCATAAACATTGGATGTTCTGTTAAAAAAGACTAACATTTCATGCTGACAGTAACAGGAGACAGTATAGAACGAAACACTTACGACAAAAGGCAATTTCAGTCGAAAAGTTTACATTAATTTTGGGTCCTTTAAGGCTTTAACACGATAAATAGTTTTATTTAAAATTTATTGCTAGATCAAAATAGGAGAATTCTATGAACTATCTGCCCCTCTATCTAGCAAAATGTCAAATCACACATCACATCGTTATCTTTTCGTTACAGGTATGTATCAGTGTTCAGTGGCATGTGAATCTTTTTTTTTTTTTTTTTTTCCGTTTTCTTTCCTTACTATGCAAACAATTTTTTAATGTAAAAAATTAAGAAAAATTTAAAATTAGGGAAGGTCAGAGAATCCCACTTTTTGCTTGCGGCAGAACTGTTTCTTCTCTCTTTGCAGACAGAAAAATTAACAAGAAAAATGACAGCAGTATGAATCAAGTTTCAAACATGATTATTATTTTTTTTTTTTTTACAAAAATCATAAAAACCGAAATGTTATTTCGGTCCGTTATTTTTTTTTTATTCCTGACTGAAATGACATCTCGGTCCGGTTCTTTTTTTGGATTTTCTGTGGTACTGGTTTCACAAGTTTCTATATGAGCCGTCACAGAAAATTCAAAAAGGAAACTGGACCGAAATGTCATTTCTGTCCGGAATAAAAAAAAATAACGAACCGAAATGACATTTCGGTTCTTATGATTTTTGTAAAAAAAAATAATCATGTTGGTTTCGTAAATTTTTTTTTAATTATGGTTTATAATTTTTTTTTTCAATATTAGTAAAGAAAGAGTTAGTATTCCTGAACAACACATTTTAGTAAAAGCCCAGCACATTGCGTATTAAATTAAATATATCTGTAGCCTGTCAACGAGATTGCTAACCATCTCAGAAAATATAATTTCTAAACCGGAAAGGGAAATTTCAGCAAAATTGGTACAAGGGAAATCTATCTCACTATTTATTTTTACTTCATGCAGCACAGTAAAAGCGACAACTGATGGGAAAAGTGGTGATATGCTCAGACAGTAAAAGTCAAATGGAGTTGAAATGCCTCAAATGATGAATGCTTCGCAGATGGAACCATATCGATATGACAGCCGGGGTTCTTTATATTTTTAAAGCAAAATTTAGTTTGGCAAGCTGCCAAAATTTGTGAGTCCGTATCCGGTATCCCACATGTTAGAATTTTCTTTAAAAACACATAATTAGAAAAAATAAATTTAGAAAACCAAATTCAGATTGATTTTTTTATACAAAACTCACAAGTACAGAATAAGCTATTTGATACCTCTCATTTACTTTCAAGAGGTATCAAATAGCCCAAGGAATAGTCGTTGGCTCTAATGTCATAGCTAAACTCCCTTACGTTCCGAGACCTTACCTTCTAGTTTCATAATTTTTTCATAGTTTTTGTCAAGTAAAAAAATAAAATTGAGTGGTACCGAATAGACTATTCGGTACTATTTAAATGTAAATGAGAGGTACCGAATAACCTATTCGGTACTTGTGATTTTTGTAAAAAAAAAATACCAATCAAGTTGGTTTCCTAAATTGTCTTTATTCTAATCATGGTTTTTAAGAAAAATTCCACATGTTATCTTAGGTATAATTTTTAAATCCGGACCGGTCATTAACATGACACGAATCTTGAAACGGATCTCCTATATCTGTAATAGGTACGAATTATTTTTTGGTCCGACTTTGATTAAATTTATACCGTTCATTTCAAATTGTATCCTCGTTGAGTTCTAAGAGCATCTACATCCCAGCAACTCAAATGAGTTTCTAAATAACTGTTAACTACTTTTTAGAAATTAAGGTCTGTAAAGTTTCTAACTCTTACATTCCTGAAATTAATTTTAGAGTTTCTATTAAGCCACGTTAACAACAAATTAGAAAGGAGAATTAATTTGAGTCAATTATTTAACCAACATGAAGTTTACAAATAGTTTCTTAATAAGAAACTTTACTGCATAATTTCTAAATAAGAAACTCTCCTACATTCCTAAAATTAGATTATAAACTACCACATCATATTAGAAACTCTAATAATACCAGAGATGTAAATGCTCTAAGTTTTATTACACAAACAACTGATAGAGAATCAGAATATGCCTCAAGTTTTTTTTGAAAAAAAACAGAGAATCAGAATATACAAAGGAATGGTTGAAATACCACAAGCCGCATCTTTTTAAGTTTAGCAAAGTTTGGGTGGAACTTTAGTTTGGTTTAATTAGTAGGACCAAGTGATAGTGAACTAGTGGTATTGCCCCAAAATGCATGGTCTGTGTGTATTAGTTAATTGTTAGATAATCTGATTAAGCAGCAAGTTTCATCTCTTAAGTTTGGTTCTATTTGATTTACTCTAAAACACATGTTATTACATCTCAGAAAAAAATAACAATGATAAATTGACCAGGTTAAAACTGTGTTCCAACTGAGAAAGACGGTTTCATATTACTATTGCTCCATGAGAAATCAATCAACATATAACTGGAATAAAGGACGCATCACAAATAGAAAACACATTGCATAGATAAATATAGAGGTTCCATTAAGTTACAACTACGGCTTCATAGGAGAGTTCTCTAACATTCAACACAAAATAAAACCCTAAACAAAAGCAGTTTGCAATAACACAAAAGATAACATAGCCTAAATAACTTAGTTCAAACAAAAGACCAATTCTGAAACATGAAGGCGAGGCAATGTGCAGAATCATCATCAGTCAGAACCTTCCATGCCACTGCAAGATCATACGACACTGGCCTCCCCATACTCGACATACACACACCACCTGGCAGAGATGCATAACCCTGGCCAACAGAACAGTACAAGATTGTTCAGGGACTAAAACCAGTTGAAGAAAAACTATTTGCAAAAAATGTAAAAGTTATTTACCACCCCACAAAGATGCCTGAATATAATAGAATGTCATGTTTCATTCAAAAAGTTAATAAATGATGCCTGAATATAATTTCACTCGGTAATTTTAGGAGATATGGTTCAAGTTAGCAACTCATGGGCAAATGATGCAAATTTAACAAGAACTGAGTACAATAATTATGGATAATAAAAGTAATATATTGGAAAAAAAAGACATTCTAAGCCATTCATTTTACCTGTTGCATAATTTTGGGGAACTCTGTACATAACGCCTTCCTCCCATCTTCATCCAGAATCTTCTCAAGTGAAATATCTTGGAGAGCAATCAGAGTTGTCTCAAGCATGTCAAGTCCGGCTTGGTTTGCAAAGGTGAATACCGGCACAGCCTGAAGAATACATATATTTCAAACAGCATTCAAAATTTGCTTGGCTTTAAAACTGTTAACTCTTATTCTAAAAAGGTTAAAGCTTGTCTAGAATTTAGGATGTATTAAATATGTTCACTTGCCTTCAAAGAGCAGCAGATAATGGCGTCAGAATGTTGCCAGAGTTGTTTCAGCACGGCATCACTTCCCTGGGAGTCGATACTACCAAAGAGCTCTGCCCCAGTATGAAACCTGAAAAAGTATTTCACTTGATCAAAATTACTGCAATTAACATACAAACAGGCCTAGTAGAATTGGTAAGCAAAACAAGGAGAAATATTGGACGTTGTCTGCAAATGTAAAGAAAAGTTGCTTCTATTTCCACAGCACAAAAGATCTCTCTAAATAAATATATTCACCACGTTAGACAATATAACCACAAAATAACATAGGTGCAACAAACAATTCCTTCAATAAAACAATCACAGAGAAAGCCAAGTGTGCCATCAAATTGTACCTGTAACTCCTATAAATCCATTGAGCAAGAGTATGAGCCTCGGGAGAGGCACCAGGAAACTGCCTGGGCTCAATCTGCGAACCAATTCGGGAAGGGGATATTGCCATGGCCACCCGCTGTACCGAGGCCACCACACTTCTGACATATTGCCGGGCCATTGCAGCTACGCTGTCACGAAGGTTGTTCTCATATGCAAATTGAAATGCAATTGTCAAGACTGACCTCGTGCTGCTGTACGAGCTCGGATCAGAGCTGTCAGATACTGCCTGTGTGGCCCTGCCACCGGATCCAGATCTGACCTCTAGTGAGGATGCCAGGTCAAGAGTTCGGTTGCTGGCACTGTTGTCCTGAGAAAGCAAAAGGAATAGGTGATACACACCCAAATACTCAGTTGAAAATTAATAACTTTCAATTCGCTTACACATCAAAAATGAAATAAAATAATAAAATCGAAGTGTATTGGAGTAATCAAAACCCCAATTCTTGAAAATAAATATAATTCCCGGATTTTGAACAACGTAAGAGAAAACACAGAGAATCAAAAGCCAAGAAATTTTACCGTCTTAGAATCGAGGGGAATAACACGAAACCCAGAAGGGAGAAGAGATGCATCATCAGAAAAGGATTCATCAATTGGAGCAAAGACAAGCTGAGCACAGGCACCAAGGGAACTCTCATCCAACCCACTACATAGCTGCGAAATTCAAAACAAAAATGCATGATGTATTTGGCAAGGAAAAAAAAAATGGAAATTCCAATATAACAATGTCGTGAAAATGTTCTTAAATTATATTTATAGAACCTGAAGCATATAGAGGTCTCTTGGTAGCACCACGTCATCATGGCCGAAACCATGCCCCTCAAGCCTCATGACCTCCAAAAACTAAAATATAAGAAACTAAATCAGCAAAATATATATATACTAAATAAGAAAAATGAAATGTAACAAGTAAAACAGAAATACCTCTTGTTGTTCTAGAGTATGCGCCAGGGGTAGTATAACTTGGCTGCCCAGAAAGCCAGTGTTGGGCCTCAGCCCGGGAACCGCATATGAACCCGCTCGCAGAGAAGCAGCTGAATAAGCATCGACTCCACAGTCAGCCCACTCTGACCGATGTTCTCTTAAAAACCTCACCAACAAACCAGGCGGTACATTCTACATCCATAAAATGGCAAGTGTCAAACAAATGAAGAAGAGATAAATAAAGGTGATTTTACTCTCTTCTGATCAAGATTAACATTATGAAACCTGAAGAAGCATTGAAGCCTTGGCACAAAGGATTCCACCACTAGTGGGAAAAAACGGGTTTGAAGAAGGGAAAACAGATCCAATAAGCTTGTTAGGAGAGCAATTGATTGCTATCACCACATCTTCAGCACCGTCACTGTTCATTACGGACCACCCATCATCAGCAAATCCGTTAACAGCATCGTTAAAACCTCTGTTCTCAATTAGAAAAGGCGAAAAAAACATCAGCTCAAACTAATATCAGAGAAAAGATTTGTATGTAAAAAATAAGAAGGCAAGAGCAAGGACCTGCTCAGCCTCTGGCTGAAGGTTCTTAGAACAGCTGGTTGACGACCTCCCCCGTATGGAATTTCACCGCTTGATTCAAGTGCGATCTGCCGAATATGACGCAAGGCCTAAATTGAAATAGAGACAAGTTAATAACTATTAGAAATAGCAAAATGGGTCAGACAAAAACATTAAACAATGCATACAATGGGTTAACACCACACTTACGGCAATGGTCATTTTCTGTGCCAGAATTTTGGGTGACTCGTACAGCGGCCTTAGAACCTCCGGCACACTCCAAGCCTACAAACAAAAATTTATGCAACATTTAATAAAAGTGACATGACACCACATTTTGATTAATCAACATTTCTTGTATTTACTCACATCCAAGTCGATGTGATCAACTATATGAATCATTGAGCCACCTCCTTCACAAGGGCGAATCAAGTACCCACTCGGCAGCATTTCAGCTCTCAGGAAATTCTGGGCAGGTGGACCGGTGGGCCCACCGGTGGAAGGTGTCAGCGACCTCTCACAAATCTGAGTAAGCAACCAAACTTTTAGTAAAATCAAATAACAAGAAAATAAAATTGATTTCAATATTGTAGAGTCAAAGGCTGCAATTTACCACTAGACTCCCATCCTCCAGGCCAGTTGTGTACCGAAGAGTCCAAAAGTCACGTGCTGATGCTAGAGTGGTAGGAGCATATGTCTAAAATATAGCAACATTATGCATTAAGAAATATTGTTTGAAGTTCATATTTGAAAAGAAAAAACGATCAGGATCTAGAAAATATAAACCTGCATATACATCAGCTCAATCGTACCACCATTGCCAGTCGGGATTATGCTAAGCACATCAACCGACCGACAGTCGCGGTACCATGACATACGATCTTTCAGAATTTCAGCAACCTACACCAAAAACATTATTTAAATCAATATTGCCATACCAAACAAACAACAAGGTACTAAGAGACATTTGATCGCTTTAAACTTTGGTATAGCACAAAAAATAAGATAAATTTTATACAATTAAAATAATCAGAACAAATAAAATATGTCAACAAAAAGTAAAAGGAGGTGAAGTTGCAAACCTTAGTGGGTTCAAGGCCCACAAGGCCGCAAGCTCGGGCCGCAACACCACTACAATTGTGGGAAACGGCAATGATTCCTATGGAATCCGGACCAGGCTATACCAAGAAAAAAGAAACTGAATTACTTAACAGAACTTAAATTGAAGAAACTAAAAGAAAGGATTTCTAAGGAAAAAGCAAATTTACATACCTTCATCCCCACCATTTGAACCCATTCGACGGCGGTTCCGGTCGCCTTGGACAGGAACTCAGCCAGGGTCTCCTCAGCAATTGCGAGTAGACTACATGAAATGAAGTCGTCATCTTATAAAATATTATTGACAACAAATCAAAGATATAAAAAAATGAAAAAAGCAACATACCCAGCTGGATTGTTAGCATCCCTTTGAGGAAGCTGACTTGGCGGGTTACGTTGGTGCTGACTGCTTGTCACCACCGACTCACAACTTGTGTCTGTCGTAGCCACAGAAGTCTGAAAGCGGAAAAAAAAGAAAATAAAGCATTAGTATTATTTTATTTTTTGAGGAAATTAATTGTCTCAGATTAACTAATACAAAAACATAGGCCTTATTTGTTGTTACAATCCAGATGCCACTTGCAAATATGGAAGATGGTGTCAATGTAATTCGAAAAGGAATAACCTCATCATTAATGTAAAACAGTAGAGTTAAAAATTTGGAATGAGCATTACAGTGTGAATCCGGTTGCGCATGCAACCATTCTCGTACACGAGACGAGAAACTTGCTTCTGTAGCCTATCATTCTCCTCCATGAGCAACTTGTTCATGGCAGTCAGTTTGCGGTTCACTGTCTGGAGACGCGAAGCCTCCTTCCTCTGTTTTCACGGCACCTGGAATAGACAGAGAAGGGGTGTTCAGTCAGTAAAGAAATGAGAAAAAACATAATTTTATTAGATCTAATACTTGTGGGAAAAGGATTAATAGAATTTGTGTGTGTGTGTTGTGTTGTGGGGGGGGGGGGGGGGGGGGGGGGGGGGTCATGTCAAAAGACCAAAGAGGGTACTTGTCAAAATAAAAGAATTTTAGTATGATAAACAACAGAGGTGAGGGGTGTATTGTGGTGGCGGTGCCCACAAATATGTATTTTCTTTGAAACAAAGTGCTTACAAATTGACAAACCAAAAAAGAATCTTACAATGCTTCTTTTAAGTTATGTATGGAAATTGTTCATGGTACTTAGTATCATGCAATGGAACATTACAGGCTTGTTCATAGAAGTAACATTAGTACAAAATGGTATTATCCAGAGACAAACTGGTAATACTTTGTACAGTAACTATACAAATACCTATAGAATCATGAATACGAAGCAGCATTATTAAAATACTGCTGGAAACCGAAAACTAACAAAAGAAGCTCTGGGAAAGCATGTTGGTGTTATTTTAATCAACTAGTGGTTGTAGCTTTAAATAGTAGTACAAGCACTAATAATGGTGATGGAACTAAAGATGTTCGAAAGAGAATGAAGGCTTTTTTCCCTGCCAATTTTCTATTAGAGATTTGGCAAGTACGGAGAATATCCATTAACAAAAAATAAAAACAAAGTGAACAAGCTGAAAAGGTAGGTGTGACTGATACTGAGAAGAAAACTATATCAGACTGCTCTTTTTTAGAGAAGAGGTTTTTGAAATAACACACGATTGAACTTTTCTTCCATTTTTGAGTCAAAGCCTGGACCATCACTGAGCTGTAGATGTCTTACAAGAATAAAAGTGGGACAAAAAGTAACAACGGAAAAAATATTCACCATTTGAATTTGAGAAATTTATTTAATTTTCGGGCTTTGAAGTGTAAAGAAAGCTCCCAACTTCAGTCATTAAAATAAGCTAACAATATGTGTCGCTCTTTTATGTATAGTAGCAAATTTTTTTTCTCAAAATTAGTAAGCAATATTTCTCCGAAACTTCAAGACAGACGCAAAGTGCCCAAAATAAGAGTCGAAATAACAAAAAAAAAAATGCACAGCAGAACACAGGAAGCATGAAAAACCACATATGACTTGGCTCCAGTGACATAATATGCCAAAAGAAAAAGTCTTTTACGCAATACGTACGAAATCAGAGAAAAAACAAAATAGAAGAAATAAAAACTTCAAAAAATCAATCTTCAATCTCACCTCCGGTTCTGGAACCAACTTTGATCTGTTTTGGTTCGATATTGGATAGTATAGGGCACTCTCGTATAAGCTGCTGCCTCCTAAGAGAGCTCGGCTTAGGACACTCGGTGTAAACCCTCTCCAGTGCCTCCACCTGCTCTGGAGTGTACCGGACATACTTCCCGGCATCCAGTTGTTGCTGGTACGACGATTTCTCTTTCGTCGCCATTTCCTGAAGTGACCCCAACAGATTAGAAATTTGGAGCGGTGGTGTCTGTCTCTTCAACGGAGTTCATATCACTGTTTTGTGTTTTCGTCTTACTCTAGGGATTGAAGAGGGGATTTGAGAGTGGGGAGTGGTTTTTACTAATAGCTGGGAAGAGAGAGAGAGAGGAGAGTTGGGGTGACAAGGGCAATTATGTAATTTAGGTCTTTTGGGTCTTTTTATTGCCTTGTTTCAAGGAATCTATCCTTTTGAGAGTTTTTTATGCACATGGTAAAGAAATGGGAAAATTTATAAAAAAAAATTATAAAAGTTAAATCAAAATACTATAGTTTAATACTAAATTTCTTAATAACTATTTTTAATTCCCTTCTCTTTTCCTTTCCTTCAGCTCGCTTGCATATTTGTCTCGTACTTTCAATAATTTAGTTTTCAATTGAGTGAGGTATGGGCTATGCATCCAAGGCTAGTGTACTTACGGTTCAATATGGTAGTTTTCAAATCCTAACGGTCGATCGACCGTTCAAATGTGATATCCATATGAATATGTACTTGCAAACTAAATTTTATATTTTTTTCGAATTTTTTACTATTTTTTAGATAGGTAGAAAAATCAGGTTTTTGAAAATTCTGGACCATCAAAATTCTAACCTATCTGAAAAATAGTAAAAAAATTCGAAAAAAATAAAAAATTAGTTTGCAAGTACATATTCATATGGTTATCACATTGAACGGTCGGATCGACCGGTTAGGATTTTAAAAAGTACCATATGAGCCGTAGTACACTAGCCATCCGTGCTATGCATAGCACCATAGCCTCACTCTTTCAATTTCTATAATAAATTTCTTTCAACATTACATGGTTCAATTTCAAAATGCGGCTGCATACAGTCATAAATTTCTTTCAAATTGTTTTGTTGTAACTCTGTTTTTTCAATGCGGCTGCATATGTATGTAATATGTTGTCGCGCTCAAAATGTCATACAGTCAAATATATGTAGATGCATAATATTATATGCGACACATATTTACGGACACATAGTGGATACCTAGGGTTGATTAGAATTTCTGTTAGAGGTACATCATTAGTGTATCTAGAATTATCTACATAACTTCCAATATCATATAAATTCACCTCTT